>JAOXNO010000013.1:54469537-54494831 GCA_028565335.1 Limnodromus scolopaceus | reverse complement strand
CTCTTCTCCAGGCTGAACAACCCCAGCTCTCTCAGCCTGTCTTCATAGGAGAGGTGCTCCATCCCTCTGATCATTTTCGTGGCCCTCTGCTGGACCCATTCCAACAGGTCCAAGTCCTTCCTGTGCTGAGGACTCCAAAGCTGGACACAGTACTCCAGGTGGGGTCTCACCAGAGCAGAGTAGAGGGGTAGAAAGAGGGACCATGTACCAGACATAGGTCCTAAATCCTTGTCTGACTGTGCCTTTCTGGATCCTGCAAGAGCAGGACCGTCAGGTGCTAAGCACCCACAGGGCACAGGTCCCAGCAGGTCTGGGGAGGGAGGAGAGGACCACGGGGATCCCTCGGCATTCCATAAGCTCATTTCCACAGTGATGACGTTGCTGAAGCTCTGTGTAGATCGGTAGGGGAAAAAAAGGGCATTAAGAAAAGCAACAGAGATGTCAGCTATGAGAAACTGATTTTCACTTTCCTTATAAACCCAGACGAGCTCTGTGGCACCCAGATCCCAGATCATCCAGCACTTATTTGGGAGGCTGAGTGCCTACAGAAGCAACGGCATCAGCACATGTAAGTCTTGGAGTGCAAGTGTGGTTTCCACAACCTAGCCCGTTGTCTCTTTAACTTTTCAAATGCTCAGGCCTGTGCTCCAACATAAATACATTGCCCGAATTTCCCTCCCCCTACATTATTCCTCTTGAGCTGTGGAAGATTATATGCAGTAGATAAAAAAGTGCTTGTTCCTTTGACAAATGCAAGGCTTAAAGACCACCCTCTGTTCTTGAGCAAAATTAGCTTATCTTTGCCCCAAAAAATGTTGTTACTAAATATGAGCCATCATTTGTGTGTGGCCTGAATGAGACGCTCAATTCATCTTATTAGAGGTTATCCTTTGAGGAGCTTTAAAAGGAAATGCATTGTTCTTAATTATTCTTATCTCAACAGCTGTATAATTCCTGGTTTTGATTAAAAAAAAAAAAAAAAAAAAAAAGAATATCCAAAGAAAGATTATACTGAAAGCTGGAGATGGGTCTGAACCCAAACTGCAGAGTTGAACTCCAGCTCTTAGTCTTGCTGAACTGTATTCCTCTTTCCTTTGAGAAGATGTGTGTCCTTTCTCTTCTCCCAAAGTTAAAACATGAATCTGTGCAGAAAATGACAGAGATACAGGTTTCTTCTCTCTTTCTGCTTTTAAACTTGTCCCAATAATCTTCTTTTTGTTGTATCAGAAAACAGTAAACAAGACTTGGTCAGGAAATACTACTTGCCTCTGTCATTCCTGCACCCCAAGCTACGCTGAAAAATTTTGTAAATATTTTCATCAGAAAGGCCCAAACCCAGTATTTCTTTTCCATTCAGTGAAAATTCTAAAAAAAATCAAAGCAAATTGAAATTTGGGTGAAATTTACTACCACGCTAAAAAAGCCGCTTTCTGTTGGTTAAATGTTTGCACAAAAAGTGACATTTGCTGTGATGCTGTATGGTTGTCACAAGCTGCTACCCACTTTGAAGTGGAGCAGCACATAATGGATCAAATTCTCCACAGAGCTCAATGCCAGAGTTTCAAGTGCTTGGCATCTCGCATTTGGTCCAGCTTCTCTGAAGTGGTCAGCATCCAGCAGCTTCTATTGTGACAATAAGTGGCAAGATGTTTTGCAAAAGGGCTTAGCTACCAAGCTGCTGAATTCTTCTGAAAAATCTGGTCCAGGATGGTATTGGAGGCAGTTTCAACCGGTTTGATTGAACCAGCTGTTGAATCACAGCGGATTCCCTGAACTTCTTATTACAACATGTCTCCGCCGCGAAACGTTGCCCCTCTCCCAACAAGCAGGTAGTCAATACATCCTGCTTCCCACTGGTACCATTTTATCATCCCAGAAATACAGATGGGTCCTTGTCTTTCATCCATCCTGTCTGCTCAGGCTCAGCCCCAATCCCTACATTTACACGTAGAAGTGTTTCTTCCCACGGTTGGCGGCTGGACCCAGTAATATTGAGAGCACAATGTATCTCTCTTTTGGTTTCTTACTAAATGACATGTTAAAAGGTGAGCACTGGCTCAATCTGTGGGTGTTGGAGTGCGCTAGAAACTTTAGCCCACGCACACACTTTGTCCTGGGATGCACACGGAATATGTACGTGCCACGAAAAGGCTATGGGAAGGACTGGGACTATGTACAAACGGGAACTTTACGAGTACCAAGGAAGCCCTTTGTTGATATCTTACACAAACAGCCTGATGGAGAGGTCCCCAGTTTCGACTGGGCGGTTTAGTGCTCATGGCATTTGAAAACCAGGCTGCTTTGGTGCCACAAAATGAAAGTAGGCTCTGATTTTCACAAGCATTTGAAATTATAAGGAATTACACAACCCTAACTGCGTGGCTGGAGAAGCCTTACTTTATCCAATTTAGCAAACCTTGGCCTCACCTTCTTTACACTCCAAATACCAATTTAAAGACGTAAAATAAGTAAAGCAGCTGCCATGACTGCTAACCATGCTGCTTTCCTCTTGGCCATCACACAGGAAGCTGGAGGATAAGCCACCATGTTTGGCTAACCAAGCAGCTGCACATCCTACAGGGACTTCTTCCTTTCAGCCATGAAGAAGTGCAGCCTTTCCAGTACATCCTCAGTATCTTAGCCAGGAGGATTTGATAGGTTGGATATGGGCGGTCACAGATCTTCTTCCCACAACAAGATGTTTGAATGTTTCCAGGGATGGGGCATCTACACCCTCTCTGGGCAACCTGTTCCAGTGTTTCACCACTCTCACCATAAAAAATTTCTTCCTTATATCTAGTCTGAGTCTAATCTCTCTTCTAGTTTAAAACCATTACCCCCTGTCCAATTGCAACAGGCCCTACTAAAAAGTTCTCCATCTTTCTTATAAGCCCCCTTTGGAGCTTATTGAAAGGCCAGAATAAGGTCCCCCCAGAGCCCTCTCTTCCTCAGGCTGAACAACCCCCATTCCTCAGCCTATCCACCATAGGAGGTGTTTCATCCCTCTGATCGTTTTTGTGGCCCTCCTCTGGACCTGCTTCAATAGGTCCATGTCTTTCCTGTACCGAGCACTCCAGAGCTGGATGCAGTACGCCAAGTGGGGTCTCACCAGAACAAAGTAGAGGGGCAGAATCATCTCCCCTGACCTGCTGGGCACGCTTCTTTTGATGCAGCCTAGGATATGGTTGGCTTTCTGGGCTGTGAGTGCACGTGGTCAGTTTATGTCCAGCTTTTCATCCACCAGTACCCTCAAGTCCTTGGCAGGGCTGCTCTCAATCCCTTCATATCCCAGCCTGTATTGATAGCAAGGGTTGCCCGGATCCAGGTGTAGGACCTTGCACTCATGAGGTTCACAGAGGCCCACTTCTGGAGATTTTCCAGGTCCCTCTGAATGGCATCCCATCCTTCAGGTGTGTCAACCATATCCCTCAGTTTGGTGTCATTTGTAAATTTGCTAACAGTGCACTTGATCCCTCTGTCTATATCACTGATGAAGATATCAAATAGTACTGGTCCCAGCACAGATCCCTGAGGGGATCCCACCAGTCTCCATCCAGACATTGACTCATTGACCACTACTCCCTGGATGCAACCGTCAGCCAATTCCTTATCCACCAAATAGTCCATCCATCAAATCCATATGTCTCCAATTTACAGAGAAGGATGTTGTGCGGGACCACATTAAAGGCCTTACAGAACTCCAGATAGGTGATACCCATAGCACTTTCCTTGTCCACTGATGCAGTCACTCCATCATAGAAGGCCACTAGGTTGGTCTGTGTTTCCCACAGCACATTCGGGAGTTCACAGATGTGCTGAGACAGGCACGTAGCGGAAGGTATCTTATGAAGCGGGGCTGTCTAGAGGCCACATGGAACAGCTGGAGCACTACGCAGGTTACAGGACACATGACACGGTCCAGTGGCTAGGAATCAGAACCTACCTTAACCAGTTTCTCCTGAGGACCTCAGGGTGAAACAGCTGCCCAGTCTGCATGGCGCATCACCACTGCGCACACAATAGACAGCATTCCAGGCATCCAGGGCACTCGCTTTCCTCCTACAGAGCGCGTGGTAAATCACTAGAATACCCTGACTTCCTGTCGTCTTTCTTATGTGGCGTTTCCCAAAGAGCTCATCTGCTATGAAGAACTTCTGTAGGTGTCCGTGTACATATATTGCCAGCTTAATTTCTGGCAGATAGGAGCAAGCGACTGCTGTCCAAACGTTGGTAGTACGGGGCAGCACAGAGCACATTGTTCACGTTTCTCAAATATTTTGGGGTTTGGAAGGTATGTTTTTCTTTCCGGTAGATCTTAACATTTCAAGGAAGTATAAAACAACATGTTTGTAAATATCTAAACCAGAACAATTTTTTTTTTCATTGCAATCATTCCTTGGTGTACTGGTTGCATAGTGGTAACGGACAGGATAATAGACCAGGTTGTGATGGGAGCTCTCTACTGGCATTCATACAATTGTGATAAGGCTCTGGCTGTTGGTAGGTTCAGCAAGAGGTGGTTATCTTGTACAAACACCCCTCCCCCCAGTTAATATGGACATGTATGTGAAGGTCACCTCCCGTCCAAAACACAGCAACTACTGAAAGCACTTAGACACTATTTTTCTGCAAGAGATACTACTACTAGTTAAGCGGTGTTAACTCAGAAGACCAAGCTTCATCTGAGAAGATGCTCAGCTATTATCTGTGGGGGATTTGGGTCTTCCCTCCTGAATGGCAGCATAATCTCCATTTCTGATCCCCAAACAGTGATGTTCTTGCTTTTATTTCTCATTAGTGAAAGGCTACAGGAGGACCACAAGATTAATGACTGCAGCACAGCCTCACTCAGTACCTACAGCAACAGCAGCTGTTACCTCATACGAAACAGTATTTTTCTCCCAGGTAATAGTTCTACCTACACCAGCAACAGAGATAAGGACATTACAGTTTCCCAAATTCCTTATCTTATTTCTAGACATTCTTAGTGAACGTATAAAGCACCACTGCTAGGCGTGGAACAGAGACAGAGAAGAAAAAAAAACCAAAAAGACCTCCACAAAGCTTAAAGATGCACTACAGCCAGATTTTAAAGAAACAGCAAGGGGGTATGGCAATAGGCCATCTCTTCCCAAACCAGCTCTGACTCCTATCCAGACATATGCTTCACAAAGAGTGAAACTGCCAAACAGGTATTGATAACAGAGGAGTTATTTTAAAATACTTATTTTCTCTTAAAAAATGAATATCTACAGCTGAAGAGAACCTGACCATTAACGGGAACTTTAATGCACCGTCCACACAGAAATAATCATTCCCCAGCACCGCAGAGATCAGACATGACAAAAAATAGCTTGACTCATCCAGACAGTAATTCAAAGCAGCAAAATATATCCAATCCTACCCAAAGCTCCATCATGCATTTTCCACGTGGAAAGTAGACGGCTCCCACAGAGAGTATCTTGTTGTCCTAAGCACTTCTGAAGTTGCACTAGAAAAATCTCTCTTCCACCCAGTCACGCCATGTTAATGGAGACATTGCTGCTTATCACACACGTACATCATTTCGTACGGCTTTGTACGAAAGAGAGGGCTTGACTTGAGGAATGATCGGGCAACCTCTGTATGTGCGATGATCCCAGCAAATGGCTAGGGGTGCCCAGCACCTCTCACGAGCAAGCCAGTGCTGGACATAGTCATCCTACATCCTGAAGAGCATGTGGCTGATTTATAGCAACAACTTGAGCACAAACTGATTTGGGTAAGGCTTTTTACCATGGTGGAGTCCCAGCAGCATCTGGTTCAGACTGCACTGAGGATGTAATCCTGTACCAGTATCATTGGTCTCACTTTATGACCTTGGGTGAAGCACTGGGCTGACTCTAAATGTGTACATTTAACTCTATTACCCATCACTCAGCATCAGGAACAAGTGAGGACAACTCACCCACTCTTCGTTGGCCTGACATTTCTAGCAGCTAACAGGCTCTCTGCTAACTGGAAAGGAAGGACTGTGCATTTCTGAAGCAAGAGGATCTCTCACATCATAAACACGAAGTTGCGGATGTCATTTTACCAGAGGATACAGCTCCCTTTTCTTTTAAATTCGAGATGGGTGAAATAAATGGGCAAAATAAAACCTGATCCAGATTTTGTCTGAAGGCTTGAGATGGCCTTAGAAGAGAATTAGATATAATGGACATGCTAAAATAACTAGATCTCATTTGAAAACATCAAAGAAACAGAAACACCACAGGCCACATTTTAAAAACCGGCTGCCTGAACAGCGAAAGGAAAACTGTGTAAGCACCACCTCATATACCAAATATGCACTGATGTGTGCGAAAAAGGATACTCACGTACTCCACCACCATTTCTCCTCAGGCAGTTGTCCGTTCCGTTACAAAAACCTGGTCTTGTACAGACAGAAAGTAATCAAATCCACTTGTAAGAACATTTTGGTTATCTAATTTTGAAAACATATCCGCGGACGATAGGCTCTGCCTGACGAGGACTGGTACGCTCTACCAACACGCAGAGCTGTTGCCAGTATTAGCAGTCAGGCTGGTTCAAATTTCTGTTCAAAGCTCGATTTTAAGAACCTTAATTTCTGAGTGCCCAAATGGAAACACTGACTTTTGTAGGGCAGGTTTTCCGTACTCTCCTTTTCAGAAGAGCTCTTCAGGATGTCTCCTGCTAGACCTCTGCTAGAGTCACTGGAAAGCATGTTCCTCAATCAAGTATTTTCTCTCTACCTTTTATGAAGGGATCTGTGGTCCTTCTTACAGTGCTTCCATGACAGAACGAGTGTCGCAGGGACGTTTCCAGGTATCGTACAGAGTCATTAAATAAAACCTCTTGGAAAAATGTAAATCTGACAGCATCAGAGTCTAGGCTGCAGCTGTGTCCACTGCAAGAACAGAGGAGAGATGCAAAAGTTATTTTAGTGTGTCTTTCCACCCTGTTATCTTTCCACCATCCTCAGCTGCCTCAGCATGAGGATAAATGTGCTCCGGGGAGCCCGAGGTGGGCTGGCTGACGTCCACCAGCCCAGCCACCCCAGCCCACAGCCCTTGCAGGGCCCATGGGGATCTGCTTGCCTGCCCTGGGCATGCAGCAAGGGAAAATGGGTCGGGAGGATGGGTGTGAAGCTGGCTGAGCAGCCCAGAGGCTCTGGCCCAAGATTTTGCCAGTCAGCTTTATTGCAAACATTTGTGGCGTCCCAACGAGAACACTTCAAAATGCTGGAGCTCACACCGCAGGCAACAACTGCAGAGCGCAGCGCTTATTTATTTATTTATTGTTATTTATTAACTGAAAATGAATCTGTTTCTACACTTTTTAAATGGTGTGTGTGGGTGTGTGTGTTATAAAAAAAAAAAACCAAAAAACCCTCCTCTTTGCCCTGTGCAGTGGAAGGAGCTGTTTTTCCACCAGGGGAAGAAAGCAGCGTGCTGAAACGGGGGCACTGCGCTGCACAGCAACGGCACCAGCTCCTCCAGGCCCTGTCCGTCACAAGCTGACCTTTTCTAAAACTCACGTGTCAGTCCTAGTGCTCAAGAAGGTGAGGAGAAAGTAGCACAGATGTGTCCTCCCATCTTCCCTGCACTGCTTTGCCAGCACGCTGCATCTTAGCCATGTCCGGCAATAACCAGTTATCCCAGGAAGAGACTTTTGCAATTTTCCCATGACTTGATCTCTTGTGTGGACTTTTCTATAGCCTGCCTCACCAAAGCACGGTTAGGGTCTCTAATCACTGAGCCTTTACATCCCTCCATGCTGTCTGCCTGGTTGAGCAGCAGCATTGTGTCCATTTTTCGGATGCGGAGAGAGGCTCCGGAAAGAGCTCCTGGGTCATCCCAGGAGCCTGGACAAAACTGGGAAAGATGTGGGCTCTGGGTGCAGGCAGGGGTGCAGGCCAGAGGACCCTGGTGCTGTGTCGGGATACATGAAGGTTGCCTCGGAGCCACCAGCACCACAGCTTCATGACAGCCATGGGGGTGAAAACCAGCCCACCCGAAGCCCCGGAAAGCAGAGGGAGAGGCAGCTTCCTTGGTTGGTCCATCTTCATATCCTATGGACTGGAAATGTCTGAAAGGTGAGTGCTCTCTGTAGAGGGAATATCTGGCAATATCAGCTTTCATGCCGCAGTGACACCTGACTGGTCAATGATGTCTCAGAAGGACTAAACGTCTGCAAAATTCTAAGGTTCTACTCTTGTGTTTGCTAGGCACAGGCAAAATATTCCACATCTGTCTAATTTCTCTTCTCTTTGAATTATTGCAACTTTTAAATGCAACAGTATCGTCCATGAACACTCAGAAGAGAGGCTAAAAATAAATTTAAGAAAATAACCCAAGTATTGGGGTGTGTGTGCGTCTCTCAAACCCAAGACTCCAACCTTGATCTAAACCAGACTGTTTCTCTCTTTCCCCCCACCCCCTTCTTATTTAAAGAGAACTGGAAGGGAAAAGACTCCATCAGTCTCTGAGTCTGTAAACCTTTCCCCTCCCTAATATCCGAGACAAGACTTAAAGAAGAACCAGTCTGGAACAGAACATGAAAAACCTTCTGAAAAATGACTAGAGGCCTAATGCTGTCACTGTCCCATGTTTATTTTTCTTTCTTTGATGTCTGATGTCAAAGAGAAAATAATGTCATCTGCTGGAAACTCAAACATGTTTGCATTTTGAGGTAATTAGAATTAATGTTGGAGGGCAAAACTAACACCGAGCCTCTCCAGTCTTTCCCATGTGAGGAAAACATTCCGTAATGACTTACATTTAATCTAGGAGCTGGCAGGCAGTCAGGAGCAGCCCGGATTCAGGCAACAGGGTAATATTTCAAAAACATTTTCTTAAAAATTTTTTAAAAATAAAGTAAACTAAACTGAATTAAAACAAAATAAAATAAAATATCTATATGTGCTCTGATTTATAAATGATGGAAGCCTGACTGGGCTGCTCCAGTTCCAGAAGGGTGTAACTCTGCTGAAAATCAATGGCTGACAAGGGTGTAAATCAGGGAGTAATGGCAGCCCTGGTTCAAGACCACCACTGCTTCCTAAGTACTCAGCACCCACAATTGCAGCCAGATTTTCTGAAGAGCCCAAGCCCCCATTCACATCCAAACAAGGGCCAGATTTTTGTAAGTGCTTAGCACGCAGTCTCTCCCCATTGTGACATTAATGGCAACATGCTGAGCCCTTTCGGAAAATTGGTCATACATGTTTGTTTTGGACCAGATCTTGTCACCCTTATACATGTTGAGTAGCATTTTGCTCAGTGAAAAATCCTACTAAGTAGTGCCTCTCTGTGTGAGCAGAAGGACTCTCTCTTAAAAGACAAGTCATGTTGCTCAATGCCCCGCTGGATGAGTCTCAGATACTACGGGTACTACTGAGCTATGAAAACCTGACCTGAATATCATCAAGCTGAACTGAGTAGGTAGGGGTTAAAGCTTGGCTCGTGAGAAACTGGGTTTGGTCCTCACAGGGTGAAAAGAAAAAGGTTATTTCTGGACTCAGTACTTTTGTTTGAATTACTCAGCCGTCTTCAGGGGTTAAAAATAGAAAAGCAACCTTTCCCAGTTCAAAGAAAATAAATGGCTACACTTATCTGTGTGGGTAATTAAAAACAGCTGAACTCCAAGAGCTGAAACCTTCCACACTGCTAGTCCTCACTGAGGAGTAGCTTGCTAGCAGCATCTGACATATTAGAAAAAATTATTTTATTAAGGATTGCTCTGGGGTAAGCGTAATGCAGATTGTTGCTACATTCAAAGGCAGGTTGTTGGTGATAGAACTATGGAACAGAATTAAATTATTCAAAAATCAAAACAAAAAAAGTTTTTCCTTTCACATGGGTCATTTGTGACTCTACTGATATCGACTGTAGTTAAGAGCAGAACAAATGCTGTATTTTCCCTTCTGCAGCTCTGCAGAGACGTGTGCCCTGGCCCTTGGCATCACACAGCTGCTTGTGGCAACCCAAAGGACTGCAAGTATGGCTAAGATGATGTGCCTTGTGCTGCAATTCCACCTCATCGGTTCCTCAAGCCCCACGGGGAGTTCACTGGTTCAACCCTTTTCATGCACCACCAATGAGTTTCTCTTTTTCTGCTTTTTCTGACAGGTCATGTGGTCCAACAGATGGACATGAAAGAGAAATGATGCAGGGATGTTCCCGTTGGGTGGCCCAAGTCTTGGAACTTCGGCCGAATGACTGAGAGTGCAAAGAGGAAGAGTCGGAGTGGCGGAGGAATCACACCCAACAGTGCATCTTGACCCCTTGTCTCTGGTCATTTCATATCTCTCCTCAAACTTCTCATCCGTGCAGCTGAAGCCCTGGTCTTACCCTAGTGGGGTTACTCTTGCTCTGTACTGCTGCTGTGGCATGGAGAGTTGTTGTGGAGGTAGGTGGATATCACACGCTGTCATCCTGTGGGCTACCTTTCCAGCCTCTCCACCATGCTGTTGTGGTGCAGCCTTCTGTTGACTTCTACTCGACAGCCAGCTAGCAATTGCAAAGGCAGCAGATCAGCTGAAAGAATCAGCAATGTCTTTCTGCACAAAGGACAACAACTAAAAGGCATTTTTTCTCCATGTTTCATCAAAGCAGCATATAGGACAATGAAATCCCAAACTTTGATTATTATCCAGTTCATCAGTCTTTTTAAGCCTGCAAAGTTGAAAGTAGCTGAAAGACCTCTTATATTTGCAACATATTTTCTTTATTTAGCTGTGGCCAAAAAAAGTAAAACAATAGCATACTGTCCTTTTCAAATTTACATTGGCCCATACAGACAACTCCAAAGACAATTTCCCTGATCTGCGACTGCCTCCCAGGCCTGGACTTAGCCAGGCCGCTTCCCATGTTGACAAGACAAAAGCATCTCTAAAAACTGCAGACGGCATATCCCTGCGAATGTCAAGGGCATGCAAATTCCTGGGCCCTGAGCGCTGCCTACACATCAGATGTGCTCCAGCCACAGCCAAGCAGGAGGCTAGAAGAGGAGGAGGGCCGTGGAATGAGCTTCTTGTTGTTTTCTTCAGCCCTGGCCTTCTCTGCCGCTTCCTATCTTCCCTGCTCTGGTCACCTTCCCCCGCTTTCCTCCCCCTCCTTCCAAATGCAGCGTTCCTCAACGGGGGGCAAGCGACCGGTGGCTCAATATCAATTTATGGGAAGAGCCGAGTGCCGATCAGGAGCTGAGGGAAAATTGCGTATACATGTTAACCCAAGCTGGGAGCTCTTCTTTTAGAAGAGCATTCACCCAATGACTCCAGCCACCCCTTCTCAGGAAAAGCTGAAGGCTAGGAATGGATTGCCAGGAAGAGAATTCTCACACAGAGGAAAGGCAGCACAGCTCTAAATCTCTAGGTCTTTTTATCTGCAATTAAATATTTCCTCTGGTTTCTTCTTTTCTAAGAACAGCGCTGCTATCATTGGGGGCTGGACTAGATATGATCTCCAGAGGTCCCTTCCAACCCCATACCACTCTGTGATCACAGCCTGCGTGCTGCTCGGTGCTCCTCTCTCCCTTGCTCCCATCCTCTCCTTTTTGTTTCCTTTCTTCTAATTCCTTGTGCTTTTGCTTCCCCCAGCTCCGTTTCATTTACAGCAGCCGGGGTTTGCACAGCAAGGGGATGGTGAGATTAAACAGGTTTGGAAAGTTTGCCTTCGCTGTGCACACATGCTCTGTTTTCTTCCCTCTACTCCCAGCGAAGAGAAATGTGTCCAAAACTGCTGTGAAGTTCCTCAGTGAAGAGCTGGCACAGAACTCCCCAGCCAGAGCAGTGCCATGCCTTTGTCTTGCACAGGAACCCACACACAGCTTACAACAAACAGAACGGCAACTGTTAATAAGAATAAAAAACGTCTCTCCAACACAACACGCTAGCACTTAGTTAAATCAAAAAAAAAAAAAAGAAAAAAAGATAAATTAAAAAAGATATCACGCAAATCGCAAGCCTCTCATTGCTTAATGTAGATATATTTTACCCCAAACTCATTTCACTTCATTTAGTAAGTCCATTAAAGCTGAAGGAGCCGCATCTGCCTAGAACTGGCACAAGCCAGACCGCAATCAGATCCACTGCATCTATTGCTATAGTGTCATCACATTCCATATGGTGCCACAACCAGTCCGTATGCTGAACTGAGCGCTGCCTAAAACCCCTTCATCCAAAAGCTGCATCCATCTTAGCCTCTTCTCAAGAGAAGGGCCTTGCTCCCGACCCCACAAAGCCGCAGACATCGTCACGGGGCTGTTTAAAGGTTCTGGTGGAGGATTCACCACTCACCCTCACCTGCTTCTGGACACAGATACTCAGGCCAGGATCAGAGCAGAGCTGAGTTTCCTTGGCAGAATCTATGCGGCCTTGGCCCTTTGTAAACCGTACGCTGCAAACATGGTCCTTCACTCTGTTGCTAACTCACTCCTCACTTCCCCAAGGATTCATGCGAAGCTTTGAAGTAAAAGGTTTCCAGCTTCTTCCTCTGATCTATTACAAATAGTCACCAAATGGACTTTCTAGTGCTGGTTATCAACAGCGATATCTAATTTCTTAGAAAAGTAATCCCAGCGATGCCAGTATCCCATCTATTATCTCACACCACTCTCTTTGGGTGAGTATTCTGGTATCCCGTTACTTTACTGAATAGGAGTTTCTTCCAAGTTCCTCCAACCTGAGAGTCTTCAACCCTGATCATACCTTACCTCCCCGCAAGAGCAGTGTTGGAAACAGGAATCTTTGAGCAACAAAGGACCAACGCACAAATGTATTTATCTGCTCCAAAATCCTCTTCCACTGGCATTCCACTGTCACACATGGTATCCAACAAGCAGCATTTATCACTGTGAACTTATCCTCATGTCCTCTCCTACCTTTATCTTCTGTCATGGCCCAGTTCATTTCTCATTTAAACCTCACCTTTCTTGGGTGAAGTGCTTTGGTTTTTTTTGTTTGTTAGTCTTGTAGAGCCAGCTGCAGCAGATTCCTCTATAACCACACATCATAATTGACCTTTTATTTCTCCTTGACTTTGCTTTCCAAATGAGATTGTCTCACCTGATCTTCAGGTTAAATCTCTGACCTAAGGGGGAAGAGGGATTTGCTGCTGTTTCCCTTGCACTTTTTGCCCCCCTGGGATTTCCTTGCACTTATTCTAATCAAGTTCCCCACTTTTAAAATATGAAATCTAAATTGCCAGTGAATAATACCATCCAGCGGAGCACGCACACTCACTGTCTGTATTAACTCCTGCTTTTTCCTTGGGGGTAAACTGAACCTCCCCCAAACTACGCATCAAAACGAGTAGCTTTAAATAGCAGTCATCTGTGGTATTAATCAAGTTTCTTCTTAAAACCATCCCAGATGTGCCACTCAACCAGCTTATACTGGTTTCTGTAAGAACACCCACTGTTATTATTGTACCAACAGATTTTGCAACTTCCTTAATTTCTTTTAACACATGAAGGTCTTGAGCTGCGATCTTTTGCAGCAGTGAGGGTGTGCTAACAGCAGAGGGTTGCATAAATCTGTGCAGCGGGCCAGCGGACCGTGGGGGCTGCGGGTCCAGCGTGGACGAGGGCAGGGTTACTTTAAATAGTGGGCAAGCTCTCTAAGGTAGCTGGCCATCTTCTTCAGTTTGGAAGCTACTGGACACCGGACAGAGGAGCAGGATGCCAGCTTGGCCTCGGACAGCCACGTGAGCTGGGACAGTGTGAACCCAACTGCACTTGCCTGGTCCCTTTTTTTGTCTTTTTTTTTTTTTCATTGTTTAAGGAGAAGGGAGTGTGTCAGGAAACCTGTGAGAGAAGGCAAAGGGCAGGGATCCACAGCCACTCCATACCAAAGCAGGGCAGAAAAATGGTGTTTGGCAGAGGATAAGGTTCCTATAAAAGACCTCTCCCTCTGGGCCCGGGACGCTTGGGACATTCTGAGCATTTTTCTTTCCACCACCCTCAGGCGGTGGGAAATTACTACCTCTTGCGTGAGCAGGGAGCAAACAACGGGGCAGTCTCCATTTTAGCACGCAGGAGGTAGGTGGGTCGCCTCGCCACAGGCGTGCCTTTTATTTTTATCAATGGACAGGTACCCCCATTTTGGGGGATGCGCTGTGTACTCAATTTCCAGCCAGGGCGGTCCAAAGGAGCATTAGGGCAGTTGTTATTTCCCTCTGTCACAAGTCCCCACGTTTATCTCGAGGATTCCTCGCTGAAAGCAGCCCCCAAGCTCCTCTCCGTAAGATGACCTGGTGCTCCCTGGATGCAGGAGTCTAGCTCTGTATGATCATATGTTCTGGCTCTAGTTTGTTTTGTTTTTTTTTTTTTTTTTTAATTGGCTTTGCCACACTGAAAATTTGAGATTAACACACTAAAATCAAAACGGTAAAAGCAAAGTCTGAGGAAGGCCCAGTGAAATGAGGTCACACGTAGCTGAGGAGCATTTGTACCCAGGGCCCTTTTTTCAGCCATATCCCTAATACAAACATCAAACTGGGCCCTATGACATTAGAGAAATCCAATAACAGTTTCTCATGCAATGGAAACATTTTTTTGTTAGAGACCTACATTTTATTTGGGAACTGGCTATCTGTTACAACTGGCAATTCAAGTCAAAGCAACGGAGTAATATTTCACAAATGATTAGAGCAAAACAAATAATCACATGAATGGTATTATTTTGCAAAACATGCGATCCTCAGTAATTTGTGGTTTCTGGTCCCTGGTGCTAAAATTGTGCTGTGTCTTTAATCAAGCTAATTATGCAAAACTCTCTGAAGGTCACAAAAGGTTCAGGCGGAGGCTTTTTGATGCTGAAATGCAGCCCAAACACCCATAGTACATTGTTCTGATTGGAAACGAAGCACCGCTTTCCCCAGACCAATTCTGCGTTTGAAATTTCAGTGTGAAATACCAGCATTTATACCTTACGTACCCTCAGACTGCTTCGCACACCGCGGCAAAAATCAAATTACCCCCTCCTGCTCTCTAATGTGGATATGGAAATGAGCCTTCTCTTTCCATCACCATGCCCTCTAAAAACATTACATTATACTTACAGCATTTATTTATTTTTGGCAGCCAGCCAGGAACAAACAAACAAACCAACAAAAAAATAATCCTCTTTCAAAAATACCCCTCCCTGTGAATTGGATTATGTTGTAATCCATTCTGGATCTACCCCAGGCCTGTGCTTGCCTTCTGGGGTAAAATGACAACGTTTTTGGATGGGCTGCAGGGCTGGGCGGAGGGGGTGGACCACCAGGAGACTGTGATACAGCCCAGGTTTCTCTCTCCCGCTCCTTAATTTTACAGCCGCAAGGGAAAAAAAAAAAAAACCAAAAAACAACCAAAAAACAACCTGTGCACAGAGTGGGCTTTGTCCATCTGCGAAGCACACGCTCTCCCAGGTTGCTGCCGCTCATGAGGTCATGAGGCGGGAGACAGCGATGCCGGCAAAGCGGTGATGCCAGCCCTACCTGAGGGATCCTGGGGGGGCATTTCTGCCCTACCAGCCCCACCTGGGGCTGCCCAGCCAGGGCGTAAGCCATCGGTGCCATACCCCACTGCCACGGGGTTTGCTGTGGCTCTTCCCCACTGTTGGTGTAGTTTTGCTGGCATTTTACCTTGCTCTTTCCCTGCAAACGGCCACTCTCCTCTATTTTCTTCTTCTCCTTCTTCTTCCTGAGTGGTCTCCGTGGCCAGTCTTCTCCATCTGACTTTCTGGTGGGCTGGGGATTGCTGGTGTTCTGGAAACTCGATCGCCGCGTCTCTGGCTGCAGTGTAGGGACCAGAGCTCTCTTCAACTTAAATTGAGGGTGACTCGATGACAAACTGAAGGGACTTCAGAGAGGGGAAAAAATGATCCAAGGCTTAGATGTGGGCTGAAGGAAAATGAAGGGAATAGGCTTTGCACATATCTTGGCTGAATGATATCTAATTGGGGTATGATAATTCCCTATAAGTCTTAGGAGGATATAAACACTTAAGAGGCAAAGGAATTGATTAGGACCAGAAAAGGGAGTATAAGTGGAATTAATGAGATGAAACCGAGAGCAGGAAAATTTATGCTTTAGAGCAACATTTTCTATTAACGAGCTCTACTACAGTGTGGGGTAGGATTCCAAGGAGAAGCAATGGAAACCCTGTTGCTTAAGTTATTTCAGAGAAGACTGGACAAAACACTCAAGAACACACTGTAGGGAACAATTCCACAGTGACAGGAGGATGGAAAAGATGATCTAATAGTAGCTCTTTCCATTTCTAATTTATATGGTGACTTTATATTAGAGGAGGGTTTTTTTTTTTGAGCTGCCAACCAGTCATCAGTAAAAGAAACATGCTAAAAAGTTCCTTCTGGTATTCCATAACAGTCCCATATTTTCCTGCTTCCCAGGTCCTGTCTATTACACATATACACAATAGACCTGATGATTTATAGCAGAAACGTCATCCTCCATGCATCCCATTTTGCTGAGTTACTGCAGGGTCTCTGAACAGCGGTTATCTTGTGCGCCGTATGAGCTAAAATATCGCAGCACAGCACAGCAAATGCAGTCAGATGATTCAATATTAATTTCCTGGCTTTGAAAAGTTGAAAAGTCAAATATTCTGTGTCATTTGAAAACTATTTCTTTTTCCTATTACCTTTTCTTCACATACACAGGCAGTTGTGTAGAATAACATTTGGAAAATCTTTGTAAATAGAGCCTTATTAGGAGAAAGGCAGAACCAGGCATTATTCAGTAAAAAGAGGGGGAAAAAAGGCTCTTTGTATTGCAAAAGGTACTGTAAGAAAAAGGGAATTCTTGCTGAAGACACGTTTACTTCTGTGTCATTGACTTTTTGTAATACATACCATTCCATATTGCAGGAGCTCTATTTTTTTTTTTTATTGCTTTACATCATATACATGAGTGACACACTCTCACTTCAATGAGGGAGGGCAATAACGGTTCCCTTACTGTCTAACCTAATAATTTGAGCTGTGAAGTGACAGCACAGACTGCCTGGGGAGGTAGAGGATAAAAGTTGAGTTGCCTGCTAGAAATGACGTAGGTAGAGCCCATGCTGCTTTAGATGAGGCTAGATTAAATGCCTGCTCGAGCTCCTTTTCAGACCTATTTTCTGTTTTTTACACTATCTTCCATCATCCTCTCTGCAAAATTTCCAGACATCTATCTGCCAAAATATGTGCAGATGCATGTAGGTCAGCTAAATCCAAACACTGGTAGAGTTTAAGGTCAAAATAGATTGTGGAGTTTATCTTGTCCAGCATTTCTGAACGTTTTCCAAACCGTGATCTCACGGTACTACAGAACAGAATAATGGGCCCTCTCCCTCCTTCTTGACCGTAAAGGAAGGGCAGCTGAAATCCTGCTGGAGGTCCCAGGACCCGAAGACTGAGAGCGAAGGCTGCAGTTCAGCCCCTGAATAGAACTGCACACACCAACTCCCAGCGCAGATGGGAGCACAGCTGCATGACTTAAGCGTGCAAATAGCGATACGCGCAGAGAGGACACAAGGCGTGCAAAGAAAAGGGGCCTGAGGTCTGCTGGTTGCCACATACCAAACGAATTGCTGGTAGAAAGTGACTGATTTTGACAGACTCATGCTAGTGTATATTAACACTGTTCAGAGACTCATGCTAGCGTATACCACAGCTAATGCTGACTTCATTAAAGCTCCCCGGTCAATGAAAGCAATTGTGTGTTGTCTAGTGGTTGGACTGGAAGACGGGAAAGGCTTTGATTCAATGCTAGCTGTGCTACTGACTCATGGCTTACCCTCCAAGTAAGTCATTTGACCTTTCTGTAGTTCAGTCAATCTGGCTGGAAAATTGTGCGGGGAAAAGGGAAAAGCACTATTCTCACTGAAAACCACAGACAGAATCTGAGCTGAGTTTTCCTAGGGTAAAAAAGAAAGAGACAATATCAGAACGTGAGTCAGGATCGGAACCTCCCTGGCCTTTTCCACTCAGGACGTCTGGTAGTATCATCATTATCATAACAGAAAATCGTTTACTTAAAGTCTTACTTCTAGCTCAGAAACCAAAAGGAAATACTTGGTGCCTGTGCCAGGTACACTCAGCTTCTGAATAGACTGAAGGACTATCTGAACGGATTTAATAACTTTGGACTTCTCTACACGGATCATATTTAAAGGGTATAAATAACCAGAGCAAAAACTGGAACAGAGATGGATTTATATTACTAATATTTTTTTAAAAATTTTTCTGATGGGAAAATGGAAAAAAGTAGGGACTTAAAAATACCTTTTTTTCCTTGTGTTATGCTTTCTGTCAGATTTTGTACTATAGAGACCTAAAGAACATTTTTTGGCAAAATACCAAGCTAAATACAACGTGGTGTAAGTTCCTAATAATGGAAAGAAAGTTGTGGTGGGAAAGTGTCTAGAGCAGATTTTGTAGACAGAAGGTCCCCGAATTGGCTGCAAAAACAATTTCTTTTTCAGAATGTCTTCCTCATTTTGAAAATATAAATAGCTCTAATTAAATGCCCCAACCTTTTTCTTTTAGTATGAGTAGGAAGTGGAGTTGTAAAAGATTGATTTTGGCCAGTACTGCCATAAAGTGGTGAAAACAATAATGACCTGTAGAGGAAACTGAAATTCAATGGGGGCTGAATTTGTGGTTGTGGGTATCTTGAAAATACCTCTATTTTTTTGTGAGAAACCTCTACTAGACCCATGAAATCAGACCCCTCCTTTGGATTTCAGGCAGGTTTGAACTATAGCGAAAGGCCCTCGCTCTGACAGATTACTCAAGCTGAGGTCTACCGTATGAACGGTACTGCTGAAGACACATCCACCCATACAAGGCCACTCGATGTACTTCTGCAGAGTGGGTCTCCAGGGGAAAACCAAATCAAACCCCACAAGCCCACCGGAGTGAGGGAATCACAGGCAAAATGCTGAAGGTGAGTGGGGCTGTTGGATTCAGGCACTGTGAAATTCCGGTTCTGAGACAGCCCTTCGTGGAAACAGAGTCTGCTTCCTGTTTGATACCAGATGGAATATTGAGATGCTTTGACCTGATGGTAGAAATACCACTCTAAGTGTGGTTTTGATACTGTACCCACCACATTGGTGACTTGCCACAAGGCCTACAAAAGACCTGCCTTATAAAAAAGTGGTTATTGATTTTCATGGATCCAAATGTTTCATTTTGGTCTTCTGAACTTCTTTTCAAAAATATAGAGAAGTATCTAGCTCTTTCTCAGTCTAGATACAGGGATTATCAGAGCTTTTAGGTTAATAAGACCCAGCAACTATAATGACAGCATTGCACAATAGGCATCATTAGCGGGGAGGAGCAGGAACATGGAGATGGGTTTTTCTCCATCAGAAGTTTTATTGTTATAAAATGTGGTACAGATAGGAACATTTTTATGAGTCCTAGGGACTCCACTTCTCCATCAGCATCACGAGAAGAAAAGAAGTCTCTCAATTTTATTTTCAATTAGGTGGTAAAACACGATCAAGAGACTCCTTGTGGGCTCCTGTGAATTAATCACCAGCACTGAATTGTTGTGTTAAAAGACATAAAGGACATAATGGACAATAGAGGTCTGGCAAGATTTCACAGTAAACAAATCCGAACTGAAACTTTAAACTTCTTTGAACTCAGATCTGACCTTGACCTAAGGTGGATTTACAACCACAAATTCGTCTCTTGTCTTATACACAGAAAGTCAGAATTGTACTGCTAGACATGAAACACTGTGAACTCCGAGGCTCTGAAAAAAAGCCATGCATCTGTATCACCTGGAAACCTAAAAATATTTGGAAGCAGAGTTCGATAGGAGCTGTCAACATTGTAGGCATGTCTCATCTGTTAGAGTTCTGAATATTTTAAAAAGTTTTGCTTTCAATCTGTGCACACACTTCATTTATAAAATTCCCCTCTGTTACTTCTCGTATGTAGGAGACAATTATTTCCCAAACAGCTATTTTTTTCTCATATGATTCAATCTGGAGGGGAATATTGTCTCTTTCTCACCTGCTCTTACCTTGTTAATAAATGAACTTTATATACTACCAGATCATAGTGATAGCGCAGCTTCAAGGAATTAACAATTTGGTCATAAAATACAAGTGCAACATGACCACACTACAGGAAAATCATTCCTGAAGCAAGCCCACGTTTTCTTATTTCTTTCAACCTTGCTTTTACAGTAATACTGCATAAATTACCTTACATTGCAACCAGCAAAAGCAACTGAGCCAAGTCCAAAGGGACAGATGCAACAAACAACCTTCCTTTTTCCTGTGTGTTGAGGTGGTCAAACGCAAGCCAGCTGCAGGCTAGAAGCAATGGATGCACGGTAATCATCCGTGTGAACCAAATGTGCCCTGAATTCTTCATGTCCAGCCCGCTTTAGAATAAAGAGAGCAAACAAACGTACCTGCACATGTGAAGATTTAGCCTTGAAGGTCGAGCATTTGAATGAAGGGTTTGCCTTCGGAAGATGAAACAGCCAGATGATTAACTTTCAATTTAGCGTGGATACTCTAGCATCATATTAGTGCTGTCCAAAACACAGTGCAGTCAGAAGGCCCTAAAACGTGTCAAATTGTGCTCTGTCATCATGACTCTACACTTCTCATACAATAGTGTGGTGGTTGTTATTTTCTTCATCTACGGAAGACTGGAAGAGCTGAGATTGTCGCTAGTTTTTTGCACTTTCCTGTTTTTCCTGTGAAAACATTCCTACCTCTCATCAAGTTTCTTTCTCAATTCTCCTTTGTCCTTGAGCTCATCAACATCCTCTAGAGCCAGAAGTTTCTCTTCTGTTTGAATGTGTTATTAGTGCAGCAAGTTGTCAGGTAATTTTTCTAAGTTATCTCTCCGGAAGCCTGCTGTGACCATGCAAGTCACACTTCAGAACCATAGTGCTCAATTTTGTATGTTTATGTAATTATACAGATGATGTACTAGAAAGCTTTTGTTTAAAGATCCTGCTCTAAAAACAGGGCCAAGATGAGAAAGAAATGAGAAAACATGGCAGGTATAGCAGATGGAAGTAGGTTTATATGAAATTGTGTACTGAATGCAGGTGCAACATCCAGAGATTATGAGATCTAGTCCCTAATATTTGAAATTGTTTGTACAAATATCTTGGGGTATCTAGAAAAAAAGCCCACCAATTTCTCTTGGCAAATTCAGGAGCGAAGTTTGTAATTTTCTAAACCGCTTCAAGATGAAATGCAATAAATGAAGGCCAGTCTCTCAGATTAGGTGGCCAGTTGGCTCAAGCGGTGTCAACCAGCACTGGTATGGTGACAGCCTGGCATCTCGTAAACTGCCAGAGTTAGGGCACGAGGCTGCTTCTGACTGGAAACTGCAGTGGGCAAGTTCCTAGTTTCTCTTCTTTGGTATAAAGCACCCGTTTCTCGCCAGATGTTAATGGATCTTCACCCTGCAACTGCCCCAGCATTTAACGAAGCCTTTGTTGCAGCACATGTACCTTAATTTGAGAATTTCACATGTGGAAAGTAAGAAGGACACGATTTTGTGGCAGGCTTTTTTTTTTTTTTTTTCCCTTTCTTTCTTTCCTTCTTTTATTTTTCTGTTTTAATAATTTGAAAACTTCTACCAGCTCTGGAATGTGGGAAGTGTTGCCACATGTAGGGGTATGATATGGTGGAGGACAAAGCAATACGCTTGGGGCTGAATATACCTTTGTGCTTTTGAGACACTGACCTGAGCCTTGCTCTCTCTGCCACCACCAGCGGTGTCACAGCTAACCTTCTGAGCAAGTGCTCCAGGCAGGCAAAGGTTTAACAAACAACTGAGAACTCTGCTGCAAAGTAAGTTTTTACCGTTGTCCCAATCCTGGTAAAAAAACCCTCTCCCTCATCTCAAACGGCACAGTTTTGGGCTACAAGTTGTTATTCTGATATCTATATGATCAGTGATGGGCATTTGTGTCATAAATTGCATCAACTGTGTATTTCCAGAAGGTTCACCAAAAAAAAGCACAACCTTTAAGAATTGTGCCTCATCTCCATTCCTAAAAATGAAGCTACCCTCTACCATCCCACCACTCCCAGCCTTTCCTGAAACTGGAGAAGTAGTCCCCTAAAATACTGCCTTGGCAGAAAAGGAGCAATCAGATGAAATCCTGATTTTGGAGGGAAGTAATGTTCTGCATGACCTTGAGGGCAGGAATGGGCAGAATAGAAAGGGGAGATTCCTGGTTTTCTCCACAACCCTGTAACTATACTTGGAAGGTCCCAAAAAATCAGACCGGGAAATTGGGTTCCTTCTAGTCACACTGTCACTGCAGTCGTATTTTTAGTCACTTATTTATTTCTCAAAAATCCCCTAAAGAATAAATACCAGTGAACCTTACTGGAGCTCTACAGGTAAACAGAGAGGAGATGATTTCCAATAAGATTTCAAAAAATTTGTCTGAAACAGCTGTCCAGGTGGCACATCCAAAACACCTGGTAGAATGGTACAGCATAAGCTACCGGTACTGATGTGGGTTGGTCTCACTTATGAATAATCTCAAACCCACACCAATGAAAGATTTATCATGCAATGCTATGTCTTCTCCCCCTTCCACTCTGACCAAACAAAGTGAAATCAAAATTAATCAGTAAATTACTTTAACCTCGGTAGGGTTTCTCATTAATTTGTGGTTTCTCATTTCCCACATCCCCATCGCTGCATAAAACTTCCCTTTTTACAGCCAGTTCACTGTTTACATGATAAACATACTCCCTGCATTACCCTTCTGGACTTGAATTGCTCAAGCGTGAGAGCTTCAGTACATCCCACTTCCTTACCAGCCCCTTGAAACCTCCTTGATGACAGTGCTCGGTGACCACAGCAGGCAGTGAGTACTAATATTGCAGTACAGAGAATTTCCCCCCACCAATGAAGCATAACATCCAGTTTCTCCAGCTGTTCTTCTCATTCCTGGAAACCTGCTGGAAAAAGCCACTGTGGAGGTAAATGGACTATCTTGGCACAGAGGCATCACCCACATCTCAAAAGAACTGACTGAAGAGCGTGGGGCTCTTGCCTTGAGACCGGCAGCTCCTTTTGATGCACTGCTGGGAGAGAAAAACGCTTTCAAGTGTGTGTATTATCTGGAAGCTCACCAAAGAGGAGGACATTCCTCTGGAGGTTTAGCTGGGACAATTGTCTCCCCGCGAGCTGCTGGCATGGGAGGGTGTGCCGGCAAGAAAAGGCTTCCTGGCCAGTGCTCACCCTTGCCCTGTTGTCCCTGGTTCCCTGCCCCACTGCGGACCCACAGACTGCTGGTTTGTGTTCCACAGGCACAGCCCTTCCCCTTGTGGCAGCCTGCACCCCAAAAGCACAGCGATGAACCCAGTCTGCCCATTTCTCCCGCTGGCACAGGGACATCTGCCAGCGTCGGCAGAGGGCGGGTATTTCTGTCTCTTTTTCTTTCTTTCTTTCCTAACTACGTAAAACACCTCAGGCAGCCGCCTCAGGAATCGGACCTCCAGCCTACCTGATGTAAGACACGTCACTTCGGTGACTACGTTTGCTGTGGAAAAACGCACTCCTCCGAGTCACTTTTACTACGAGGACTTGCTAAAGATAAACCCGACTGAGGTACACGTTAGTGCCAGGAATGTCTCTATCCCACCAGCTCTGCCTATCCACTAAACCTCATCAGCTCGTAGGTCTTTTTAGCAGTGTCCTTCCAGAATGAATTCTGTGAATCAACTGACAAGGGCCAGGAGCAATAACCTAAAATCTACCAGCAATTTAGATTATACTTACCATTTTACTCCAGCATAGGATTAAAGCTATCTACAAAACCAGAGGGTTTATACTGTATTCACAATTTACCAAGTTAATTTGTATGTTCCTCCCAATTAATTAACTAAACAGTAAGAGCCAGGACCCAGTCTCAGATCCAGGGATACCATCTGCCACAACCTGGCTCGGTCCCATCGTGTAAGGTCACCAGTCTGCTGTGAGTGGGCTCAATCCATGGGGTCCCACCTGCTCCAAACCCAGCCATTTCTGAGGAAAACGGCCTCTCCTTGTGCTCTGCCCCTGGCCCCGCAGCTCCTCCAACCACTTTCCAGGGACGTGAAACCCTGCAAGACAACCATCCTGTGTTGCTTGAGGCTCATGCACACTTCTGGGAAACCCATCTGGGGCTTCAGGGGAGCATTTCCACACTTCCAGTTTACTGCCCCACTGCCCCAGGACAACGTGATGGGAAAGCAAGTAGCAAAGTTTAAGCAGAAGAACATCTGAACCGCAGACATGGTACTCGTAAAAGGAACTGAAAATCCTAGACTTCTGAAAAAGGGCAAAGTCCTGGCTTAGTCACCCCTGTGACAGTCACTCCTTTGACCTTTGACAGTCACCCCTTTCAGCCTGTGAATGGAAGGGCTGGGGTGAGGGGATGAGCCCATCCTTGTTTTCCACACAGGTCTCACACAGGACTCACCCACGTTCAGCTGCTGTCCTTCACAGTTTCTCCACCAGGAACACTTGGCCTTTTTCTCTCCACTTTTATGGGTAAAAAAAAAAAGTCCCTGGGAAAGGCACTTTCAGCACACTTAGTCTTAATTCAGCATCATAGTGGCTTCTTACAGTTAGTGCCTAGAAAGGCCACTAAGCATATTTCCGAGACAGAACCAACCCAGCAAACTGCCCAGATGATGTCTAGATATGTTGTCCAGGAAGAGACAAGATAATGTCATGCTATCTGACCCAAATATGCACTTAGCAGTCTGGGAGAAGGTTACCAGCTGGGGCACTGCCATGGGGTGTAATGTCACAGAGCAGGAGGTCACCATAGATAAGGGTCCCTCTTCCAAGCTGTAGAGCAATGTGCCCCCAACGTGTTGATTAACGGTTGGCGAGATGAAGCCCCAGCGTCACAGAGCTCAAAGGAGGATCCGACTTCCATGTCGCTGGATTCAACGTTTCAGTCATGAGCTATAAATGATGCGAGGATGTGCCCAGAGATAAATGATGTTTTCTGGATTGCACTCAGGGCACTTAGTGTGGATCTTCACACTGGTTTTGACATCTGAATTATTGTATTTATTTCTGAAACCATTCAACTACCTAGAAGTGTTCTAGGCCAAACCCAATCAATCAGGAACAGCGTGGTAAGTAGGACTAGGGAGGTGATCGCCCCTGGACTGGGCACTAGTGAGGCCCCACCTCAAGGGCTGGGGCCAGTTTGGGGCCCCTCACCACAAAAAAGCCATTGAGGGGCTGGAGCGGGTCCAGAGAAGGGCAACGGAGCTGGTGAGGGGTCTG
>JAOXNO010000013.1:54433600-54452740 GCA_028565335.1 Limnodromus scolopaceus | reverse complement strand
CAGCTTGTGCCCGTTGCCCCTCGTCCTGTCACTGGGAACCACTGAAAAGAGTCCGGCTCCATCATCCTTCAACCCACTCTTTAGATACTTGTCAGCATTACTAAGGTCTCCCCTCAGCCTTCTCTTCTCCAGGCTAAAGAGTCCTAGCTCCAGTCCCTTGGAGCTTGCAGGATTTGGGCAAGTAGAACTTCTCTGTAGAGTAAGCCACAGAATTTCTCTCTTTCTGAAGCTACTTGTAAACCTAAACTAAATTACAATGTTCAGAACAACTCATATTCAAACCCAAACCAGAAGACATCCTTTCCCTTTGCCAGCACAGGGAAACTGCTGGGTTAGGTTTAGCACTCAGAGTAGCAAGGACTAAGTATTTTAGGGTGTTATTACCTAGCAGGTCCTATTGTAGGACTGAAGATCTGCTGTGTTCAAAGACCAAGCAGCAGAGAAGGTAGCAGAAGGGTTTTTACCTGTTCCCGGCCTCTATACTAGCATTAAGACAATGGTAACATTTGAAATAGGGGAAGATTTCAAGCAGGAGGCACTATGGGGCAATTTTTTTTCTTCATTCTGCAAGTCCCCCAGGCAAAAGGTGATGGATAGCTCAGGAAGAGCATGTAGTTTAGTATTCCTGGCCTCTCAGAGGTAGGGTAGATTAGGCCTAGGATTTTGAAGACAAACTGTAGGTTTCTGTAGTTTGCAAGGGTTGTTTCTACATAGGTACTGGAATAAGGATCAAGTATTTTAAATTAGATTCTTCAGGTCAGTATTTTCAGATCTGAAGAATATGATAGCATCTGCCCATGCTGCCTCTAGGTCTCATCTTTGTTTCCAGCACTAGAAGATTCTGGCTCCAGACCTTTTCTTTGCCTCATTGAAGAGGAAATGACCCAGTTGTAAAGCTAATTCATCGGTTCCTCATTTTCTATACACAGACCTACTCCTAATTGTATCCTGGCAACTTTTTACAGCCACAAAACTAAGCATTTCTGCCAGCTGATTTCAGCTGCATTTCTAACCATAATAACAGCGGAAATGATCCTTATTCATTCAGACTTGCTGTCATGAGGCCACGGGCTAGCATGGAGATTTGCAGCAGGTAACCATAAGCCATAATTTTTCAGTTTCTGATATCATCAACACAAAGGCTAACCAATGATATCTCTTCATTGTACCATAGACTAAGGATTCATGGTTAATTCAGGATCAGCTATTGGTTTTCTGGTTAGGTTAAAAGTTAGGGTTAGAGTTCAGATAACTTTTGGGACAGCAAGGACTAAAGAGATAGTTTTATTGTTGGGTACTGCATGACCTGTAGGACTAGAAGCGAGGCTATCAGAGACAAATGGCTTGTGATTAATTCTCTTACTGGTAGGGGTCTCTGGACTATTAACCTTAATTTTAAGGTTAGGGTTCAGAAGATCTGGGTCATAAGAGCTAGATTTATTACTAGATTCTGCAAAGCCCAGAGGGCTAGACTGATGGCTTGAGCAGGAATGAGCAAATGATTTGTGGTTGGGGGCAGTTAGGGATGACTAGGCCATGGGAATAATGTAGCAAACGGTTCGCACAGATGCCAATTTTGGCCTCAGCAAAGATTTGGATTGGTAGCAAGCAAATGATAAGTTAAAGTGTCTTTTACATTTAATTAACCCACCACCAAAAAAGGTTTCTATGAGTATATTAGATTAACAAACCTAGCAGACATACTTGTAGTCTGTTGGAAATACAACTTTGTTAAGCAAGCGACACAATAGGGGATTAATTTATCAGTTCACTAATTCTTATTCAGTGCAAATTTTCAGGAAGGAACAAACACATACACAAAAACATATTAGAGCGCAAAGTCTGCTGTCACTGACAGGCCAACTCACTACCCAAATCATGCAACTAATCAGAATTTTTTTCTCAGTATGAGACAGGAACAAGAATAATTATGTTATTCAATATTCTCCAGCATATAAAACCATATTTCAAGAAGACGCTTACAAGACAAGTTGAAGAACGAAACGACTTGTCACGTGCAGCTCAAAATCTAGCCACGATAAAGTCACTAACAGTAGTTCTAAAAACGACTGTAACCATTACAGCCATAAACCAGCACAAAATAAACCAGAGGTTTACTGATCAAGAGAAAGCCTTCAAAGCGAGGTGGAAGGGTGCTACGTAGCAGAATGCTGAAAAGATTTCCACTTCCCAGGAAAGTGGGGGGGTTGTGACCAAAATTGCTTTGGTGCTCAGTGTTTGTGATGTCAGTGGTGGCTTGTGGTACCGGACCTATTCCCAGTCACTTGACTATTTGCCATCACATTTGGCGTGTATCATTCATCTCAATATTATTGTCACAAATCTAGCTACCCAAGTTTTCTGATAAGGACTAACTAGAGGGGCTCAGAGGCACCGAGTGTGTAGTTCACCGCAGTCCTGTTGCAGTAGCCAAAGGTAACAAGAACAAGCCACCCAGTTAATCACACGATAACAATCACAACCAATTCTCAAGCAAGTACTTGGAGTGTAATGTATGTGAATGCAGACAAGATGAAGCCAGACATCTGTTAATCTCTGAGAGACACTGGTCAGACCTGAGAAAGAGAGAGATAAAAACGATGCCTAGACAAGGAGATGAAAGGGGGAATCCACTGATTTACATGCATGGCCTGTTGGTTTTCTGGGCTCTGCTTCCTCCTAGCTCTGCCTTAGACAATTAACGTACAATGATGCCACACGGGGGTGGTCCCGAATGGACCTGGAAAAGAGTAAGAGTATCCTGAAGAGCCTCAGTCTGTGAGGCAGAGGAGGCAACAGCTCTCAGATGGGGGTAGCTCACTTGTGGGGCCTCAAGACAATTGCAAGAAAGAGGAGGGGAGGAGGCAACTCAACTTTGTCTCTCCTTTTCTTTTTTTTTTTTTTTTCCCTTCCTGGAAGCTTTCTCCCCTTCTCTGACAGGCACTTGAAAATGAGGGCATTCACTTTGAGCCAGTCAGTGGCACAGGGCTAGGAAGGTCACAGGACCAAAGGCTGAAGGTGCAGCTACCTACTCCTCCCCGTGCCTTCCCTTCCCTGTGCAATGGTGAGCTGAGCAAGGCGGAGGGGATGAGCTGCGGTTCTTGTGTTGGTGACACGGACAGGGCTGTGTTTCCTCTTTCAGGAGGTGTTCAAGATCTTCAGCTTGAGGAAGGCTGCTTTGGGGAACAGTTATGATGGTTACACCACAGAAGTCAGATTAGGGGGTAGGTATGTGGTGCAAGGGCAGGAGACAGCAAGGAGGATACACCCTAAGGCATTGGGAGTAGAAATACAGAGAAACAGGTAGGAAATGATGGACCAGAAGCCAAGGTTGGGAAGCAGGGGCAGAGGTAGACTAGACAGGCTCTGGTCTGCTAGTGTTTGAACTGGTAAGGCTTGTTGTTAGGGAGAGATTTATTTTCTAGAGCTATGTTCGTTATACTTGGGAGGGGGGTACTCGAGACGGGGGAAAAGGGTCTGCAGAAGGCCAGAGAGGATGGATGCGTACAGTGAAAGGGACTGACAAGGTAAAGGGAACGGCAGAAAGAAGTAAGGGAGGAACAGGGACAACGTTAAGCACCTTGAAGAAGTTTGTACATAGCCGAGTATTGCAGCTGGGGGCTCAGAGCCCTGCTTTGAGACCTGGACAGAGCCACATTAAAGGCTTAATATCAAAACACCACTTGACCGAGCTCTTGGGAATTCAAGGGTGCTATCAGTTCACCTTTCAGTACCGGCCGGTTGTGAAATCCCAGTACAAACTGTCACAGGAGGAAACCACCGTCCACTACACCCAAACATTTAGTAAATCTGGTGAAGGTATAGAGCAGGATACCAAGGCTGACAGAAGTTATGGACTGGCTTCCACCTAAGGAATGATTAAATAGACTAAGATCCTTCAGCCCAAGGGACAATATGATAGATGTTTGTAGAATCAGAAGTAGCAGAAGCACGGTAAATAGGAAAGAACTACATACTGTTTCTTCTGGTATCCAAGCCAGAGGGCATCAAATGAAAAGCAGGAAGCATTTTTCAATCAAATAAAAAGGTAGCTTTCCCCTTCCTTAACTCACAGCAGAGCCAGCTAACCCCTTGCCACAGGATGTTGTGGGATACCACAAGTTAACTTGCACTTAAAAATTCATGAACGAATTCACAGAAGAAAAATCCATCAGAGCTATTAAAAACAAAGGCCCCATCTCTGGCTCAGGAATTACCCGAGCCACAAATTCCTGGAGCCTGAAGAGTGTTTTGAGGAAGTCTTGCTACATTTGCCCTCTTCCCACAGCCTTCTTCAGTCATCTGGCCCTGACCATCCTCAGAAACGAGCTACTGGGTTAGGGATGACCTTTAAGCCTGTTGTCGTGGGTCAAATGCAAGACAGAGGTAGAGAAAAGCATGACTATTACTATGGAATAAGCACAGAAAGTCTAGGTGTCACGATAAATGGACCCGAGCCCAGAAATTTGGAATGCTGAGCTTTAGCCATCACTGGAAATAAGATACACCAGTCACGCAAACAACCATGAAAGCACCACCAAACAATAAAGGGAAGCCAGATAGGGTGGAGGCAGGTCCTTCACTAGCAGCAATAATTCAACCACATAGTGGGAGTTTCATTTCAAAACCAATATATTTGAACATCTGTGAGACTTACGAGGCTGTAATGGGCTGGCAAGACAGGATTCCTTGTCTCTTCTGTGACTTACGTGCTTGTAATGTCTGGCCTCAGAAAATCAGCAAGTACTGGCACAAAGGACATGGCAACAACAAACATTTTAAAAGGGAACATGCAGCAACCTGCATGGAGCTCGGGGGGAGGAATCCAGGCTGCTGCTGGTCAGAGGGAGAGAACGCAGCAGGGAAGTCAGCATGCGCTGGAGGGATGCTAGCTGCAGCCGTGGTACATCATTTTTGATCACCTCTCTTCTACCAGAAGCTTTTCAGTAGCCTTCTGACACTCACAAACTTACCCCAGTTCCTAGCCTAACGCATACACATGCAATTCATATCTGTGCATTCTTTCGCCCTTAACTTCCTTTAGCTTAAAGAGCTCTTCTTGAAATCTAGTATTGACTATTCCCCTTCTCACTGCTCCCATACCTTCAAACCAGCTCTGTGTCTTCATTTACAGAGATTAATAATTTCCTGCCTCAGCCTCTTTTTCTACCAGGCAAAGCAGGCAAAGCTGTTTTTATTTTCTCCCATAAGATAGACATAGGTTCTAGTTTAAATTCATCATTCTTCACCACACAGGGCCAGAACTGTACATGGTATACCCTTCTTGGATCTCACCTGTGCCTTGTAAAATAGTGTTAATATTTTCCTAACTTTACTGAAGTTATCTTTCACATAGTTTAAGGGTTTCATTTGCTGCTTCCTGGGCTCCTTCAAATGACAAGAAGATTTGTTGTCACAATGTAACCCAAAACCCCAGGCCTTTTTCCTCCTCATGCATAGGAAAATTGATGAGTTCTCAGCCTAGAGCAGAAATTTCTGGCTTTAGCTCTTTATGTGCCTGACCTCACGAACAGCCCAGTCCTCGGTGTCATATGATTCTTTGTGTATATTTGGATCTCTCTTTTTGTTTTTTTGACAGAGTTTACTGTCTTGAAGTCAAAAGCAGATTTTATTAGCATAGCATTAATTCTGTATGCATCATTAATGAAAATATTTAAGTAGGTAAGGACCAAAACTATCTTTGCAAATGTCTACTTGTCTTCTCTTGCCAGCTGTCCTTAACCTCTGAGTACCAGCCACCCTTGCCTACCCTTTTACTGACCTTGAAGCTTCAGTGTTAATTCCTGTCTGTTGCCTCTTAACAACTTATATCGTCCATATACATTCTACAAGAAATTTTTAGTGAAGTACACACAGACAAAATCCACCACAGATATTTGGTTATCCTAGTATGACAAAATCCGATACACCTCAGCTGCAGTTTAGGTCTTTTCCCCACCATTTCTAATTGTTCTTATCTTTAAAATATAATCTGAAATCCTGCATACTGGGGAGGTGAGCCTAGAAGGCGAGTAAATTCTCCAAATCAGATTTCCTCCCTTTCAGCGGCACTAAACTTGTGCTTTCAATTTACTAGAAATATTAAACTTAATTTCATAGTAACGTGTCATTTACTCTCGTTAGTTACCTGGCACCAGCCCTTTTATAGATTTATTACATTACTTTCCCCTGTGACCTGCAATTTCATGTGACAGTTCTTTCAGCATTCAGAACTGGAGATTATCTACTCTCCTCACTTGATCGTAGTAAGCATTTTGAATTTTGCTTCACCTCATTTGGGTTTCTCCAGATCCTCATTCCTGTTTGTCATTCTGCCAATCATCGCTCTTACTTGAAAACCAAGGTAAAGTATTTGCTCAATTTTTGGGGTTATACTTTGAGAATCAAATCCTTGCCATATCTTTAGTTCATACAGCATTCCAATTTCATTTCTTTACTTCTCTTGTTGTCTTTCTATTTCTATAACCAAAGAACTTCTTGCTGCTTGCCTTAATTCTCTTTTCAAGGTTCAACTCAGTCTGATTTCTGGCAGTTCTCGCTTTGCCTGTATAGTTCCTGACATCCAAGACATAGCTTTCTTTGCCGGTTGATCCCTTTTTCCATCCCTTGTAAGCTCCCTGCTTACTCTTAATATCCCCTTCGAGATGGTTATTCATCCAGTTAGGGCTGGGGCCCTTTTGGTAAGGCTTTTCCACCCACCTTGTTGGGTTCCAAATTGCAGATAGTTTCGTACCTTTGACTTGAGAAATTCCAAACTTCCTCCACATTCAAATCCCTGTATTTTTTCATGCCAGTTGACTTCACTAACCAGTTCCCTTAAAATTTATCATATGGATATTTCAGAATGTATACCATTACATAGTCCTTTATATGTTTAAAACACAAGTACCACTAACTTCAGTTGCAGCTGTGAATGCTCAGCACTTCTGCAAACCAGACCCTAGAGTCTCCTGTCAGGACCCCAGAAATGAGGAACACACAATTAGTGACCACCTGTGGAAAAGTGTGATGCCTGGCAAGGCACAGGGACCGAATGGTAAAGGGAAAGGGAGAGAATCCAACTGCGGGAGCTGGTATTCAACTATTGTAGCCATATGAATTGTTCTTTTTCTTCCTACAGCCGCCTTGTTCCATCGCTATACCTCTCATGGGTTTTTCTAACTAATGAAGCAAGAGTATCATAGACAATACCTTGCCCTAGTACTCATTCCTGATTCACTCCCGAAGCAGGTCAGTGAGTAAATGGCCTGTGGAGAAAGAAGAGCAAACAAAACCCCCAAAAACACTATGTCTGCAATTTAAGATGGTATCAGAGAGCAAATTTGTGGAATAGGGCAGGGAAATGTAATCAAGATTGCGAAGTTCAGAGTGCCTTGGAAAATTTCAAACTTCCAGGTGCATAACCGAAACTTTAATCGTACTCCCAATATGTGTTTTTCTGTGCATTTTGGCTTGTTTTTTATATTTTTTGAAAGCAAAGTGAAAAAACAGAAGTTCCATCATGTAATTACTTGTAAGCACTGCACTGTCAACCATATGAATTTTCCACACGGATCTAAGTAATTCAATTTAATGGCGTAGTTTATAGCAATAGGTTGTTGACCTCTTTATTGGCAACACTGAAGTGGGATGACACACGCTCTGGTAGCATTTAAACAGACTTTTGCTGACAGCAGAGTAGCTGTGAGAGGACCTAAATATCACATGTACTACTGCATATTCCTCAGCTATTTGTCTCTCCCATGTCAGCATTACCCCGCCTGTCTCCTCTTCTCTGACACAGCTTTGCCTTCACTAATCTCCTCCCTGCTGCTGCCTCAAGATCCGAATTTCATCTTTCTCGTGAAACCTTTCCACTCACTGCTCCCAACACAGCTCTCTCCTTACACTTAAAATGTGAGTCCTCTGGATGCTTATGCACGGTCCCTTTTCTTCTCCCAATCCTAGTCGTAATGCCCAGACAGCCTCAATTCCCATTTTACATTGTAGCTCCTCATCTACTAAGTCTTGCCACTCTATGACAACTTCCCCCAACCATCCACCCTGTCTTGTCGCTATATATGTTCCAACACATAGGATATATATAGCCTTTGTACCTACCTTCTCACCAGCTCTTTGCCCTCAACTCTTTACCTAGCCAGTTGGTTCCAACTTTCCCCTGCTTCATAGAATCATAGAATCGTCTCGGTTGGAAGGGACCTTTCAGCTCATTGAGTCCAACCATCAACCCAACACTGACAAACACCATCACTAACCCACATCCCTCAGCACCATGTCTGCCCGGCTTTTAAATACCTCCAGGGATGGCAACTCCTCCACTTCCTTGGGCAGCCTCTTCCAATGCTCGATAACCCTTTCGGTGTAAAAATTTTTCCTAATATCCATCTGAAACCTCCCCTGGCATAACCGACATACCTTGTGGCTCTGGGCTCTGTGGGTGCTTTGGCTTGTAGAGCTGCGAGGGCTGGTGGTATTGGAAGGGATATTCTGCCACTGACTTTGGCTGTAGTCAAAGCTGGTGGAGACTGGAGGTGACAGCTCTCCTATAAATGCAGAAAGTTGCTTTCTTGAAGGTTTACTTAATTCATCCTCAAAGACAGTAACGGTCTAAAGTTATGCAGCCTAAAGGCATTTTGTGCCTGATGATCTAGATAGACTTCTCTTTAGCAAACCTTTCTCTCCCTCTCTTCCTTCCCCTGCCCAGTTATCTTCTAATCCTGTTTTCCCAGCCAGCACTAGGTTCTTCCACCTTCTCATCCACTGTCACAGAATCACAGAATGATATGGGGTTGGAAGGGACCTCTGGAGATTGTCTAGTCCAACCCCCCTGCCCAAAGCAGGTCCACCCAGAGCAGGTTGCACAGGAACGTGTCCAGGTGGATTTGGAATGTCTCCAGAGGAGGAGACTCCACCACCTCTCTGGGCAGCCTGTTCCAGGGCTCTGGCATCTTCAAAGTAAAGAAGTTCCTCCTAATGTTTAGATGCAACTTATGCTCAAGTTTGTGCCTGTTACCTGTTGTCCTGTCATTTCCCTTCTTTCTCCTGGTGGCTTCTGCTCTGTCCTTATCATTCCTCCACCTGATGCCTTGTCCCTTTTCCCAGATAGTTTGAGATTTTCTTCTGAATCTCAAGAACATCTCATGATGGTGATTGTGACAGATGAATTTATACATTCAGGATCAGAATCATAGAATCATAGAATGGTTAGAGTTGGAAGGGACCTTAAAGATCATCGAGTTCCAACCCCCCTGCCATGGGCAGGGACACCTCCCACCAGACCAGGCTGCTCAAAGCCCCATCCAGCCTGGCCTTGAACACTTAGAAAGAAGATTTCTTTTAATCAATTTTAGATGTTTTTCTTTTATACTCAATATATGTCCCAATCTGCAGAAAATATTCTGATGTTTGGTGTTAGCTATATGTGAATCAAATCCTCTTCTTGCAACTGAAGTATGTCTTCCCATTTTTTCTCCCCCCTTTCACAGAGGGAAACAGCTCAGCCTCTCAGCCACACAAGAAAAAAATTTTTAACTTCTCTTACGTGACTCATTACAGTGAAATAAACTTGTACAGAACATCAAGAATGGAAAGTTGGACACCTTCTAAATACATAGATAAACTAAGGTATTGGGAGAGAAAGTGAGGCAAATATTTTGCATGGACAGTTTACAAACCCACAGCACTCTTAGAAGCAACCGCTACTCCACGGATACAGAGGAACTGAAAGAGGGCTGGTTTCTTTGATAACTCTGTGTTTCAAACCAAATAACTCACCTCATAGCAGTTTCTAACACATTTTAAGATCCTTTTTATTTTTACATGGGATGCCTTGCAAGGGCTGTCACACTAACCAGGGTGAGAGGTGACAGACTGCAGCATTACTCAGTCCGGTTCATACTTGCCAGCCAGAATTAGCTTCAACGGTGCCACAACCAATACTAGATTTAGTGCCTTTCCCAGACTTCGAGTTTCCCTTCACGTACAGTCTGCCTATTTTGGCTTCCCGTGCAGTATGGGCTGGTATGAGGAACCCCAGCTCTGGAGCTAGTGTGCTTAGGGGGGAAAAAAAAAAACCAAAACAACAAACCCAGACAAAATCCCCAACGCTGATTTAACTACGCCCTGTGCTGCCAGGTAACAGACCCACTGACCATAGGAGGCTCCGCGTACTGCGAAATGACACTATCTCAGCAGAATGCTGCTTCTGCAGCATCCTGCCATGTCCTAATGAAGACAGTCTGCCAGAGAACAAAGATTAGCCGTGTCTGAGACCTCGACAGGTCAATTCAATCAAGCAAATTCAAAGGCATGTCGGGTGGGTAAGTCTGGAGCAGGCTATTACTATCACTAATGTAAGCCACACGGCAATATTTCGCTGCCAAGGCTTTCATCTGGTGATAAAACAATGTCTCAGGAATATAGCACCAGGAGAGACAAAAAACAAAAGCAAAAGTATCTCCATCATGCAAATGCCCACTTCCCCCTACCTGTCCCCCCCTCCCTCCCCCATGCTGTAATGGTGGGAGTTGTTTCAGAGCATTAAAATTGGGGTTGAGGGGAGTTTTCTTTTCTAATCAGCTTACTTAGAAGACTTGTCGTTCTGTTCTGAATATATAACTAACTGAGCAGTAACTTAAAACCTCAAGCTCTGAGTACCCTTGGATGGAGACCAAGAAGCCTGAACGCTATATCCATGCAGCTCTGATTAGCTACTTCCATGCCTGCGCTGAGCACGAGGCATGTTTCGAAACCATTTGAAATGGCTCTTTCAGTGCTGTGCTCCAACACAGGTTAACCACCTGAGAGGTAAAGAGTGCCAGACCACGCTACAAATTTTGTTCTGAAGCAGTGGCTGAGTGGAGGCTTGGTTTGCCTGCTTGGCTAAGCCAAAGACCTGGGAAATGCATCAGGAGGAGCCATCTTCAACCTGGTTTTCAAACATGCCTCCTCCCCTTCGAAGGGGGGTTAATCAAAATAGGGCCAAAGTTTGTTTGCAAGGTTTGTGAACCTTAACAAACCACTTCCTCAACAGACCATCCTGGTCTGAATTTTGAGTTCATAACGAAAACTGAAACCTGGCCGGTGTTTGGTGGTTTGGGATTTGACAGAGAGTATTTCACATGGCCCTATTTATTGGCTAAAGAAATACAGTGTGGCTGTGTCTACAAAAGAGAACTAAATCCCTGAAAACTGGATTGGTAAAATAGCAAGTGTTATTAGAAAAAGTGTAATGGGCAATGGCAGCCTAAGTACTTCTGTGGTGTTTTTTTTTTCCAAAAGCCTGTACTTAGGATGGATTTGGCACTATTTCAACTGCACTATCCTTTAATTGTCTAGCCCACGGCTTTCATCACAACTACCTGAAGATCTGGCTTTTTTTGGCTGAATGGGAAGATCTTCCAAGAGCCCAGGATAACTGTGGAGGAACAGTCTGCACTCTTGGGGAAGAAACATAAATCTCCAATAGGTCTGCTAAAACTTCAGGAAGTAATTGGACCTTTGACGCAACGGCCCATCCGCTTCTCTTACAGCCAGCACTACACAGTGTTGGTAAATGGTGCTCACGAAATGGAACACAGATTTTGTCCACAAATGATAAGAGACAGGAAAACAACTGCATAAATCCTTATGTCTGACATGAAATACAGAATCGTAGAATTGACTAGGTTGGAAGGGACCTTTAAGATCATCTAGTCCAACCATCAACCTCACTCTGATTAAAAAAAAAACATCACTAAACCATGTCTCTAAGCACTATGTCAACCCATCTTTTCAATACCTCCAGGGATGGTGCCTCAACCCCTTCCCTGGGCAGCCCATTCTAAGGCTTATGAACCCTTTCCATGGAAACATTTTCCCTAACCTCCAACCTGAACCTCCCCTGGCACAACTTGAGGCCATTTCTCCTTGTCCCATCACCTGGGACTTGGGAGAAGAGACCAACCGACCCCCCCTTGCTACATCCTCCTTTTAGGGAGTTGGGGAGAGTGAGAAGGTCTCCCCTCAGCCTCCTTTTTTTCAGGCTGAACACCCCCAGCTTCCTCAGCCTCTCCTCAGAAGACTTGTTCTCCAGATGCCTCACCAGCTCCGTTGTCCTTCTCTGGACCCGCTCCAACACCTCAATATTTTTTTTTTTTGTGGTGAGGGGCCCAAAACTGGACACAGCACTCAAGGTACATAATTCCCAAACAAATGAAATGTCAGTTTTTCAGTGCATGTAATAAGCCTTGTACCTGGCATAACAGTGGAGATCATCAAGGAGGTCAAAGAGGTCTGTGGATATGCTGTGGACTCAGCGCTTTTCCAACTGTTGCTTTATGCAGTTCTTGACAGAGACAATGAGGCCAATAGACATCATTAGCCCCGATCAGTTTGGAATCAGGCTCCCAGTTCTGATAGAGAAAAAAAGAAAAAGGTTTATTTCAGACTCCAATATCTTTTCTGTATTGTTCTGACTCCAGCTCTATAAGGTTCATTGAAAAGGATTCTTCCTCTCCTCCGCCATTAGTTTAGGAAGTAGACTGAAATAGTATTGATCAAAGGACTGACAAAAACAATTTGGCCACAGCCAGCGAACGAAGGATGCTGAATACGAGCCAGATGGGCTGCTGTAAATCGGCGTTGTTCTCTGGGCTTCACTGAGGTTAGGGACAACCAGGTGATGATTTGCCTCCGTATCCCTATGCCGATGCACGCGGATGGAGTCTGACGTGTAACTCTCCCAAACAAGAATGGGATTTAAGTGCATAAATCTTTATGCATTATGATGAAATATATCCCATGAAAAAAAAAATCACTTCTATTTTGTGTTTGTGTCATAAAACTTAAAAGAAGTGAAAATTTTAGCTGGGAGGGAACTTTTATGACCTAGTTATAAATCTCTGCGAGGAGCGGTTTGCTATTGAAACACTGACAAACTCTCAAGCAGAACAGTGCAAGTGGGTGCGCCAGTAACATCCCCTCCAAATTCTACTCCAGTGCAGTCAGTGTGTCTCATGCCAGCATTTAGAGTCCACAATGAAATAACCAGTACAAAGAGAGGAAAATAGTCATTTCTGAATTACTGTCCCTCTTCAGAAAATAACCACAAAAACTGGGTAATTTTGTTACTAGAATGTTGTGGTTCATATGTTCTAACAAGAGACTGTCAAAGAGAAAGCAACATATTCCCTCTTGTATATGTAAACAGGAGAAGGGGAGGAATAAGAAATTGGTCACAACGGTACTGGTGTGACAAAGAGAAAGCATTCTGTGTTGTCCTTAGAGATAATTAAATGTTTTTTAGATTCCTCTTTGTCTATTTCATAAGACTGTTTCATAATTTGTTCCCCCTCTAGGTCTGTTTCATTGCTACTTAAATCATATTTCTGCTTTTTAATTTTCCTTTTTTTTTTATTATAGATGTGAAGCTCAATGAATCTAACAAAGGCTTTTCAAATATACTCAATTTTAACATCTTTATCATATCAAGGTGCCTTGATCAATGAACCAGTCTTTTTTGTACAGTTTGTCTCCTGTGCCCTTTCCTGACAAAACTGCTCCTAAGAGAGAATGACATTTCTGTTTTATAATCCCCCTGATGGAATTAATGACTATGCTTATTAATTAGGATTATTGGAATTTCCCGTCTTTCTGTTTCATAGTAGCACTCCACCTCTGCTTGCCAATCATAATTATAACTACTGCCTCTATCACATTTTGCTTTTTTAAGTGAAATAAAATGTTTGGCTTGGCCCCGTGCCAAGCATGGGGTCATTCCCAAACTTGTAATAACATATCCTTAGCTGATGTTTCTTAGTAACATGTGTAAATAGGAAAAAACAGTTGCACTGCGGGGGTTTAGCTTGGCCACATGTGACTACAGTTAAAGAACACGGGAAGAAAATGAGTGGTCTTTCCATGAATAGCCGTCCAGTCCGACAGCGAGCACGCTGCGCAGGGACAGACGTGCAGACAGACATACAACCTCAACCACCTTCTTTGCTCACCAGCAACCTAGTGCAGCGTGTCCCCTTCTTCCCTACGAACCGGCCACGCAGCCTCCCCCTGGAGCCGAGATGGAGAGCTGAGTCTCAAAGAGGAGTCCAGCAAAAACACGGTGAAGTCTCCCAGAACATTCCTCCTGCCATCTTCTCTTTACCTCTGGCAGCGCTAAGATTCTGCTACAATTAAAAACACGTCTTGGGAATAATGACATTACAAGTGGTTTCTTGGTAGCACCCTCCGGATAAAAGCAGAATGATAGATGTCGCTATGAGAGACGGGCTAAAGCTGTGAAGCTTTGGATCTTGGATAAACCAAGATGTTTGAGATCAAGGGTTTTTGCTCTGACCGTTACAAAAATGGGCCGCCCTTCAGCTTGGCTCGGGCTTTGGAACGCCTAGCAACTGAAGCTGAGGAACTTGTGAACCGAGGCTATTCACATTCACAGAGCAAAACTGCCCCACACTTTGCTGCAGAGCAAAATTTTACGAAAAGAGACATTTGATATGGAAATAATACATAAAGCGGCAAATACTCTGAACATGTGAAACTACCCTAAAATTATTTTTTTCCTTCCAGAGGCCTCGGTGGCTTTCGTTGTTCAGATTTCTACTGATTGTTTCAGATTAAGTGGGTTTAACGCCGGCATTCGGCCGTGAAAACAGTTGGAGGCTGAACACGGCTATTAGGACAAAAAGAAAGAAATTACTGTCAGGGCAAAACAATTCACTTAACAGGTACCCCTAACACTCTGTATAGCCACAGGTCTGCTAAAGGCACTGCCCAGCTCTACACGGGGCGTTCAGGGTCAGCTACACCTCCTTAGCCCCGCAGAACTACTCACCCTCCTCTCTTGAAACCCGGAATGGGGGAAAGCCGGGGGCTGCACACCGTAGCTTCCCTCTTCAAGGGCCAGGAGCCTGTGCAGAGGTACGAACACAACCTTCCGAAACCGCTGTGATCAGTCTGAGATGGGATTTGGCAACGTAGAAAATAACACCTTGGCAAAGGAAGGAAAAAAACCCCAGAATTGTAAACGGAATGTGCTTAAATAGAGTTTTACCTGGTGTTTCCCCCTCCCCGCCCTTCCAGAGTTGTGATCTCTCCATTTGCAAAGAAAACGTTTCTTGCCTTGCCACCGTGCCTAGGGACAATATATCCCCAGTGTGCCCATGGGACAGGTCATACATGCCCATGGGATATAAACACAGGGACACCATATGCTTTTCTTCATTACGAATTTCTCTTTGACTCTTAGCGACCTGAGTGACTTGGTCTAAAGACAATCCAATGCAACAGGACCGTGTTCCCAAGGCCAAAGGAGTACACCACGGACTGGGAGGAATCCTTCGTGTGTGGTTTGGTGGTTATGGCAAGGAACCGGCAGATGCGGCTCCTGGGAATTGACGTTTGCCGACACACTGGTGTGCAGCAAAGCAGATTTGAGGCAGGTGGAAAATGAAGCAACATCAATCAAAAATGATGTGCTTGGATTTTCATTCCTACAGTGCAAGAGGAGATGAAAGCATAACCTCTCGACTGGTCCTGGATGAAATAGTGAACATTTTGTTTTTCACATGAGCACCACAGAACTTTAATGTAACTTGTACAGAAGCAGGTGTCCCCTCTATCTTTTACATACTATAAAGTTTCCGGTATGGGAAACTGGAAAGCAAGTCCAGATCTTGGCCCAGGCTACGGTGGTTGTATTTTTTTGAATCAGTTTGCTGGCACAAAGGAATTGCAAAAATTGTTTAGCAAGATATCCAAATATTTCCCTGTCATGGATCTACCAATGGGAGTCAGCTGGAGATCCATTTCAGTCAAAGCAAGGAAGTGTAAGCAAGAGGCCATCTCATTTTCATATGGGGTTGATCTGAGTAGAACAGGTCTACACCCACCATTGTCAAAGAATCTCAAGATCTCTGAAGTTTTTAACATTCTCTCTCCACTCCTCTTCTTTCATTTAGTCTTTTATGGATCCAAATTTTCTTTTGCTACATTATGGACTCCATATTAGTTATAGTAAAATCGAGATGTCATACAAAACTATGCACTGCACTATCCGAGCGTGAGAGGCAGTGGGAATAATTCCCAAAATCTCCCTGGGTTAAAAGCAGTAACAACAGCTGGAGTTACCCGAGTTTCCCATATTCAGTGGATGCCTCTGAAGACGATGTACATTACATGGTGTGAACACTGTAAATATGGGTACCAGGATATTAGAATGGGAATTGTTACTAAGGGTGCCCAGCATAAGCTGCAGGTTCCCAGAAGCTAAGCAGAATCCATTTACATTGAGTGCTTACTCCCTAAATACATGATTTACTTCTCTCTCCATAGCGGTGTGCTCTCTCTGAGGCACAGCACTCCTGACTTTTTTTGAGGGGGCAGGTATTTTATTCCAGCAAGGCTGGAGCTAGCAATCCAGTCAAGGTCCACCGCACCCGTGAGGAACTAAAGCAGGAAAATGGGGACGATTTACTGCGATGGTTTTTTTATATACCTCTCCTCACAGAGAGGACTCCTCACATGTACATAATGGCATTTCTTCGTGTGATGGCCCTGCTGCTGGTACATACACAGCACTTTCACACGAGAAAAGGATAAAGACCACGTGAGAGAGAGGCTATGACACATATAAGGGGCAAAGTAATCTCAGGAGCTATGTCACATATCTGTCACCTTCGTCTTCCGTTTACCACCACCAACACTCTGCTATGGCCAATTCACGTTACTACCTTAAAACTTGGAATTCAAACACGATTTTAAGGGAACTGTGTAATTCTATTACAAGGAGATATTCAGTGTTTAGATAGCTGCTTGGCACTTGACACAGACATCTCTGAACAGACAGGAATAAAATAAAGGCTCGCATGTAGATTATAGAATGAACCAACGGTGCTTTCTCCGACTGCCGTGAAATGCTCATTTACCCTTGACCAGAGATGCTGGAAAAGAGCCTGTGTGAAATTAAAGCAGCGGAGATCAGGGCCAAATCCTCAGCTGGTAAAACTGTCAGAGCCGGACTGAGGTAAATGGTGTTAAATCCTCACTATCAAATGGGACAGTCCGCGTTACATCATCCAAAAAACACTTTAAAGTACGAAAAGGCAGCTAGAAAGCTCAACAAGAACAAATGGTTTACAGAGCAGGAAAAGCTCCTACTCATTAAATAAGGGTCAAGCGTATGGGCCAGTAAACTTCCCTTCATTTGATCAATTACGCTTTAAAAATCAAATGAAAACCATTCTTAAGGATATGTCAAACAGTTAAAGCCACAAGAATGTCCCACGGTTGGGTAACAGTAAGGCAGTAAATCAGATCTCTTCGTAGGCCTAGCAAATGCAGGGCAAACAATAACAAAACAGACAAAGGCTGCAGAGCTGGGTATCATTTGAACTGGACACTGCAACAGATAGATCCTGAGAGCATACAGAAAGCAAAAGAAAAAACAACCTAAAATAAAAATTCTGACTTTTTTCCACTTCCAGTCCCCAAAAGCCATGAGGAAGTTGAGATACGAGGACATCGCCACTGCTTTCAAACTGGTCATTCTGCTACATGAGGTCAGCAGTACTGCTGCTATTGACTTCAGCTGAAGCAGGCTTTGGTGTCCTGGTCTTAATTCATCATATTATCGAAGCTGTACATGGATGTAAATCCACACCAGAGCAAAACTGGAATAATGCTGTAGTTAATCAGGCCTAACGAAACAATGGCCCTCTAGGTCAGAAATGCAGCTGTATCTCTGATGTGGGGATTAATACTCGCTCAACTTTGAAATTAGCTAAAAAAGATTCTTGCTATGGATGTCAGAGATCACATACAGGGAGGCTAACCAGCACAACCCTCCGATCTATGTGACCTGGAAGAAAAAATAAAAACCACACAAAGAGATGCAAATCAATAATTCTAATGATCCACCTGCCAAAAGAAATTCCATTGGCTAAGCACTAATGTAAAAATTCAGCTTGATAATACGGATGAAGCCTAACATCACAAATAGCTGCAGATTCATAAATCTCGTCTTTCAGTCCAAGTGACAAAGGAGCAATACCTTTTTTCTCTTTTAATACATAATTAGTATGCATTAATACGTATTACTGAAGAGGAGGAATGACATACATGTGCCACCTGCCCAACATGAGAGCATTCGTATATTCTGACCAACCTGCTGGAGATATATTTTAAGATCACATTGATGAACTTCCTTCAGGAAAAAATTATCTACATTTCCAGAAACTATAAGATATTTAAAATAAATTCTGCTGAGTTAAGTCAATATTAATCTTCCCCTAAAACAGTCTAAATATCAGTATGAGAGATCCCTGAGGAATGAAGGAAGCAATGGATTTATAACAGCTGATGGTTTAGTTTCCAAAATAGGTTTGATGATATTGAAAGACACAGACAATTTGCCCACATAACAGAGAGGCAGAACGCTGAACCGAAATCTGGTTGAACAGACACCATCTACCCAGGAACTGAAACCAAGCAGAAAGAGTTGATTTACAGCCGCAATTCCTTTTGCTAGCTCAGGCATCTCCTTGCTTCAGTGTGCTCCATGTCGTGCCTATAGCTCATTCCTATAGCTGTACGTTGACTCTGGCCTCAGCAATCCCTGTTGGGGTATTTTCTGCCACAGTCCCCATTGCCAAGTCCTCTGTCCCCTGGCCTACGCTCACATCCTGGCACGTGAGTGAGGTCACTCATGGAATCCATGCTCGAAATGCTCACAAGTCATTGACTGGCACTCTTTGCCCTGCAACACATAGAGCTCTCTGGTGCGACTGGGAGAAGCACTGAAGCAAACACATCACTTTGGACAAGAAACATCATTAATCTCCACGGATAACTTCACCTAAGGGTAAGGAATGTTCTGCACCGTACTGAAGATTTTCCTGTAAAAAGTAACATTTGTGTAGCGTTAAGAGGTACATATAAACAGACATTTCAGGTACCCAGAACTCTGTTCATTTATTTTAAAAAATTTTTGCTTGAGCAAGCTACTTTCTTCCTTACACACCTTCCACAGGAACACGTACTTACTTTGCGGAATCACAGAATTGTCAGAGTTGGAAGGGACCTCTAGAGATCATCTAGTCCAACTCCCCTGCCAAAGCAGGGCTGCCC
>JAOXNO010000013.1:54401873-54427035 GCA_028565335.1 Limnodromus scolopaceus | reverse complement strand
TCCTGTGCAACCTGCTCTGGGTGGACCTGCTTTGGCAGGGGTGTTGGACTAGATGATCTCCAGAGGTCCCTTCCAACTCCATATCATTCTGTGACCTTCCAAACCAAATGGTTCCATGATCCTAAGTGCTGGATAAGTACAGATAAAACATCCTTATTCCCATTTCCCACCACAGAAGCAAAAGGTATAGACAGATAAAGTCAACTTGGACAAGATCACAAAAGGACTAGAAAAGTTTCAAGTCGTAACAGGACCTATAAGCTGATAGCCCAGCAAATCACTGCCTCCCTCTGTACACTATCCTGATAACACTTCTTTTACAAAGTCTTTAAACAGGGGGTGGGATGGGTTGCATTAGATTAAATATGGGTTACATTCCTGGATTCACTGTAGATATGAACATCAACAACTTAATTGATGGTGTATATCCATCCCGTAGGAAAATATGGCATTTGCTGATGGGATAACTAGAAAAATATCTCATTTGAAATGACCAAGAAGTCTCTTTCAATGCTAGCAGGGGAAGGATTGTCACTTTTTGTCATTGCCACTGCTCACCTGTGTGTGTCTGCTGGCTCGCTCACTCCTTTAGGTTCCAACACCATAAACCCAGAATTGGTTTACTGAATTCCCTCAGGTTTAATGAGCCTACTTTTATTCCAGCCTGGTAAGAGAACTTGCCTTCAGCTATCCATTTGATATGATTGTATAAGCGCATTTTTTAAGAAGAACATTCTCCATGCTTAAACACATTTTTAAACAGTGTTATGCGGGGCCAAATTTAACTCAAAAGTGGGTTAACGCATAATAAACAAGGTCGCTTTTACTTTGTTCCGGCAACTGCTCTGATTGTTTGGTGAGGGGATAAGCCTGACCTGGTGGACACTGCTGTCAACTTGCACTTTGGACTTCCCGGGAGATCCCTGGACACAGGGGATCGCTCCGTGGCCACACTTTGGCTTCCCGTCTGCAAAATGAAGCTAATACTTCCCTGCCTGGTAGGGGCAGTGGGAGTAAAACCCCCCCCAGGATTGCAAGATGCTTGAAAACTGCATCAGTGAAGGCCATATAGGTGCTAAGAACAGATATCTATCTACATATCCAGACAGCTACAGGCTTATTGTGACTCGATCAAGTTTAAATATTTTAAGATAAAAGCTGTTATTTCAAGCTTCTTAGACTCAAGGAAATCCATAATAAAAACAAGCCCTCGGCACAGAAATAACTGGGATTATTCACACTCGGAAGAAGTGAGAGAAATCGCTTGTCAAGGTCACTTTTGAGACCTCGACAGACTGAGGAGAAAATAAAAAAAATCCAATGTATGAAATCCATGACAGGAAAAAGATTTAAGATTAAAGCTTCTATCCCCATTACTTATTCAAATGAAAAAAAGAATCCAAAGTCTGATCTCCAGGCTGAATACTCCTGCAAGCTGAAACACTGAAAATGAAAACGAGTTTACACACAGCAGGCCAAATTTACCTTTTCTAAAATGCCTTGAAGAACAGGTCTGGGGCATAGATTTGGTCCAAAATATTCACTCTTTGGGGAAAAAATCAGTTAATCTTGAAAGCACCACAGCTCCTCATTTGCCATACATTGCTGGAGCGTCAGGAGACAACTGTCTCATGATTTACCCTCTCTTTCTCAGCGCTGATACACTGGCCTAGTTGAAGCTGATAAATTACAAGGTTGGCTGCCTTTTAACCCACTGGCTAGAGATTTTCCTTCTAAGCGCTGGCACGCAGGAAATTCTTGTTTTAAAATATGCTGGAATGATACTTGCAGGGCCTTTCAATCAGAAGGGGATTCTGCTCCATCAAAAGGACAGGGCTAGTCCTGTTGCCACCTCAGCTCTCTTGTTCCAAAGACTTAGACGCACGGTTCCCTGTCCGGACACCAATAAGCACCACCGAAGGAGCCACACAACCTCTTACAGCAGAGTTGGGCCTGAGCTACAAAATTCTGGTCTGAATCCCGAGTCCACCCTGCGTCTCCCTAACTCTTGATTTGGAGTTTTGTTCAGCCCCAAGTCACAATTACAGACAAAGTCTCAGAAACATAGACGGATGAACCTCCCTAAGTGGGAGCTTCCAAGCATCTACAGGCTTAATTGGATCCTTATCCCCATGACTAATGACTAAAGGAGCGTGAAACGCGGTGTTACACACTATGTAGAAAAAAGAGCTCCATGGTACCACCCTGGCCTTGCTAACTAGGATATATTTTGTGTGCGACCGTCCGACACGGACAAGCTGTACGCTCAGCCTCGTGGATTACTGTTGTCATTGTGCACGAGTTACGTGTTGCAGAGAAGGTCTGGGACCTTTCCCGTAGTGGATCTGCTCTTCTCCCACTTCTGCATTTCAGTAGCCCTCTTTGGTCTGAGGTTTCCCCCTGCCCGTGTTGCTTCATTCCTCTGCGTCAGAGCGCATGTGTGCCTGTTACGTAAAGCATGTGGGCACATCAGCGTGGAGTATCTCCGCGGACGCAAAAATGTCATATGTCTGGGTTTTTTTGCAAGATATGGAGTGTTTCGTATGCAAGTCACTAGCAAGGGATAGACACGGGAAAGGCATAGATATAGACGTGCATCTGCATCATTTTGGAAAATGGTGACACCTCCCTATGCATAGGGTAATGCAATTTAAAGCTATTAATACCAGAGCAGAGGCAATACGTTGGTCTTAGATGTTGTTTGAAGGACGAAAACTTTTGGTGCACTCTTGGTTTGGTACCCGAAGCAAAGCACAGCTATTCAGAGCAAAATGATAAAAATACAGTAGTGAGAACCTTCTAACCAACTATGTCAAACCAATTTCTCATACTATTTCTTTTTAACCTGGTATTTCACTCTTCATTTCTGCATTTGATTTCGAGTAGCACATTTTTCCTTCTTTCTTTCAAAGGAAACGTAGATCAAAGAGCATTGCAAATCCAGAGAAGAGGTTACAGAGATTGCCACTTACCTTTTGCTGCTGCTACCCTTCAACTGTAATAGAAACGTGAGAACACAGAACTGGAAAGGACCATCTGGAACCATCTGTGAGCCGTTCCTCGCACTGTAGGCTACTATGAATTAGATGTTTAATTGCAAACAGTGCATAGAACATCTACTCCACATGTCACAGGCCATAAAACAGTTCCTATGTAACACAATTAAGAAAGACGATGAATAATAATGAGCATCCAGAACTGTAACAGGCCGTAGAAAGAACACAGCATCAAGCATCATCAGCTTTTAAGAATTGGGGCTATCATCATTTTAGGGTAGAATGATTTTAAGAAATGAAGCAGGAATTTTGCTGGATGAAGGAAAGACAAAAAAAAAATAATCCCACCATCCACTACTCTGACCCAGGAGATTTCTTCTTTACCTCAAAACTTGCAATCCATTTAGCTTGGAGTGTGTGAATCAGATTCTCCTCCCACTCACTTACAGGAGAGGAGTTCATGATGGAAACATGTGTTATTGCCTGTAATTCATCTCCTTTTCATCTCCCCCCATCAGTAGTACTACAGCCACTGTATTTCAGCCATCAGGCAGGTCTGAAAAAGTTAGAGAAGCCCCTACTGGAGAAGGGAACCCTGGGCCAACTCACGGGAAAGATTTAAGTGTGTTGTTCCAGCGCACTGATCTGCTGCCAGTGGTCCTGTAAAGAAAATAAAAGAAGAGTATGAGGCTATGTTAAAGGTATAGCTGAAAAAGATAACGCAACAAAAATGCTTCTGTTTTGTGGGCTGGGCTGAAAGAAGGCCTTTCTTCCTATTCATTCCCAGTAAGTCTTCCTTACACAGTGTGACTGTTTAATCTAAAAAGGAAAAGTAATGGCTAATGGGCCCTTTAACTGGATGGCTTTAGGGTTTCGGAAGATGTTATCTTCTAGGGTTAAGGCCAGGCTGAATCCCAGCAGCTTCAGTTTGCCACAATCGTAAAAAAGAGCATAAACAAACTTTCCAGAAGGGGAAAAAAAAAAAAAAAAAAAAAGAAATCTACTGCTTCTTTTTCTCTCCCCTGATCCTTATGGGCTGATTAAGAAATATGTAGTCTGTGTAAATGGAAGGTATTCCATAAATACATTGAGTGGAGCTTACGGCATCCCAAAGGAGCTATTCATCAACTCCAACAGGAATATGCACTGGGAGGCCTTCACTGAATTAAAAACAACAAAAAAAAAAAAGAGCTATCCACTTATCTCATCATTTGGTTATCTCTGATTTCAAGGAGTGCATAGAGAAATGTTAAGCCCTCACTAGACTTTTAAAAAGAGCTCCTAAGCCCAATGTCATTTTTCCCCCTAAGTACTGGAGAGATATCCAACAATTCCTGCATGCACTCTCTTGCATTAAAAGTACATTTTAATTACATTTACATTACATGGGATTTAAATAATATATTTTTACTGATTTAGAAAAAGCTATTAAAACACAGATTGAGCAATTCAATACTCCATTGACAGACAGCTTTAAATACCATTGGCATGCACTAGTGTCCACTCCGCCTGAGCTTCAGCAGAATTTTTGTAATTAAATTTAAGATTCTTTAGGGACTCTAAAGTGAAAAAAAAAAAAAAAAGTCGGTCAGGGTTCAATCTCACGAAATACTAAACATTTTCAAGACAGATTGAGTGTCCTCAATTTTATCTTAATCCAAATGAAAGTTGATGGTGCTCAGTATCTATCAGAAGCGCTCAGCACTTTGCAGGGTTAAATCCCCCAAGAACAAGCAAACAATATGCTCCGAATACTGACAAGCCTTTAGAAAACACTCTAATAATGACCTCAACCGTGACCTGGAGGGACTATTTCTCGTGGGACCAGAGATAATTCAGCCTCTGTGCAAATTCACACTCAAGACTTTCCTGACCAGAAATGGTCAAGTCGTGCAAATTATGAGTTAGCGGTCTTAGGTTTCAAGACACAAATTACTGTCTGTCAGGAAGCAAGAGCTATAAGGGAATTTTATTTAGGAGCTGAACAATGGTTAAAAAAAAAAAAGGGTACTCTGTCTGCTAAGCCGTTGTTCTCAGGAGACTTCCAGCTTCCATTGAGAAGGTCGGGAAAGAAGAACCTTGTTGTATTGCACAGTTCACAGCCAGTAAGGCGTGTTGACTCCACACTATGTGAGAACTTCTGCACTGTGTTGGTCACTGATCTATGGAACGTGCAAAGATGGGACACGCTTTAAATTTCACCGAGGCACACATGCTTTCTTTGGTCTACAGCACAAAAGGTGAAACTAGGAAGACGAATGTTAGAAATACACTCAGACTTGTGGAAGTTATAAAGACAGTTTCGAAGCCGGCTGATCCTTCTGTGGTCACAAATGAAACCGAGCGTTATGCGCTTCGCTCACTGCACCGTCTTCTTGCCACTAGTTGGGTTCTATTAACTCAGAAGCGAAGGGTGACAGCTTCTAAACATCACACCTTTGGTGTGCAGAAAGGCTTTGGGAAGGGTACCATGCAGGTAGAACTGTGATGGCAAGTTAAATCAGCGGGATGTAACTGTCAAGTAAGAGCTGGTCAAAGAGGCAAGACTGAAGAGGATCGTTTGTAGAACTTGCTGGGAACCTTAATAACTGCAGCTGGGCAGAAATTTGGCCTTGCTTATCTCCCAAAGACATTATCTCTATCCCGCTATTAATCCTTTCAGCTTCTGACATACCAGTACATGTTCTGGCAAGAGAAAGGAGCTCTTTTTCACCAGCCTCCTCCATTCACACAGACACCTTTCATCCAATGCTGCCCCATCCATATCACTTTAACTGGACCCCATACGCAACGGTGAGACTGCCGGAAGGCAAACTGCTGCGCTTTTTATACCTTAGTTTGTATGATTTAATCCCTCAGAGTCAGAATACTACAGCATATAATGAACTTGCATCTCGTCAAACGAAAGGGACAGCCAAGTGACAGAAGGTAGCGGCTTAATATGACACTGCATTATAATGCAGCTCTGGGGAATAAAACTCAGATGAAATTATTTGGATGGAAAATTTTTGATTATGTGCAAGTTTTTTTCCAGACAAAAAAAAATGCTGATTCCTCTAAAATGGAGCTTAGTAGAAAAGGGCAGTTTTCCTGAATTTCTTTACTGGGAAAAAAGATGGGAAAAGTACCTGTAATTTCTGTCCCAGTAGAAGTGCCAGTCATTCAGAAATTGAAGCACTTTTCAAATGACATTCTCAAATAATAGTAGTATGAACATTTAGAAAAAATATAAATGGTTGAAGTAGATGCCATAAATTGAATATTTTATCCAGATCTTTATTCTTTTGAACTTTCAGTTTGATTTTTTTGTTCTGTTGCTGCTTGGGAAATTTTTCAAAATTCTAACAGCTTTCATGCCTTACCCTTTTCTGCCAATCCTGAGGACTCCAATAGACACAAAACTTACTTTGTTTTAACCATGGACTTGTATTCCACAGAAGACAAAAATACATCTGACAAAGGCTCCAGATCTAACTGGGCGTACATGGATAGCAGAAAAAAACTAGGATTATATAGAGGCGCTTTTATAGAAAGGAACTGCATGAATGAGACTGCCTTTTGGAAGTCAAGAAGAGTAAGAATTGCCAAAAGTTACATTGGGTTACATGGGCTTTATGGATTTCCTGACTCTTCTTAAAGCAAACAGCAACAGGTCCTTTGTTCAATGCAAATAATAAAATGGCAAGAATTATTGTTGTGTAGAAAGGATGGGATAGGAGTCGAGATATGGCTCCAGAAATGAAAGGAGTGTGTTGCCTCGATTTTCAGCAAAGATGCAGCTGTTGAGCATAAAAGGCAAGGTTATAGAGTGAATGCAAATAAGAATTTGTAATGGACACATCTGAAGAAAAAACAAAACTGAAGCAACTAAGCATGCTCAAATCACAAGGTAACCACCACCCTAATTTTTTTTTTTTTTTTTTTTTAAATTGGCCTGTTAACCAGTAAGCCTGGTAACAATCTGTTAGTAAATCTGTCGAGCTGTGGGAGCACTGAATTACTGGCAAATTTTGAATGTGGCAGCCAGAGATAACATAGGGAAGTGTGATCCAGGCAAAAAAGGGCATTTGATCTCAGAAGTATTTTAAAGAAAAGAATAGTTGAGGGCATGCAGCTACGTGCAGCTGAGTAGCAAACGGGGAAAAAGTGGACATGGTTTCATCAGACATACCTTGTGCCAGAACATCCACAAATCTTCCTTTGACATTAATGGCAATTTCCTGGAAGCGTAAGACAGTTTGTATTTCAGTAGACACGCGATACGATGCTATGGCAGAAATCACTAGGAACTTCGAGAAGAATTGTGCTTTAAAGATCAGCGATGTCCCAAAACAGAGTATGGAGAACTTTTGATAGTTCCAAATCCTCTTCTCCTTAGGATGAGTAGAACTTCTTTCCCAGTGATTTTTTCAGGAACAAAATCTGGAAAATAAGACATTTTAAAGTCTGCAGGAACTCCAGAGGAATATGGTACAATGATGGTTGAAAACGGGACCTATGGATAGTTAGGACTAACGAAGGACTGCTAGAAAAAAAACAACTTTGAAAGGCAGCTACAAAGGCCAGAGATGATGGTTACAACGATATTTGTATTACTGGCAATCTGAGCTGTTGTCAGAAGAGACTGTAGATCTTACATACAAAGAAGACATTTCCAAGAGGAAAGATGCCAGTCAGGAGTGATACCCAGCTTGGCAAGCATTACAATTGCACCAGAGTCAGAGAATTCTGCCCTGAAAGAGATGGGTCTGAAAATGGTTAGTTTAGCAGGAGGAAGAGTCATCTACCTATTACTCAGTGCCAAACACGCCACATCTGATGGCACTGGGCACACAACCACTGAAATGGAAATACGCGCTGTGTGGCCACAGGTGGTGGATCTCCCAGACCCATGGTGACAGCCATGCTTAACATCAATGCCTCTGAGAAACTCAGAGTTCCCATCTTGACTGGCATGAGGGATGGTCACCAACATCTAGTCTTTCCAGTCACCCGCCCAGTACACCTGGCCTGAGGTGTACATATAGGTATGTAGATATAATCATACATGAATGTACAGAAACTCACTTCATCAAGCAAATACTAGAAAAAATAAAATTTCTTACAATTTCAGTTATATAGCGTTGCTTGTTGGTGCATTATATTTTGCAGCATGATGCTAATATACATTCAAGTGTATTATCATGTGAAAGAAAGCAAATACTGGAGTGAGGTCCTACAGGAGCAGATTATCAAATTTGGGCACATTGAATTTTATGAATAAGCATGTTAAGTAATTCCCACCAAATTCTAAGCTGGGCAATTCTGCCAACTTCTGACTGCGTATATTTTCCCTGAGATTTGAAATGGATACAGAATTCTTTATTTCCTAGGCTAAACATTTTTGGCTGTGAATTTAATGTTCATGAAAAGTTCCAGATTAATGGCCTGGAGACCAAAAAATTCCCCGTATGCTCAGAAGTACATTACAGGCAGAAGCAGTGCAAGTTCCCTCCATTCTTCCAGTAACCCTGTCCAAACTTGACACAGACAACTTCTTTCTAAAGGTTACAGCATGTTTCAAGGCAGACTGGAGTAGAAAATTAGGCAAAATGGTATATATAACAAATAACATGATGTTAAATATGAACCAGACAGCCTTGAGAAGGACTGACATTTAGACGTTATGGCAACTTATGGCAAATCTAAGCAGACTGGAAGATTAGGCATAATCAGCTGACATGAGGTTAAGTGGTCCTTATCTGTAGTAATGTGTATTCCTATAAATCACCTTATTTTATAGGTGTTCTTTCGTGTTATGATTTTCTTTTTTTCCTAAAGTCCTTAGTACCTATTAAAACCATAGATTCTGCTGAAATATCGAACCGCATGCTATTTCAATGAATATAAATTAGACACAGAGGAATGCAAATAATTGATACGGGAAGCTAAAAGTAATAATGACGTTCCATGATCAATAAGTGTTAATTGCAAGAATAAATACTTCTTGTCCAAACTAGTTCATAAATCAAGTAGAAAAGGAACACCAGCAATACATCAGTTCAAATTCTACTTGGAATTTTTCTATCTGCAACAACGGCAGAAAAAGAGGAAACAGGCATGATAAATATTTCTGTTCTGCATTTTTCTGTAAAAAAGAAAATGGAAGACTGAATGCATGTTTTATAAGGAATTACTTTCTGGTTTAGCAATAACTACAGACACTGTATTTTTGTTAACCATTCCCAGGTCAAATGCATGTTTCCAAGCAATTTTAGATGAGTTGACCTCTTATGACCTGAGTGTTGGCTTTTAATATTTATAAAATAAAGAGAAAATTCAGAATTGGGGTTGTTCAGCCTGGAGAAGACTCTGGGTAGACTGTACAGCTTTCCAGTATCTGAAAGATGCCTACAAGAAAGCTGGAGAGAGACTCTTTACAAGGGCATGTAGTGATAGGATGAGGGGAAGAAATTTTTCACTATGAGGATGGTGAGACACTGGAACAGGTTGCCCAGAGAAGCTGTGGCTGCCCCATCCCTGGAGGGGTTCAAGGCCAGGCTGGATGGGGCTTTGAGCAACCTGGTCTGGTGGGAGGTGTCCCTGCCCAGGGCAGGAGGGTTGGAACTAAATGATCTATAACGTCCCTTCCAGCCTAAACCATTCTATGATTCTATTATTAGAAAAAAGACTTAGTCTCATTACACTCAATTTGATTCTTTATCTGATTCAGTTAAGTCAAATTACCTTTCCCTAAGTTTAAATCAGGTACAAAGGCTGAGAATCGTTATTGCACATTGGGCACTTTGACACTGAACAGGGCAAAATAACTGGTTCAGGATTCCTTCAGTAAAAAAATTAGAGTGAAAACGTAAATAAGAGTAATCGGCATGGTTTCATGGAATACTGATAAGTATTTGGAATCCCAAATCAATGTGGTAAAATCAACATCGTAGACATTAAGTGGGTGTTTAACTAACAATTGGTTGATATACTTAACTATTCACAAGGAACTGCATAGAATAGGGCACTTCATTTTGATTCCACCAAACCTCCCAGTGTCTCAGCGTTACTCAGTATATTTGAACACATTACATGGAATATAATAGTACTATTAAGTCATTACTGGTAACAGGTAGAGGTAATTAAACTTTGGCGCCAACAATAATAGTAATAATAGTAGATCACTTACACAGAGTGCTCAGTTGACAGTGATCTATGTTGGTGACCTGTCTTACCTGCTGACCCAACTTCCTAAGTTCTGCTCAAGTGCATTAGAGTTGTCTCAGTACCATGGGGAGCAATGCAACACACCTTTCAACAGAAAATACACGTCCCACTCACGGGATGCGGCGCTTCACCCCAGGGGAAAAAATTAAGAGGTCACAGTAAATAAATGAAATGAGCAAAGCTCTTTGTACTGTATTGCAAAGGAGTAAAGGTGTTTCCGCAGTCTGTGAAACTACACTTTAAAAAAAAAAAATTAAAAAAAAAAAATCTAAACAAAAGAGGTTTTGAAGCAGAGGCACAAAATCAGAAAGGTTTCAGGAAAAATACAAGAATTAATTAACCTGGGCAGGCTGTTCATCAGTGATAAACTTATGAAGCTCTAACAACATAAAATCTTAATGACAGTTTCCAAATCCCTACAGTAAGAAAAGATATAAGACAGTAAAAATATCTCTAACTAACAAACAAGCACATGAAAGTGGAGAGTGACTGGAAACTGATGTTAGCTAAATTTAAACTGGAACTAAGGCGCATCTGCCTACTAATAATGACAATTATTCACACACGTAATTTACCAAGGACTCTGTCCCATTCCCTGTCTCATTCTCTATTTGTTTTATTCAGATTCAACAAATGATTTTGATGAGAATTTAGGAACTTTTTATGCTGGTCGTTAGGATCTTTGTTATCAAGAGTGGACGTATTTGTGAAAATCAGCACTTGGTCACATTGGCGAGATGGGAATGCAGGTATTAGTGAGTGAAATTCTATGTCTTTTATCTTGTGGGAGGTGAGGCTGGATCATACAGTGTTAAATCTATTATTCTGCAATAATATCATATTGTGATGTTTTCTTGAGGAACTTCCCAGCCTACTTGGAACGGGAGAGTGACCACCACAATTTTTTCACATAAGTTTAAACACCACAAAGTTGAAGAGCTAGAAATGACTGTTGATCATAGCAAGCAGAACCCAAGATTTACTCTAGTTTAGCTGAAGTCAAAGATAGTTTTGCTACTAATTTCCATCAAAATTAAATTATATCTTTAAAGGTATTTATTTGTGACCAATCTCTCCGGTAATATATTCTGTCCCAAAGAAAATGTACCTATTCTTACAGACAACATGGAAAAAAACCCGAAAGCTATAGAAATATCCTTCTTAGTTTGCCAGGTGTTTGGTTGAAAATCATCTACCTCTATGTTTAACCCCTCTGCCTAGTCCTTCCCATTCATTCAGTCATGGCTACTTCTTTGCTCTTTTCCCTGACCCTTAACAGATGAAGGCTAACTCAGTCCTGCCTGTATTTCCTTCCTCAGTGTGAATAAATCACTTGCACGAATGAAATAATCTTCCCTTACTGTCTAAATTCCTCTTCTCAACGGCACTTCTCTTGAAGTGAGAGGTATCTTTTGGCCTCAAAATGACTGAAACGTGGTGTTAAAAGTGAAGGGTAGAATCTACCTCTTCCTTGGTCTTAGGCAATAGGTCAGCAAGACTAGAAAAATACCGGCTTCTTAGCAAATAACTAATTAAATATCCTTCAAAAAAATCAACAATGAAAAAAATGGCCCTTGAAATTTGGCTTATTCACCTTTTTGTATAGATAGATGTACAAGCAGACAGACATTTAATGTTATCCAAACCAAAAGCAGAGCAGAAAATACACAGTGAAATGTACCAACGCTGAAATCACATCCAGAGTACGGTGATAGCCTTTGTCTGAAGTGCTTTCATGTGGAAGATGCTAATATGGAAGATGATGCCTTCACTATAATAAATACGGCTAATGTTTTATATGGCAAGTGACTTCATCCTACGAGGATCCCCTGGAATGTGCCAGCTTCCAGTTAAAGAGATTCTCTTTCATCTCTAAATAGATTACACCTTCAGCAGGTGTTTGAAATAGGCAGAGGCCTGTAGCTTCATAAAGAGGGGAAAGGGGGAGGATTGGTCAGACATGGAAAGCGAGAGCTGGTAATTATTTTCATATGACATGCAAGAGATGTTACAGCAAAGCTGACTAAAGCTGAGCATGAGTTAGCCAGTCCTCTTCAACAATGATGTCACCCAGTGCTTGCTTTCTACAAAGTTATGATTAATAAAAGGGGAGGATTATTACAGTAACTTACTCTTAGTGGGCAAGGGGTGACCTCAACAGCAGCTGAGAAAACTGACCAAACTTAGTTGTGTGTTGTTGAGGTTTTTTTTTGTTGGTTTTTTTTTTTTTTTTTCCTCTCTCCCAATGACTAACAAGGGGCTAACAGCATCTGACGGCACAAAGGGCCCTTGAAACTGAAAGGATGCTTCTGGTGGAACATTTGAATGGGAGCCACCATTTTAACTCTTCTGCTTCGTTTTACAGTTGCAAGATGTTTCACTTGGCCTACAGCAATCTCTTGCCTTTCTCTATTCATTAAACAGATACAAAATCAAAACTGGCCAAAAAACTACCCCGATGGCCTTTCTGACATAAAGCTGCAGGGTCCCCATTTTCTCCCTCATCTGTTGATATGAACTTCTTTCATCATTGATTCTGATTCCTAGAATATCTTTATAAAAGGAAATTACGCATCTTTGGAGTGTGGATTTTAACAGCAAAAACACCAAAAATTTAGACGTGGAATGTGGAACGCTGAGCCTCCTGTTAATCTCCAGAAGAACGCTGTGTTTAATTACATTTTCTTTTTTCAAATTGATAGAGACTTTTACCAATCCTCCCTGCTATTTAATCTTTGCAAATTTGCCTTCCCTAAAATTAGACTTGGCCACCTGGAAATATTTACCAATCCAACTGAAATGCTGTTGTGAAAGCACAGCCAGTGTAAATTCAATGCTTACCCCTGTAGCGTAACAGCACTTGGGTTATGCAGCCCTCTATATAACTAGGAGGTGCCCTGAGAGAAGGTCAGATACTTTGGACTCTTTCTATCAAGTTACCTTTTTCACGTGAGGTGGACAGCCTTTGCATTGATAATAAAAGGGGCATATGACACTACTTGGAACCTCTCTGTCCCGCGAGCACTAAGAAAACTGTCTCAAATGGGAGCCGCAGAGGTTTGACATTACATTACTAAAAAGTTCTCTGAGCTGGGACAATTCAAATGCCCTTTTTGAACATTAATTAAACAAAAGATAGAGTGTGCAAGCTAACCATTTACTTGTCCAAACACTAATAACATTGTCCTTCTCATTTTCACAAAGGCATCTTGTGAGGGAAACAAAAAGAATTTTCTAAACTGAATGAGTGAATAATGGTCCCAATGGTAATATCTGGAAACTCAGCCAGAAGATGAGCTGAGGAGTACTACAGATAATGAAACGTTCAACCACAGACCAGTTAACTGTATCCTAAACATTTTCTGTTGGGAGGCTTTGTGCAGCTTGGAAGGGCTTTACAGTTCATAAGTAGGTAGCAACATATTTTAGCAAGTAGGGAGAAAAGCTTGGGAACCGTGGCAGGTTCCCGTTTCCACCCTGTCCACAGACTTCTTTGGTAGCCCTGGACTGTGAGCAAGCTCCTACCTCGTATCTTCCAAGGCTAAAAAAAGACACATTCCTATTTCAAAGGATATAGTGATCAGTTGATTTCTGAAGAGATTTACATACTATCCAAATACCAAATATTCACGCTACGAGTGATCAGTCATTCTGTCCTTCATACTTAACTTCACAGATAAAACATTTAAAAGACAAGTTTGGGTTCTGTGCAGTTTTTACTGTATTTTAGCTTATCCTTGAATCTCAGAATATGCTTGGGTAGTATTATTATTTTTTTTCTGAAGAGAACAGATTTTCAGCAGATGCCTAAGCATGTCCCGCAACATCTGTAACTCTAGTAATGTATGTCAAAAAATGGCTCTATATAAATAGCTCACGGTATGTAGAGATCAGGTAATGAAATACAAAACTGTCACTTAAGCAGTTATTTCATTTCCATGAGCTGGAGTGCTCAAAGGAAGCTACTGGGGTAGTCTGACATAAAAGAAGACTCACCTCCTGACTTTCACCCTTCTTTCTGAGTCAGATGTCATCCTGCAATTCCAGCCTCACAGCCGGTTTCCGTTTCCAGACGGTGACATGCAGCAGGCTTCCCATAAACGTTAGGACATCCGGCCATACCTGGGCAGTTCAGACCAGCTTTGCAGCTAGACAGCAGAGGCAGTCTTTCCCAGTGATTCAGCTTCGAGACTGTGAGAAAGCAGTCTAACATATACAAAAGATGTTTTTTTTAACTTTTCATCTTACCCAGAGCTTGACGTACTGCTTCAGCATCACTGGCTGAGGAAATGTTTCCAATTGCTTGTGATCAAAGTTAACCAATAATCATTATAATAATACCCAGCTCTGGTACAGTGGTTTTGCTCTTAAAAACACTCACCGAAGTGACTGCGAGGTGTCTGTTTTTTGTATATGACACTGTTTTCAGCTCTAGATCTGCAGTTCAAACCCAGCTTGTGTCAGTTGTGACTAACGTGGTTATTCACAAGAGTAACTTTTGTCTAGGGTAGATTTCCTTTAAAATTGATGGCGAGAGATAGGCTTTTCTGAGGGTGATTCAGGGCAGGAACAGTAAGGTCTTGCTCTGAATCACCTTCAGGAGCTTTCTTCTTCTTCTTTCCACAGCACGGAGACAGGAGCGCCTCACTACTGCAGAAGGACATGAGAAACTCCCTGCGGGGTCCCGCTGGTGGTCCATCTAACCCCCTTTTCTCATTCCAACAGTGGCAACAGTAGATGCAATTTGGAGAGAGAATGTGAGCCTGGCCACTTTCCGCGGGGCCTGTCCCTTCAAACTCCCCAGCATCCACAATTTTTGTATTAAGCATGTTAAAGGATATGTCCCTGCCTATTCCCTCTGGTCGTTTTTTATGGACCTTTTTGAGTCTACTGATACTGTCTGCCTCCACAGCCTCCTGTGGCAACAAATCCCAGAAGCTCAGTCTCCATTGTGTAAGCACTGTATCTGTTTTAAATCTTCTCCTACTAGTTTCAACGAGTTCCCCCTAGTCCTGCAGGATTTGGTGGCTAACAGTTCGGCATTCACCTTATCTGCCATCTTCATGCTTTTCTAAACCCCGAGCATATCTTCTCTCAGCCTTCTGCTCTCCAAGTTGAAGAGTTTTTGCCTTTCAATTTCTTCCTATTAAGCAGCTGCTCCACAACTTTAATCCTTTTAGTGGCTCTTGCCTAACTCTACTATGTCCTTCTGGAGATCCGGAGACCAGAACTGCACATAAGACCCATCTTGTGGGTAATATATAAACTTGGACTTACAATGGTTAGAGTTGGAAGCGACCTTAAAGATCATCAAGTTCCAACCCCCCTGCCATGGGCAGGGACACTTCCCACTAGAGCAGGTTGCTCAAAGCCCCATCCAGCCTGGCCCTGGGTGAACCAGGGCTTTACATAGTGGCAAAACGGTGCCTTCTGCCTTGCTCCCAGCACTCTCCCTGACATCACACAACATATTGTTGGCTTTTTGGACTGCGACTGCACGCACGTCGAATTTACAAGTTTGGAGACCTCTAAATGATACCTCCAAGACCCCTCTTCTCCCTTGGCTGCAGATAGCCTTTGGGAACACTGCCCTGGATGTCACTTCCAGATTGGCTCTTTGCTGATTTGTATGAAAGGATTCACCTCTTGACGTTCAGCTCCCACTCAAAGCAAGTCACTGCAGCGGGCAGCTCTGCTGAGCGTCCCAAGAACTCGTTGGACAAGAGGGCATGAGCTAACCTCTGCGTACCCAAGAATGCGGGTGAGGAAGGCTGTCCTGTGGCTGTCCCTGCTGCCCCTCTCCTGTGAGCAAGCAGATTACATTATTGCTCAGAGCTGTCAATTTGGCTCTGATCACAGGAGCTAAATTCAGTTTAAGGTGGGGGGGGGGAGAAAAGAAAAAAAAAGAACCAGAACTAACCCCTCGAAAAGAATCTGCTTCATGAGAAACATCTGAACACTTCTTTGTTGGTTTTATACTTCCTAGATGCTTGGTTGCTGTCCCTGAATGGGCAGCTTCAAAGGGGCAATTAAAAAATGTGTGCATGGACACACAGATGAGCCCTGTTTGAACACAAAAACTTTATTCTGAGCTACCTTATGTCACCCCTTTTAGCAGGAGTCATCACGAGGGCATGACACCAATAAGCAGACAATGAATAAAGAAAATAACTGTTCATAAGTTCATAGTTGGCATACAAAAGTTATTGAAGAGGAACTGATATTCTAGGCAACTGGCCATCACTGCTGCCGATCAACCCTCTGTTCCCCCAACTGTTACGGGCGTTATAAAGCTCATTTTAAAATCACTTCTATGAGACCCCTGAGCTTGGCAGGTACAATTTTGTCCTCACAGATAAACAGGCTTAAACCTTATTGCTCATGCACATTGTAGCCTGTAGGCAAAGACACCAGGCGAGTAGATATTTAACTGTCCCCGTGTTACAGCTCCCACCTGCACTGAACTACAAGTATAAAATTTCAACCATAAAATGTGAAGTCACATGAGAAAAATTAACGGAAGTGGATTAGTGAATTAAATCCAGATTTGAGGACCCCATATCCGTTCCAAAGGTTTAACCTCAGTGCTACCAAGTCAGATCTCAACTGTTATAACCCCAGATTTGAGGAAAATCCTGAGACAAATTTTCAAACTTAGGCAGGCTTGCATTGGAATCTGTAAACTCAGGGTCATCTTCAGTGCTCATTAAAACAGCGCGTGTGTGTACATAGGGAAGGGGGGGGCAGCTTCGTTACATCAACAAACAATGACTGTTTATTTTACTCTCCCCATCTCCCCATACGTGAAATGCTCTCAGAAATTTCCTGTGTTTCCCTGAAAATAATCACTGAACCCCAACCCATCCCTCGGACGTAACCTGTGTCTGTATTGGAGTCAAAACGTTATTTTAAATAAGCAACATGAAAACCAGTAAGAATACAGCGTGGCACTGCTCACTGCACATTACGTGCTTTAGCTAGACATCATGTCAAATCAAGGAGCTTCTGAACTGGGTGATTAATGGCAAAAATGCTGGATCGAGATTTTCAGTGAAGACACAGACACTTGCTCAAGCTTGCTCCTGGGAGAGCCTTAGCAGGTCCTCCTGTGTGGTGCAGGGCTAGAAACTGCCTCCCCTAGAAGCTCACTGGTGCCTCAGAAGGCAGCACTGAAGGACAGCAAGGAAAGGTGGTGCCAAGATGGTACCAAGGTGGTACCAAGGAAAGGCAGAACGCACAGGGAGCATTGACACTCCACGCCTAAAAAGTTCAGTTGGTGCCTATGTCCTCCCCCACAACCTGCTCCCCCTTATGGCTTCTTTCGTGCAGATCCCAAAGGGTCATGAGAAAACAAACAGCAGCAAGGACTCATTTCTGACCCATAGATCTCAGAATGGGTCTTGATTCTTTCCATCTCACAGACGGGGAAATGAGGTACTTGCATTCTTACCCAGCAGCCGAGGGCAGAGCCAGAGAATCCAGATTTCCTGGGTCTCCATCTAATACTCTATTCAGTAAACAGCTGAAAGCAGTCAGGCTTCCCCTTACCATTTTCACTGCAGGATGTATTTACCTTCTCCACAGTGATTTGCTCCGCAGGGGATTCACCGTGGACAAAGCAGCGACGGTGCACAGGATCAACGGATCCTTTTTTAAGCCACTTGCTGGTGTCCTCAGTGTTTCACATATGCCAATTCTCTGCTGGCCGCTCTCGCAGAGAGGGAATATCTGCCGACGTGTAACACTGCGGCTTTTCCCAATGGCCTGTGCCTGACGACTACCTCGGAGGATCTGCCAGCGTAACCTCTTGTTGAGTTCTGCTCAACGCTAAGTGGCAAGCTTATGAGCTTCAGTCAATTCCCTCCCACACGCCGGCAGATTTAGAAGTAATCGAAGCATAACAGGCAAAATGCATCTCCATCATCGAGGGAGCTAAAACAAGATGAAATTGGACCTTTCTTGCAGTAGGAAAGCTGGGGTCGGTTTTCTAAAGGAAAAGCCAAAAATCAGGCATTAAGATGTAGAAATCGAATTAAAAAGCAAGACTTTAGATCAGATCTTCTCCTGATGTAACCCAGTCTCTAAAGTCGGGAGCTACCCCAATTTACATTAACTAAGAGTCCAGTCCTCATCTTGCAAACAGAGTTTTAAATCTTTCTGAAATCCACAGGCAATATTACCTTGGGAAGCGCATCGGTGAATAATCATTTGAACAGCTTTTATCTAAGACCCAATTTCTTGTTTCTCTTTCCATCCATCCACCGATGGTTAATATTAACCTTCAGAGCCAAAGATTGATTCAACTGACTTCTGGTCCCACAGTCAGCACTAACTTCAGTGGCGTTTGGAATGGGCCCTAAAAGCTGAAAGATAACAGGAGTCTGTACTTACACTGTTGCGTGTGCGGTGATTTACCTAACTGTAGTAAAGAAACACAGAACAGGGAACTCAGGGCTTGTCAGAGAAATAAAACCATTCCCTGTTATTTTGCAGCTGGCCCAAATCTATCCTTCATAAAGCTCCACTGATCGAAGTACAATTGCATAAGGAATGATTTTGATGTAAGTTTTCTGCAACAGTCAAAGTTTTCAACAGTATGCAAATTAATTTAGCGGAATCTACCTTTTAATAATAGCTTTAATTCAGCTATAACTGCTAAATGCTGCTTCAGCTTTAGCCATAAATTTTTCACCCCTCTTGGAACCAAACAGGATCTGTCATCTGGGGCTCCCTCCTTGTTTGATTTAAATCATTGATGTGACTCTAATCAACCTCTGGAAATACCTGTGAAGACAGCATCACTCAAGACATTTTACACATTACAGGGCTGTTTCTCAAGAAAGAAAAAAAAAAATAAAATCACTTTTTCAGTAATGCACTGAAAAAGTCGCCTGTCAAATGAACAAGCTGCATGAACAACTGTAGTTCTTTGGACTACCCTCTACAGTTATAATTTGACTCCATGCTCCCTATACATTCAATAAAATTATCTTTGCAAATAGGTTTTCCCCCCAAATGCAAAATTTTGAACAAGCTCTGATTATAGAAGAGAGTTGTGTCATTTCATCTCACACTAATACCATCATCTGTGTCACCTGGCTTATGTATTCACATCTCCTGGTTTTTATTTTTAAGTATAAAATGGCAACACATATGCTAAAATAACACGGACGTAAAAATATCCTTGTTAAAGAAACAGCTCACTGTTCCATGAGTTGGCAAGAAAAAAGATCAATGAATGACACGGCAGAAGACACAGGTATAGTTTAGAAGGAAAATTAACATACTTGCTTCTCTTAGTCAGATTGACTTTATATAAGATTCTCTTAAAACAGAACATTTATACTTACCCTGCCCCCCTGCAAAAAGTGTCATCCAGTCATCCATTAATATCAAAAAAAAAAAAAGAAAAAGGCGAGAACTTGAAAGCTATTCTTTACCCCACCCTCTAGACTGAGCTCTTATCCTCAGATGAACTTTATTTTTTGACCAGCTCACTAATTATGATTGAAATCACTGGCCCCTCTAAACAGCACATAAGCACTAGAGCTAGCAGCAGCAACAGCAAGACCGCCCTTAATTGGTTCACTTACATAAAAGTAGAAACATAAAACTTCTAAATATAAGTTTCTGGCATATCTTTGCTTGCTATTACAGCAAACTAAGGTACAACGGAGTGAGATTCCAGCTGATTTGAACAGAAAACTGTGCCAATGTGTTTTCTAGTGACTGCTCGTCAAAGCAGGGATGGAGACGCACAAATACTGTTGTGTGCAATTCAGGATTCCAAAATAGCCATTAAATCACACAATCTCCTCTAGGTGAATAATGAAGTGGCATCGGGCCATTTTTTTAAAACGGTTTGTAAGATAAAATCCACAATTAGGAAAAAACAAGGAGGCAGGTTGCTGGAATACTAACCTTCCTCTCTCGGTCTCGTTCCTTTAATTATTTCTGATCCAGCAGGGACCTAAAACATGCCTGCGAGCCAGCAAGATAGGCTTAGCAGCACTCCGATGTTTTATGTGGTCTCCATCAGTGGTATCAGAATTTAAGTTAGAAATCCCAACTTCAGTAAATGAACAATGATTATCTGGGTTCTGAAGCTGCCAGAAAAAAAAAAAAGAAAAAAAAAAAGAAAAAAAAAAAAACCCCAACCACCCAGCTACAGTCTTTCCCAAGAGCAATTGCCCTTTCTGGCAGGAAGGGGTAAAAATAGAGGCAGCTCATTAATATGGCTTGGCAGTGCTTAATGGCAGCTGGTCTGAAGAGTTAGATCAGTGGGTCTTTCCAGCAGTACTCCCGGACCACTGCCAGCAGGTGTTGCTGTGTTCAACAAAATGAAAAGAAGCGGAGGGGTGGGGAGAAAAATATTTATAAAGAGAGAAATAGGTGTGAAAAAAAAAATTAGTCACCGAGTAAAGCTTTCATTAGGCCTTTGGTAAAGCTATACACAAATTCCCCCGGGCAATAAGGAGCATGCTCTGAAATGAATAATGCTTTTCACTTCTCCTAATCTCCTTTCAGAAGTTATCCTGCGCCATAAATCACATACGTGTTTGCTGTGCTTCACTCGGTAGCCTTCTCTTTTTGTCACAGACCACCCGCTTTCCCAGTGGGAATTCTCTGACACACCACCCCCCCCACACGTACACACTCCCCCCCTCGCCGTCGTGGGAGAAGCTGGGGGGCGGCTGGGTGCAGCATCAGTAGGGATGGGATGGGATGGGATGGGATGGGATGGATGCTCAGTGGTCCTCAACGCCAGCTGCTGGGAACGGAGCACGGCGCTACCCCTCAGCCCAAGGAGAAGATAACTCTTCTTGCTTTCCGGGCAATTTTTTTTTTTCCTACTCTCTGAAAAAAAAAAAAAAATAACAACCCCATGCAGTACAAGAGCTCACGCTGAGCACATACGTCTGCTGCCAAATCGCAACAGTCACCGCGCCACCAGTATGAAACTAATTCCAAAGAGTTTTAGGGTGCTAGTTAAAACCAAATTCAGCCTGGTCCTGAGAAAAAAAGAGAAAAAAAAAATAATAAAAAAAAAAAATTCCATGCTGGAAAAGCCCTTTGCCAAAACTCAGTTTTAGGATCCCCGTTAAAAATACGGTCCTGCAAATAACCAGGTATGTGCACGCTCATTATTTGTTTCTTCAAGCGTGTCTCTTGCTGTCTGTGAAGGGGAAAAAAAAAAAAAAAGTGGGGAAAAAAAGGGAAGGAAAAAAAAAAAAAAAGCTGTTCTTTGTAACAACTGGAACCACCAACATCAGATTGCAGGAAAGCTACTGAAACTTGTTTCAAGAGGCTTCAATCCACAGCCTGTTACAGCCTGAAAACTTATTATATGCATATTAAACCTGGGAAACAAAACAACCTATCTGGTCATATGTTTCCCATTAACTCCTGATTTTTTGCTCATTCTACCAAAGCTGTTGTGTGAATACAGCACACACACACACCAGTTGGAATCAGTGCTGCTCTAAGGACTCCCTGGTATCACCGTAAGTTGACAAATTTAAATCTTTCTTCCCTGATCCAGATCAGCCATATTCCAAGACATATTAAACTTACATTACCAACAGGACATAAAAATACAATTATAAGTACAATTCAGGCCAAAAAAAAAAAAATCTGAGGGATGGGGATTTTCTGGTAATCAGTGGGTGTTTTGAATGAGTAAAGACTGCATGATCATGCCATTTGTCATAAACGGTACCACATAAAGCCAGCTATTATGTGTGTTTAAGAAAGGAGATGGATTTTGGATTTACTTTTGACCATATATATATATATATATAACTTCTGTACTGCCTAATTGGCATCCAGCTATTTCTGATTTTCACTAATGTAAACTGCATTTTAATGTAAAATTGCATTTATTTTATTCCACATGTGTTAATATCACACTTGCAAAAATGTGACCTGTCATTCATTGTAACTTATTTTTAGACGTCTAAACAGTTTTTAATAGTGTGATGCAATCTGCACGTCAAGGAGCCAGGAGACTTGGACAAGAGCAATATGATTCATTTTTTTTTTAAAGAGCTTTAAAGGCATCCCTAAGTTAACAGAAGGACATATTTATACAAAGATTGAATTAAAAAAATTCATCCACAGCAAAAAGGATTCTGAAGCAAATGCATTTTCCTGAATTTGAAAAGAATCCAAATTTGCAAATAGATGATCTGGTATATCCTTAAGTATGAAAGAAGAAGAAAACAATTTGCAAACTAGTAATTAAGTATCTGGCAAATACTGCATTTGAACTAAATCGGTGATATCTACATCTAATAATATCTATATCTAGCTATGCAATAAAACAAGTTGGAGTGTGTCTTCCTGACTCATAATGTTTGCTTTCAGTCTGATTTTGAGTTCTATTCTTTAAATGGATACAGAGATCACCACTACAAGTTGAATCCACGGTATTTTGTCATGCTAGACAATTAGGAGTTTCCATTAGATAATTACCAGAAGTATGTCTCATACAGGAAAAACAGTCAATTGCTGATGTAACAGGATTAACCAATCCAGCACAGTGATCCGGCCCACTTACTTTTGACAGACATTATATGTGAGTGTACACATGAGAAGTACAGTATAAAGCTTCGCATTATAAATACCACAAAGAGGAACTTCAGCAGTTCTTAATGCACAATACAGCAGTCTCCTTCTGAGAGTCAGGACTAGAGAGGTAAAACTTTAAATCGGCTTTTTTTTTTTTTTTTTTTTTTTTTTAACCTTTTAAAACTGAAACTTTTAATTCCTGTGCATGCTGTTGCATACTGTCAGGGCTATACTGAATGAATGCATAGACAGAGCTTTGCAGCTCAGGTAATTTTATAGATAGACTCTGAACCACCATTTCTATATTTATTCAAACACTATGTATTTTTGTATGTGTATGTATGTACGTATGTAAGTACAAATGAACTATAGATCAGCGGTATCGGCAGACTCGCTTCTAGAAAACTGATTTTTAGAAAGTTATGCTTTAATGTTGAATCTGTCATCATCATGGCATGCAAGTAAAATATGTTATACCTGTATGTAATAGAGATTGCCTGTGATAAGCGTACCTGTTATATATGGCAAGCAACGTATACCCCACAGCAAGAACCCAAATATACTTATCTGTATTTTCTATTGATTTATGCCTATCCCTTACTTTTCATCAGACACTGTTGGGATAGGTGCTATATTAGAACTATAAATAACCCCTTTAATTATGTCATCTGTTAGTACATCTAATCATGAATGCATATTTTCATCTGAAATTATTTTTTCGTCCAATTAAACTTTTAGTTCTATTTCAAGCTGACTTTCAGACTTCGTATAATTACAACAGACTTTGGGCTGTTCACAAGATCCAAGAAATTTAGATGTATTATAGCGAGGTTTGTGTTACAAAGATGTGTTTATAAGAATGACTGCAGGGTTTATAATGCTGACAGACCCATAAGTGTAACAGTATATAACAGTATAGCAACTGAGGTCAGTAAAACGCAGATGAGGGTGTACTGTGGATGCCTTATAACAGTGAAAGACTTATAAAAGAGCTTAATTGAAAAGGACTTGCAATATATAACATTTGTAAAACTTTGGTTGATTGTTCAATTACTTCTGTATGTTTCATTTACCCTAACTATAATTCCTTGCCTGTCTCTCAGCCCATGTGCCTGTAGTCATCTCATGGAAATTAGAAACCTTACAATGCTTATATTTATAAATTAATCCTTTCCACTAAAATACAATGGCTGGTGGTAATATAGTGAAAGTGCATATTTGCTGGGTAGGAGGTAAGCACACCTGAGAAGACAGAGGTGAGTGAGAGAGAGAATGAAAGGAAGGTGAAGGAAGAGGGTAAATATTAAAGCAGCAGAAGGTGTTCTGAGAAAAATCTGTACAAGTTAAAGTCTGGAGGGGAAGAACCTCCAAAGTTAGAGTCTTTCAGCTGTAGTTCTCTCATTTTCCATTACCAAGTTCAAACGTGAGGGAGTTTGCTAACTTCACCCTTGCTAGGTGAGGAACAGAACGGGGAGGCTACAGAATGTTAAAGGCACCGTGAAGCCACGGCAGTGACACAGGGAATGCCTTCTCTCTGCGGAGCAAAACCCTCACGGGCATGAAGTGGCCAGGGTCTACCAACGCTGGTGGAAACTTCAGTGTTTTAGACTGCTTTTCGCTCCCGATGTCTTATTCTAATATTATGATTGCTCTGCATGGTTTAAATGAATGAAACAAAAAGCGCCTTCTAACAACAATGGGCCAAATGTAGAAGATCTTACTCAGCCTTCACTCAGACAGAATTATTATTGGCATCGATGAGGGATTTGCCTGAGTCAGGAGCGAGCATGATTTGGCCAGATGGCACGTAACACTTTTCACCTTCAAAGCATTTTTCAGCCGTTACTTGATTCACCCCAAACCTAAATATATCTGCCTGAGAACTTCTAGGCACAAACCGGCATAGAAGCAGGGATATTTCTGGTGGGAGGGCACCACCTTAGCATGTCACAGAGATGTGCCCTACCAACTCCTGCTTAGGCTCTCACTGCCTGACCACGTATCGCAGCTGGAGAACGTCTGATGTATTACATAGCCCTCTGAACAACAGCCTCACTTTGCCCCCCTCAGATCTCTTGCCAGTGTTGATAACCTCCAGCATTTAGAAGGGAGCAGAAAAGACCTTTTCTCTTCTACTCCAGGCAGAATAATGTTCTGTCCAAAATATTCAGAGCCCCTGCCCTCATTCCCCATCTCATTTCACAAGCTACCTAACATCTCCTGCTAGCCCTTAACAATACCAGGCAGGACCAAGAGCAAGGTGCTCGTTAATAAAAGGTTTCACTCTTTTCATTCATTCATTCATGTTTCCTCTGTTTAGTTAAGCCAGTGATACTGTTGAAGGAATAAAACAAACAAAACAAAACAAAAAAAAAAAAAAAGAAAAA
>JAOXNO010000013.1:54358162-54401773 GCA_028565335.1 Limnodromus scolopaceus | reverse complement strand
AAAAAGGGGGAAAAAAAGGGGGGGGGGGAGATGACAGCCGGGGGGAGCCAGGAGGGTCAAATGGAGAGGCAAAAAAAGAAAGAAAAAAAGAGTAAATTTACAGGAATGAAAAGAGATTTTAGAAAGGGGGGAGGGCAGAAACCACGAGTAGTGATATTTGAAGAGGTGTGTGTTAGGGGAGCAATGAGCATAAGGAAGCCAGCCTGCCTGTTCCTCCCCCTTCCTAATCATAGCCTTTACTCACAGACAAAACTCCCTCCCTCTCTCATTCACTCACTCACTTTAGGCCAATCCGTCCTCTCTCTCTCTCTCCCTCTCTCTGTGTCTCTCTCCTACTCTGAGACAGAGTCAGAACTCTTCTCCCTGACAGCCACAAACATCTACAGCACTTATTGCATTCAGAGAGGGAACCTGCAAACAAAACTTCACAGAAAACTTTTGGTTCTTGTTCCAGAGAATTTGCTGAAGAGAAGGAAAAACAAACAAACAAACAAACAAACCAAACCAGCCCCAAAAAAAACTGTGCGTGAAGGGGGAGGAAAAGCAGGGCCTTTTAAAAAGGGAATCACAACAACTTTTGCTGCCAGGATGCCTTTGCTTTGGAAGAGAGGATTTTTGTTGGTGCTTTGCTGGATTATAGTGAGGAGTTCCCCAACCCCAGGATCCGAGGGGCACAGTTCAGTCACTGACTGTCCATCATGTGCCCTCGCCACGCTCTCAAAGGATGTGCCCAGCTCACAGCCTGAGATGGTGGAAGCAGTAAAGAAGCACATACTGAACATGTTGCACTTGAGGGACAGACCTAATATCACCCAGCCGGTGCCCAAGGCAGCACTTTTAAATGCCATCAAAAAACTCCACGTGGGAAAGGTGGGAGAGGATGGTTATGTGGAAATAGAGGATGATGTTGGAAGAAGAGCCGAAATGAATGAAGTTGTGGAGCAAACCTCAGAAATCATCACTTTTGCGGAATCAGGTGAGTGCTTGAAAAACAAAACTGTAAAAATATCCTTTGTGCCAGGACTGCAATTAACTTCTTTGCTTCTCCTCAGCAATAATGCTTTCTGCAAGGTTGTAAGGATGAGACTTGGGGGAAGGGAGAAGGAGGAATGGGATGGGGGGACGGGACTCTGAAGGAATTTGATTTTTCTCACTTAGTCTTGGCCACAGATTACACTTGCTAAGCACAGACAGCCACACAGGGAGGAAGCTCTCTAACCAATCTTGAGCAGAAAGTCAGGCTGCAGCGGGGTCCTCCAAACTGTGCCTGTGAAGCCAGAGGACTTGCAGGAAAGTACTGGATTGCAGAGCTGCTGGTGAAAGAAACAGGGCTGAAGCCTTTCGGGGAGTTTATCAAGACAGAAAGTGAGCTGCAAACCACTTGAGAAACAACTATTGCACGTAGAAATTGCAGTGGAAGTTATAAAATCAGACGAAGCAGCTTTAACTTTTAGCAGTGAGAGGGCTTTTTTAGTTTTTAGGTTTGTTTTTATTTTTTCTTAATTTAACACAGCATCTTCGGCAATAAAGAGTTGCAGGGACTGTCAGATGACTTCAATAGAACCAGACAAGTTGCTGTAGCTGATCCAATTTGTAATGCAGACTTCTGCATACTGGAGGGAAAAAAAAAAAAAAAAAAAAAAAAAAAAAGAAAAAAAGATTCTGTTCCTAGAACACTCCTGCCAAAAAGCTGCAACCTTGGTAGGGTGTATTTTGAACTCTTTCACAGTTCTGTTTTCCCTAACTCTCATGCAGTAAGAGCTCAAAGTATGGCTATTTACTAAGTAATGGCTTAAGGCTCACATCAGCTGCCTATAGGAAACAGCTCTGAAGTTGTTCTTTACTGTCTTGCTCCTACAAGAACAGGACCAGAACCCATTTTAATTCAATGTATATGTATGTGCATATTTATCTCTTAGTGTATGTGAGTATGTTTATACATGCACCAATAGAAGTAGCTTGCAATAACACTATCATCTAACTAACAGCAACTTTTTATGATGCTGTCTAGCCAAAGCATTTTTCCTGTTGCCAAGACGGTTTTAAAAGAATGTCATTGTTTTGTTTGGTACAGCATATGGTAGGCAAAGTATGCAAAGGAACTCCAAGCATTTTTGTTTAAAAGTTTGCTGCAGCAGTATAAACAATTAAGACAACACTCAGAGTTTCCAGTCCTGAAAACCTGTTGACTCAGATGTTCTGTTTGCAGGGAAGCCATGCACAAGAAGTGTGCATGCTTTTAAGAGCAGGCATTCCTGCTGGCTGTCTGATTTCCAACTGCACAAGGAGCCCTTGCCTTTGGAGTCCTTGTCAATATACACACTATCAGTTCTTTTAGTATTTAAAGCTCAGGCTTTTTTGCCTTTTTTTTTTTTTTTCCCATCCCCTCCACTTCAGAAAGCAGGCAGAAGCTGTCAATGCCAGCGGTCATCAGAAGCAGGGGTGGCTCAATGTTAGTTCAGAAGGGAGTTTTTTTTTAAAAAAGCAAGGAAAACTTTAAGCTATCTATGAGTCGGATTCCCCACCTGGTTTTCGGCAGCTCGCTCTGAGCACAGTGAAACACATATGGCATGAGCAGTGGTTTCTCTTCACTGTGTGAGTCCCAATCATTTGTAAACACATTATTGTCTCTCCTGAGCTCTGACACAAAGGAATTTGGAATTTGATATATGCCTCCTCAGTACGACACCCTCCGACGGCGGCTCCCGAAGCCATTGGCTCGCGGCGTCACGTGAGCGGCGAAAATCGTGCCATTGCCCACAGGCTGGCCAATAGTCCGGCCACCGGTCCCCCCTGCCACAACCTACCCAACGCTCACACGTCACTTGGTTTCTGATTTACATAGCCTCGTCCTACCGCCGCTAGCCAAATTCATTTAGGAAGACTTATGCTATGGAGTGGCGCAGCTGAAGGACAGGGCATCCGCTGCGTTCCCAGGCTTTTCCTTCCCTGCTGCTGTTCTCCACCTTCCCGTTAAGCTCATCCTGAAAGCCAGGGCAGGAGGGCTGCTCCGGCCCTTTTTTCCCCCTCTACCTGCTGGGCTTTGATTTGGGAGGAGGAGCAATTAGCAACCTAGAAACCAAGCTCTATGCTTTGGGCTTATAACGGAAATGATATCTCCACTCCGGGGAGTAACTTCAGACTGCTAAAACATATTTTTCTATAATCTATAGCCATTCATATTTGGTGTCTTGCTAACCTCAGAGGATCTACCACACTTCACAGGTGCCAATGCTGCAACTTAAGACTTAAGTAAAACTCCACCTAGGATCTCTTCCACTCATGCACCAACAATATTGTGTGTCAAATATTGAAGCAGTATTATTTTTTTCCCCGTTGAGGAAAGCGAGGCAAAAATAAGGCAAGTGACATGTCATATAGGATGCATGAACTAAAAAGGCAGGAAAAGAGTATAGCCACATGGACAGTCCCCACTTTTCACTCTGTAGGAACTGGGAAGAGTATGGATAAGTTTAAAACGCCAAGCAGGAGGATAAACATGTTCCTCTCCCAGTCAGGTTAATCCATGTGAAACTCACTCTGTCTCAAAAGAGGGCAATAGGAAATCAGTGAACATGCACGGAAACATCTCACGTTGTATCAAATTAAGGTCCATGGAAAGAGAAATAAGACTTTAGGCTTTTTGTTCCTTTGGGTATAACTTGACATAAACCAGCCATTCCCACTACTTTCAGAAGCCACATTTACTACTTGCCTTCATAAAAAAGTAGTATTTCCATCTTTCATCAGCCCTCTCCTCAGCCATACAATGAAATGGAGTGAATGAACAAACAGTGCCCCGTGCACGTGACTCCGGCTTGAGACTGCTATTTTCTAAAATAGAACAAAATTCAAGCGAGCACAGGCTTCAGGTAATTGGAGGGGAAACTAAATGCAGGGAACTTGTCTGAAGCACAGGTGTAGTTATGCCCAGGAAATCAGGGAAATAGCTGGCAGGTAGTTTTCACAGCTAACAAATCCAGGCAGATCTTTACAAAATTAATGATTGCGAGTATTGGGCAAAAGTTTACACATGCACCCTACTGTCCTTTGGCACTCTTACAAGTAAAACATGAAAATGATTTTCTACTTGCATATCAAACTAAGATTACTAACCTCGATTAGTTCTGCTACGAGGGTAGCTGTGCCAGGGCTCTGTGGGTTACTTCAAGGTCTTAAAAATAGTCTTTAGAGGAGAGGGGTCATATAATTTTGTGACAAGCGATTCCAACAGGTTCTATACCAAAGACACACAGTGCTCATAAAATATGGTCAGCTACGAACTCTTTCATTATTTTAAATAGATAGCTTGTTAGGCAAACCTGGGGTTTTGCCAAGTGAATTTGATCCTGGCAACTAAACTACCAATGAAATGGGTTGCTAAGATCAGCCCCCGAGAAGGTGATAGGAATTACTGGATGGAAATGCTGAAATCCAAAAGCTTACCATTAGGAGAACTGTCAAGGAAAGGAAAAAAAAAAAAAAAAAAAAGAGAAGTTTTTCAGCTAATTAGACCGGTTTCGTATCACTTCGTACTGAATTCAAGGTGAACTGACTTGACCATGAGACGCCTGCTTTCACATGCAGACACGTGTACGTACACACGCCTTTTCCTGGGAAGACACCCACCTACTCCTGTACATCCAAGCTGGCAGTTCAGGAGGGGGGGGAAAAAAAAAAAAAAAAAAAAAAAAAAAAAGATGGGTCACTTCTACCTCTTTAATTCATTCCATCAATTTTCTTCTGAAAGCAAATGTAGCTCATGGTACAGCCACCCGTGCTGAATAAAGAACGACCACGAGAGGGCACACTCCAAAGGCTTTTTGCTCCACACAAGGCACCCTTCCTGCAAGCTCCTATTTTACCTCACCGGATCCTGAATCCCAGGGATCTTTATGCTTATCTGTAGCTTCTCTGAGTGGAGCTCTTGTTTCTCTCTACTACTTTATTTAAAAGGCAGAGATTGGCTGGAGTGGAAGTCTGTAAGTAAAATAATGCAGGAAGGAAATAGGCAAAGGGGAAAAAGCTAAACTGATGGATGCTAGAAGTTCTGGAAATCTATTATGGAGAGATCAGAAATTATCATTATTATTTTTTACAAGATACTGAGAAATGTGACCGTGAATCATCATCTGAGCTGATTTTCTCACATCTTTTTTTAATGCAGTCTCCTTGGCTTTTAGAAAACAAGCCTATTTCCCCTTGATTTTCTTTTTTTTTTTCCTTTGGCATACTACATCAAAGATTTCAAGTTTAGCAAATGAAAGCAAGTTACTTCCAGAAGAAGAAAGCCATTCTGTATTAATCTGTTTCATTGTAAGAAAAATGTGAGAATTCGGGGAGGTTGGCCGCTTTGAGAACAACTCGAGAAAGCACAGGCAAACCTAAGAAGGTGGGAACCAGTTTAGAAGAAGATAACCTGAGAGGGAGAGCGAAAGCACTGCATGTGCCCATTCCTGTGTGCAGTCATGCGTGCAGTTTTGTATGCAAATGCAATTGAGAATATCAGAATATGCATTTGCCTGTATGAATATATAAGCACACGTGTCTGTACGTAGGGGTGTGCCAAGGCAGACAGGCTTATTATGTAGCTGTACCTGTATCATTGTAAGATGAATGGGTTCCTGCAGAGAAGTAGGTGCATTCCTGTGCTCTCCTGTGCAGGATGCACCTACACAGCATATGTGTAAATAATTCACACCGAGGAGCTCTCTCATGTATAGGTATGCCTGCATAGGTATAAAAATTTAATGCATCTCATTTATTTCAACAGAGCTTTGCAAGATTGAGTTAGGATTTAAGCTCAGTCCACTGGAAGCAACTGGAGGTTTTGCTATTCATTTCAGTGGGCTTGGAATTTGGGCCTTAGTGCATAGAAATCAAATATTTTAATGAAAACAGACTGGTAGCTTCTGATCCACTTGATTTTGGAATTGACAAATTATTACAAGTATGTACCAAAATTACCCTCTCTTTCATAAAAGATAATGACTTGGTATTGTTTTTAACTTGAAATATTGGTTCAAGTGACCCTAAATTTTGCTTGAGCTATTTTAGATGTAAATGCAAAAATCAAGTAACAAAAAACTTCAACCAAACAAACACCTTTTTTGTTTCTAAATATTTAAAGCCACGCGGGGGAAGGGCTTTCAATTTGGAAAGAACTCTAAGCTGTAGATGTAAAGTGCTTCCCCCCTGACAAAATAGCAGAGGAGAGTCAAGGTTCACCAGAACTGAATTATTTCACATTCTGAATGACCTTGTCAATGCCCCTTTGGGTTCACTTTTCTTGAAGAGGTATTTAAATAAGGTTGCTGCTTTTCCCCCCACGAATGCTTGGGGAATAGTTCTTTTTTTTTTTCCTGGTTTTCTTTTTTTGAGTTCGTTTTTCTCTTACAACAAAAATCCCCTTTTGCTGGCAGCAAAAGGTACGTGAACATAAAAGATAAGGTGTGTGTTATCTTGTGTCACGATTGCTCCTCCCTTTCCAAGAGGCAACGGTCAGGGAGCAGGAACGAAAGCGCGTAACCTGGATGACCAGCCCTACGAGGGGTAACGAAGAGTTAGAATAAACTGCTTGCCAGCCATCCATAGGCTGAAAGGCACGCACAGAACCAGCCGCTGTCTAATCGCGGTAATAACACATCTGCAACAATCAGTCTGCCCAGGGGATAACAGCGCTAAATTCCCTGAATAAATTCTACGCTGCGAACAATTCGTCTAACTCTAGCGGTCACTCATTAGTAAACATTTTGAGCAATTATCTCTCAATAACCATGCTCTTCACTCTCTTTAGAGGAACCTTTCTAGTAACCTATTTTTTTTTTTTTTCCTTCTGTCTCCTGGGGAACGGAAATGAGAAGTAAAGAGAAGGATGCTTTTGAATGTAATTGCAGATTGGCACGCAGTACAAATTCCCCCAAATCTAAACATAGGCAGTAGTAAAGTTAGCAACTAAAAAAGGAAAAAAAAGCTTGCTTTGTATGGAAAAACAGTTCACTTACAGTATAACGTAAAAAGGTTCAAAATTAAGCAGCGGTGAAGCATGGAAATTTAAAGTAACAGCACCTTCTTACACAGTGAGTGTTTTTCAAAGGAAAATTTAAATACTACGTATTAAGAGGAATTAAGAGTAAGTCATATTATAATGTCAGAAAGGATAATAGCTTTCATTATGTTCCTTAATCATTTAACACCATATGGTTTAAAAGAAAAAGAAAAAGGTCATTTTAAGTATCTTAGCATTTTACTCAAAAAAAAAAAAAAATCCTCTTAATTGTATAGCTTAGACCCTACCTAGTATGAGTATATAGCTTGAACTAAGAGGGCTCGATCCTGAATCCCACTGCAAATGGCAAAGAAATGAGCTTTGCCTGCACGGTTAAAGCCAACGACGCTGAAGGAAGGCTCCTTCGCCTTGGAGGAAGAGGAAGGGCACACTTGGAGCCGCGGGCTCCTGGCGTGAGCCCAGCCGTGACCTACCCCACGTGGGGCTGTCCCCCACCAGTCTCCCCACAGCTGGGCCCGGCCGATGCCTCCGTGCTCTCCTGCACCCTGCCCGGGTGGAGGTAGCCCTGAGCCAGCCCTTCCAGAGGTGGAGAGAAGGGTACCTGCGCCGGCCGCCCCTCCGTTTCAACCTTCAGGTTTCTCTCCTAAAAAGGTGTGTGAGCACCACTGAAGAGAAAACCAGATCTGAGCAAGCTCTCCTGCTATATATACCGATGCTACACTTTCCATTCAGTAACTCCTTCCATTAAACCTTTTACCATATATGCACTACTACTTAGGGCTTAGTATTTTTAACCATTTCTCACAGCATTTGCCAGTGGCACCGCTCCCTCGGCGTCACAGCCCTCTTCCTGGAAGGGGGACTTTGCCCAGCAGTAAAGCAGAGAGGTGGCCTCTCCAAGGCTTTGGGAAGGGGAGGCAAGGAAAAGCAATCAAAGGTTGGAGGGGGGGGGGGCAAAGTAATCCCTTGTCTCCTTTTTCAGCTGCTTTCTGCTGCGATAACAATCCAGGCTGTTGACATTGCCGTTTATATGAGCATGGAAGTGATGAAGGCATTACCACTGATTGGGCTGTGGGGTCTTTCCACAGGAGTCAGGCAGGAGGAGCAGGATGATTAGAAATGGAAAAAGACCCTTGCAAATCAGCTGTGGCAGATGAAAAGGCAGGACAGGAGGATAAACAAAGTGTAATTATGGAAGTGATACTATCCTCAACGTTCATGAAGGTCTCCTTTTTACTTTGAGTTAGATGAACCGTATACATTTCCAAGGCTTTGAACCTGGTCATTAGCTCAGACCAAAAAGGGAAGTCTGCTAAATCCCTGAGCAATATTTGGAGAAAATGAAATACAGTGATTTTTTTTTTTTTTTTTTTTGTCTCAGAACACTTGAATTTATTTTATTGTAGCACCGCACCTTTTGGAAATACAGATCCTGTTATAAAGTGAATGTGTAATCGTAATAAGCCAGATCCAGAGATCTCAATTCATTTTTAGCACGGGCCAAACTCCGATTTCAAAATGAGCTCGTCTGAGCGTAGCGACCTCGTAAAGACTGCAGGATTCATAGCATTTGTGCCGTGTGATCGTAACAAACTAGTTGGGAATGTGGAGAGAATTCAGAAAAGCTTCGTGCTTTCCGACTGTGAAAGCATGCTTTTTATCCTCAACTTTGCACCATTCCCAGCCTCCTTCTAAAAAGATCCGTGAAAGGGAAAGGTTTTTCTTAATTGCTATTAAAACCTTTTATTAGTTACGCAGGTTTGAGGACTCAGGATTTTGTTTCCCCCAGAAACGTTAGGCTCACATAAGCTTCCCGCATCGTTTTTTCTTTAGGATCTGAACTGACCATTCGTGTGTGAAAATGTAGCTAACCACATCCAGAGAGGCTGTTTTTGTAGCTAACAGTCTACAGGGAGGCTGTTATCCCTGTCTAAGGACATGTCTTATGCTACCTTGCTCAAGCTCACTTTCCTCCAGCGAAGAAAAAGCAAGCATTCGGGCACTTTCACCATACTATTCTAATATTCTTAGTAATGAGGGAGAATTCAACTTTCACACATACAGGAACATATGAAAAACTAATTAAGAGAGTTCTTGAGGTCCTGTTTCTTTCATATAGTATCTGTCAAAAAGAGTGGCTGCATTGCTACACTTCCAGCCAGTGCATAAGGTAATACGAATATTTACTGTTGGAGATAATGTCACTTCATAACTATTTGCAACTCCACTAGAATGGAAATAACAAAATGTGAAATTTCCATCATCAGCACGTACCAGCATTAGGTTGTTCTGTAACACAGGACTGCCTGGCTCTCCTGATCAGATGGGCCATACAGCTTCTTCCCGCGTTCACCCCAGGTCTGCACACCCCACCTGCTTTTTGCTGAGCCAGTTTTCCATGTTCATGTCCAGCATGGATGATCTGCTCAAGCACAGGACCCCTCCTAGCACCAGAACTTCTGTCTCTACCCAGCTTGGTACCTCAGGAAACACAGAATCAGTTTTTCACTTCCCAGGAATATATGCCTATTCCCCACACCAGTCTGTGACCTGTGGGGAAAGAGAGCAGCTGGGAAGAGGCTGCTGTTGCCAGCACAATTTCTGCAGCTTTGGTCTAAACCATCTTTTTTTCCCCCCTGAGATTTCCTTGGGTAGGGACTGCAAGCAGAAGGGGTTGGATGGAGAGTCTTGGGAGGCAGCAAGCTACTCCTGGATGGTCACCTGCCTTCAGGTTCCCCTCAGAAAGAGTTTATTTGGTCTGTACCAAGGAAAGGGATAAGCTAAAGTTAGAAGCTTGCTTTAGAAGAGAGAGTTGGGGGGGACGAATGAAGCCACAGGCTGGCTGGCTGGACCTCACAGGCCTTAGAAGCATCCATTCTTGTGCAGAACACTCTTTAAAACATCCCTACATACAAAGCAACCAGCCTCTTGGACCATAGAATGGTTAGAGTTGGAAGGGACCTTAGAGATCATCCAGTTCCAACCCCCCTGCCATGGGCAGGGATACCTCCACTAGAGCAGGTTGCTCAAAGCCCCATCCAGCCTGACCTTGAACACCTCCAGGGATGGGGCATAAACGTGGACCAGACTTCCTTTGGACTGGAGGAATGTCATTGTACGTCTCTTCATGTTCCAAAACCCAGGCAGGATTGGGATCAATGCCTATCACCTGCCCTCTGCTCCAACATGGCTGGCAGCTTTACCATAGCTTCATTCCAGGATGGAAAAAAAATAGTGTTAGCTGGTAAGAGCTGGAAAATGAGCTTTAAATAAGATTCATCATTATTGGATGAGTAATATTTAAAAAATAATAGTAAAACAGTAACTCCACTGTGCCTCACGGTAGTGGTTAGCCTGCTCTGCCTGTGGTACAAGCCACTGCCTTTTCCAAGGCACGGTCCCACTGGTTCATGCGGCTCCCTGAGAAATTAATGTAAGTCACTTTGGAGACTGGCACCAGCAAAGCCTGGGAGAAGCAGTTAACACAAACCACGTGTTTCCCTACCTCAGCGACAGTGGAAGCCTACAGTTTCGCACTCTCGCTTAGAGGGAAAACAAAAACAAAATGCTGTGCCCTTTGGCCGCTGTAGTTCAGAAACGCCTGTCTCTTTGACCTGGGAAAGCCACCAGGGAAAGCCGGATGTGGCAGTGCCAGGACTCCACGGAGAAGAAAAGCAACAGGTAGCTCAAAGGGCAGCAGAGCCTGCCTACAGACGTGAGAAACCAGGAACCCTTGAATTTGCAAGTGAGCACAGAATAGATATGTCTCTTGTGATTTTGCCCCACTTCTGTTTCACCTGGGAACGGGGGAGCAGGGAGATGATCGGGGAGCCCGCGCTAGTGGAGTTCACTACGGCAACGGGAAGCAAGAAGTTGAGCCTTGAGCTGCCATGAGAGCAATTTTTCCCGTACGCATCCAGCCACTCCAGTTTTGATCACCGCTTGCCCTTTTCAGGGTGCAAAGTTCTGGTTCCCTGACAAGCAGAACCACTGGACAGAGAATGGGGTCAATCACCATGGGTAGCTCAAGAACAATATCAATGACAAACTGACAATTATGAATACTGTTAGTATCTCACCAAGGTCAGATATCTGTGCGTTTCCAATCCATGAGCCCAGCCCATGCTGGCCTCCATGCTGAGGAAGAATAGGAGATGCCAACATGGCTTTTCTTTTGTCAAGAAAATAGGAAAAGTACCTCTCATCAAAAGAAATAATACGACCACTACCCCCCCGGCTAATTCATTCTCTCTTAACTTTTTCATGCTCTAGTGATCAAATCATTAAACAGCCCTCATTATTCATTCCAACTTCTGCCAGGGATATGAGCTCTGTATCAGAGAAACACCCCCTCACCATCACAATCATCATCATGACATCTCAGCAAGTTGATACAATTATGCCAGAGAACCATCCCCATAATTATACAGTTCTTTAGCTCATTTCTCAGTGTATTCACCATTACTATAATCACAGCGAGTACAGTGTGTTAAATTAAGAACAGGATCTACAGCTAACATCTCACAGGATGAAGAGTCTGCCTGCTGCAATTCTGCAATCCTTTACAATATAACCCTACAAACCTCTCAAAGCTGGGGCTCATATTTTAGTATTTCTTTGTTTTTGAAACAATTGGCATTTACAACTCATTTTAAGATGCATATGAAGAACGGCGTTTTACGGAGGGAGAAAGGGCAGACCTCATTCCCACATGATTTCCAAAGTATTGCCAGGGCTGGTACTCACTCCTTAACTTTAGCTCTGAAGGGCAGATTTATATGTATATGGTGCATAAAGTCACGGGCTGTCTTCACAACAGCATTTTTGCCTTTCAGCTAACAGTGACCACAAAGACAGCTTAGGCAAATGAACTCATGGCAGCCACTGATGCTTATTTGCCATGAGATGCTTTACATAAATGACTATATCGTTACTGTAACAAAATGCTTCGGTTAAAATACGGCACTGGAAAACAACAGGCAAAGAACTACCTTTCTAAAGAGAGAATTTTCACAAAAGACAAACTGAGGAGGAGATGAGGTGAGGGAAGGTTAGAACAGAAGAATCGTAAAAATTTAAAGAGCCAAGTAGGAAACTTAGGGAACTTCATGCCTGTGGCGACAGTAACAGAATTCTCTTTAACAGAATGCAAGCAGACATACTAACAAGTTCTTCCTGTCTATTTCCATTTACTAAATCAGGCACAGCCAAGAAAATGTTGCACTTTGAGATTTCCAAGGAAGGCAGTGAATTATCTGTGGTGGAACATGCTGAAGTGTGGCTCTTCCTGAAGGTCTCCAAGGCCAACCGGAGCAGGACAAAAGTCACCATCCGCCTGTTCCAACAGCAGCGGCAGCCAAAAGGCAACTCTGAAGGAGCAGAAGATATGGAGGATGGGGGGCTGAAAGGTGAAAGGAGCGAGACTTTGATTTCAGAAAAGGCAGTGGACACCCGTAAGAGCACTTGGCACATCTTTCCTGTCTCCAGCAGCGTCCAGAGGCTCCTGGACCAAGGCAAGAGCTCTTTGGATGTGCGGATTGCCTGTGACCTATGCCAAGAGACTGGAGCCAGCCTGGTGCTACTGGGCAAGAAGAAGAAAAAGGAAGATGATGTGGAAGGGAAAGAAAAGGAAGCTGGAGAATTCACAGGAGAAGAGGAGAAGGAGCAATCACATCGCCCCTTCCTGATGTTGCTTGCCCGGCACTCAGAGGACCGCCAGCACAGGCGGCGGAGACGAGGCTTGGAGTGTGATGGCAAAGTCAACATCTGCTGCAAGAAGCAGTTCTTTGTCAGCTTCAAGGACATAGGATGGAGTGACTGGATCATTGCACCTACAGGTTATCACGCCAACTACTGCGAAGGAGAGTGCCCCAGCCATATAGCAGGCACATCTCCTTCTTCATTATCTTTCCACTCCACTGTCATCAACCATTACCGCATGCGGGGCCACAGCCCCTTTGCCAACCTCAAGTCATGTTGCGTGCCCACCAAGTTGCGGCCCATGTCCATGCTCTACTACGACGATGGCCAGAACATCATTAAGAAAGACATACAGAATATGATTGTGGAGGAGTGTGGCTGTTCATAGACGCACGGGTGCGCAAGACCCTTCTCGTTGAGAAGAAAATGTATCAAAAGCCCAAGAAGAGGAAAGACCAGACATGGTATAACCTTTTTTTGAATGAAACAATCGTTGGAAATAAAAGCAAAAACAAAAGAGAGAGAGAGAAAACAGAATTTAAAAAAAAAAAAAAAAAAAAAAAGACTTACGGAGGATCAGAAAAGACTTCAGCTATAAAAAGGAAGAAAGCTCCGTGAACCCGGGCTTGAATGAGATACGTCTGAATGGCGGTATGGGGTTGGGGATTTCCCCTTCCTTTCAGTATGCTCCTTATCTTATTGCATAGTATCTTAAACTTTAGTTATTACTAAGGGAGTTCCGTTCCCTCCCTTAGTTACCCCCCCAGTTCAAGCCGTGGTAGCAGCCCATCTAACCTGCAGCAATTTGGACTAAGTCCAAAATGTCATTGAAATTCCTTGAAAAGCCATGTGTATGAACACTACATTCACTGGCACTTTCCCCCCCCAAAATTTACCGAGGAACTGAGTAGGTGTGTAGTGTTTGCATGTATATACATATGGCTATGTATTTATATACGTATCTCTATACATACAGACACTATACACGTACGTATCCTTAACGTTGGGTAAAGGGACAATATTGTGCAGGTGTATACACCTTCATCTTCTGCACTACATTTACAAAAAAAAAAAAAAAGAAAAAGGAAAAAAGAAAAATGAAGAAAAAAACAGAATAAAAAAAGAACGAATGAAAGAATAAAAGTTACATTTTGTAAAGGTGCTTACAACGTTAGAACTATGCAACCTAGATGGTTTGAAACTGTTTACCTGCGAAAGAAAGAAAAAAAAAAAACAAAACAGAAAGACTTTTTTTAAATGGAAGTAACTTGTTTTAAAAAAAAAAAAAATTCTTCAGTGAGAGATACTTGAAAGGAACATGTTTGTCCAGTTACTGGAGCCAAACATTTCTATATTTTGTAAAAAAAAAAAAAAATTTTTAATCGTTTACTATTTGCACTACAATGGTGTCTGACCTGTCTAATCCTTATTTAACAAATATTTGCAAGGGAGGGTGGTTGGGTGTGGGAGGGGTTGAGAGCTGCACTTATTGTGAGCTATACAAGAACTGCTACAGCACACAAAATAGCTATTTTTATTATTATAATAATTATTATTATTTTGTACCTTAAAATGAATAGACACATACACCAAAGACATTTGTGTGAGCCTCTAAAAAAGTCTGTTTGTGGTTGGTACCATTCACCTGTAATAAGTTAGGGTTTGAATTAAGGGTCAGTGGGTTAATTACATTCAGGCTAGAGTATCTGTTCGCTTCGATTCAAATAGCGCCCTCAACAGAAAATTGCCATTTGAAGTAAGCCCAGAAAAGCCCTGGGATTTGGATCCAAGCTCCATCTAAACAGAATTGTACTCTTTTTGCATGTACAACACTAAGACGTGTCCCTGATGCAGAGCACCTGCGCGTTGCTGGGAAACAACTTTACACAAGGGATATACATATATATATGTATATATTTCCGTATGTATATATGTATGTATATACAAGGTATAAGCACTTCTGGCTTCACTTTAATGTCCTTAAAACAATGAATGTTTGTGTGCAAAGCACAGTAAGTTAAAAGATTGTTTGCTACTACCGAGTGGGAGGCTACACGTTCAAACTGGTATTTGTGTGAGAGAAACCTAAAGTGCTGGTGTTACGCTTCAGAAAGGTCGGACGTAAAACTGCAAGTAGCTTTGGGCCCTGCCCACCATCGCCCCTGCAAACATACAGAAGATGGCAGTTGTGGTGAGGATTTCTGTTGGAAATTCAGCGCGAGACTGGCTGTCTCAACCACCACCCTCTAGCATGACAACTCTTAATGGGTTTGCACGTTACCTGTAAGACCTAATTTTCAGTGTCAACACCTAACCTGAAGGGTCCAACCCATAGGGCATAGGTAGATAGTGGTTTGGTTTGTTTTTTTTTTTTTTTTTAAAAAAAAAAAAAATAAAATTCTATCGCTGTCATATTTAAAAGAATGTTAAAGTTACAACATTTGTCTTTGGGTAGGGTGAGATGATAAGAGGGAATGGGAGAAACCTTTAGGCCCTGTTTACACTGAATTTGATAACCCTGAGCCTGAAGATTTGGACTCTCACAGGTTTGCAAGACCAAGCCCTTGTTAGGTGCCTTCTGATGGAAGAGGCTTTAAAACGCCTCTGACGGAAAGAGGCACTCACAGGGCTCCCCACCTTGTTGAGAGCACAGTCTGTTAAAAAAAAAAAAAAAAAATTTAAAAAATTAAAAAAAAAAAATTAAATAAAAAAGATAGCACAATTTAACCCGCTCACATTGGCTAGGGATAGCGTGTTAGCACCTTTATGGCGAGAACCATGTTTCAACAGTGTAATCAGGGCCTTCATTTTTGTCAGCCAAAACTGTTTGTGTGTGTGCACGTGTGTGTGAGTGTTCTCTGTGTGTGCATATGTATGTGCGCGTGGGCGCATGTCTGTATTTGTACGTATCAATAGAGATTTAAAAAAAGAAAAGACAAAAAGGGAAAAAAAAAAGAAAAAAAAAGAAAGAAAAGAAGAAGAAAAAAAAAAAAGCCCTTTCCTCCGTTGAATAGATATCAACATACATGCTTATAGCTAAGTTTTCTATCTAATTTATTCCACAGTATTTAGATTGCATAGTACAGCTAATGGGCTATACATTTATGTACTTTTTATACAATGCATTTTTTTTTTTACAGACTTGTTTGCAATTTGCAAAAAAAAAAAAGAATTGAAAAAAAATTATGACAATTGGGTAAGCACTAAATTTGTCACTAAAGTATTCTGTAAAATATCAAGGCTTTCTGATTTAAATTATTTTGCAGAAGTTTGTTGGGTTTTTGTGTTTTCTTCCTGGGGAAAGGGAGGGATACCAAATGCTAGTAGGAAAATTGAAAAAAGAAGTAAAAAAAAAAAAAGATGCACAACTAATTTATAACTTAAACAAACCAAATTCCTTACCGTGTTTCATTTGAAGCAAGTGGCAGAATTAGTGTTGATTTTTCTAGCAGTAGAGCCAGGCTCTGGAACAGCAGGAGCAGAGACGCAATCTGGGACAGTTGTTAAAGAGAATACCTTTTTATTTCGCTAGGCTTTAGACTTGGCCTTAAAATTGGATGCATGTTGTCCCAGAACCCTTACTCGTGTCAACAAGGCTCTTTGACATCTACTGGTCTTCTTACAAGAGTAGCAGAAATAGTCCCATGAGTAAAGGCAAAGGTTCAGGAATCACAGGTTCCTTTTGCTGTGGGCAGCACGAAGGGAGAGACAGGATTTGGAATGAATATTTAAGTGAATTATTTAAACCAGGCTGCTTGCATCATGGTTGATCTCTGAACAAAGTGGCAAGAGAAGCAGGTGAGATGGCTCACGGTGGTGAAAATTATGCTCAGGTGTGGCTAGTTAAAGAGCACTGGAGACCTGAAAACCCAGCACCTCCCCCTGTATGGCAATGGCAAAACTCCCATTGGTTGCAAGCAGAGTAAATTTAGGCTGAGAGTTTTCCTGGCCGAAGCAGAAATAGCCTTTAAAAAGATGTCTGCTGAGTTTGATACCAGCTTTCATGCGGTGAATGGGGACTGGCCCTGGAACACGTGAAACTAGCCTGAGGCAACTTGGAAGTGAGGAAAAAAAATAGCGTTTTGGGTGTGGAGAGCATGTTTCATGACAGATACACCAAAACCAGAAAAAGGTTTTCAAATGAAGAAGTTCCTAAGCCCCGCTTTTTAGCTTTCATTTGTGTGTGTATACTAGTCCCAAATTTTAAAGGTTTCTCCCTCCAATATCTAGATTCAGTCATGGGGTTTTGATTTGTGGTCAGAGTTATTTAAAGTAGGGGGAAATGAAAAACTATATGATAAAATAAAATAAGAAATCGGGATGTTAATCAAGACTGACTGATTCCAGCAAAACACCCCACCCCTGATAATTTGATTTAATTAGATCTGCATGTACTTAAAATAGCATTAGAAATTGTTACCATATTTAAACAGTCGTTCAAGGGCATGCAGTCTCAAAAATTATTTCTCCTTTCAGGTATGACTATACCAAAAAAAAAAAAAAAACCAAACCAGAGGTTTTTAACTACTAACACATTCCTTTCCATATAACCTACTTCCTGTTTAGACTGAAAGTGTATTTTCAGTATATATTTCATCACTGAAATGTATTTTTTTAGTACCTCCACAATCTTCTTGCTTCACAGTTGACCGCGTTTGGTTGTCTTTCCCCCTCTCCATGTCAGACGCTCACTGGATACAAGGCCCAAGAAGTGCACGTGGAGACGTTTCTTTGGGAGGGCTGAACGTGTTTGTATTCTTGGGCTTTAGCAAAAGGAAATGCTTACAGATGCTTATAATTATTCTGCACTCATATGTCACAGCAGAATACTGATGTAGGGCATAAAGCTGCAGAAGGGAATGAAATGGGAGTTTTGTCATTGACTTCAACAGAAACAGACTCTTACCAAATCATCGCGAAATAGGACTCCATTATATATACCTGCTTCTTTTGTGTTTAGTTGAAATTTAAGCCATCAAGTTCATTAAGCCGTTACACCACAAGGCCACGTAGAGGCTAGGAGCAATATCTCTGAGGCGGAGAAGTTGAGGCATCTGTAAAGTCTGTGCGCAAAATGAAATTTTTTATGGACTGGAGTTACTCGCGTGGAATAGTGCCTTACTCTGTAAGCAATGGTGTTGATTTCAGAGGGTCTCCTTTCCTAGAAAGTTAGCAGTCAGCATCAATAAAGCGAGCAAAATCTATTTCTGGAGCGTAGGTAGAAGAGATGGGATGGAAATTATTAAGTTCCTTAAGTTAAACCTCATGTCAATAGTGTGCATCAGGATAAGAATCAGATGCTAATCACTTTCCTTACACTGAAACAAAGCTTTACTCCCCATCTGCTCTCACTGCATTACATGTGGAGTAAAAGGGTTTTCAGTACGAGTAAAAAAAAACCCTAATTTGACCTTTGTGAGCAACTATAAGCAACATTTTCATGGGCAGAAACAAACAACACTTCTGGGTTATATAGCTATTTATTTTTTTGAGATATAGTGAATCTGTGTTAATTCTCAATGGGTTTCCTTGTATTTAAATACTTTCAAAAGCAACACATTGACGATGGGTTGAAGATATATATATGTATGTATATATACATATTATATATATATCTACAGTATATATATACACACACAACTATATATATATGTATATACATATATATATAAATTATGAAAGCCAAGATATTATGAAGCCTATTTTGTTTTTATCATTTTGTGTTTTGTTGTTGATATTATTATTATTATTGTTATTATTATTATTTTGCATACTACATGCAGTGCTTTAACCAATGTCTGTTTGGCTAATGTAATTAAAGTTGTTAATTTATATGAGTACATTTCAACTATGTCAATGGTTTCTTAATATTTATTGTGTAGAAGGACTGGTATTTTTTTTATTTACATTATGTTTAAAGAGGTAACAGTTTGATATGTTCTCATTTGTTTATATTAGAAGTTATTTATTTTCACGGCATTCCGTCTGGTATTTTGATATTTGGAAGGCATGCTACCTATACTTTGTACAGTTAGTGAGCAGTATTCAGCAGCTCCCGGTAGATTTTTAGGCCCTATGTTAAATAAAAGACATGTTTGGGATTTTTATTTTTAGGTCTTTCCTATTGGTTTGCCAGGACCACTCGGTGCACTTATTGCCAGACACTCTGCCTGCGTGACCAATTTATTCCTACTGTATTTACCCAGGACAGAGGACCAAAACCACCTCTGGTGTAAGTCCGGTGACTTCAGTGAAGTTATACCAGAGATGTATTTGGCTCACAGAGAAAACGCTTGTGCAAATCAATGCAAAGAAAAGGCAGAAAGAAAGAGTCTTTGCATTTGGAGGGGGTTTTCAACGTGTTGAAAATGTTTGGGTCAGCTACTATTTTATTTTACTTTGTTCTTTTTTGTTATTTTGCTCTTTCTTATACAACAGCAGCAACAACACAAGTGAAATAAATAAAGGGAGTTTCACCAAGCGTTGTGTAATCGTCCCTTAATATGCATTCCTGGTTGGGAAATTCATGGGAGATGGGGAAATACCAGAAAAAAATTTACCTTCAGAGGTGAAACACGTGGGTGCCTCTTTGGATTGAACAGTACGATGCCCTTCTGTTCGGTGTGACTATGCTTAAATGGACATTCAAATTCATGGCCCTACATGTCCTGGAATTTTAGGTTGTTCACTTCTTGTGAAATGCACCTGGAGTACAAAAGCTAAAGCCAACTGCAACTTCCCTTTGCCTGCAGGCTGTTAGGTCTTCAACTACCATCACCACAATTCCCTTGGATAACCCAGAATTAGATGCTTACGCTGATAAAAGGAGAATTTTTTATTACCGAGACAAAATTGCAAGGCTGTCAGTTCACATGCGCTAGTTTATAAATTGATTAGTGGTCAGATGAAGTGATCAAAGAGGCCTGATCACCAGCAGCTGATCCCTGGTCTGAGTGAGAAATGATCTGAATACCCTCATATTTGAAAGTAAAGTGAATTTAGGAAGGGTTTTCACCAGTCATCGCATTCCTACGGTGATGAACGGACTCCTGCTACATTCCAGTGGGGTGAGAATCAGGGAACGAGAATTTTGAGGTTGATCTTTAAATGGATTATTTGCACGGTGCACAGGCCGCTGCAGCTGCAAGCAGGCCTTTTAATATTCAGGCACTGAAAGCTTTTCTACAAAGGCTGGAGAAGTGAATTGTTTTCCTCTTCCTAGGAATAAGTTTTCAACAAATCAATGCAATCAGAGCTAGAGAAAGCCTTTGTTTCAGATATAATTAAGACATGACTGAATATTTGCCTTCTTTCTTTTGTTATGATCAATGTTATTATTATTGCCAGAAAGAACAAATCCAACTGGATTTGGAAGTTGCTCTAAGAGAATAAAATCATAAGGGCTACTTGATTCCAACTTGTATTAACCTGGTATAAATGAAGCTTGCACTTCAGGTGTAAAATGGGGAGTTATCCTTTCTCCAGCATGACATAAAGTATAGTACTGGATAGCGTAATCCAGATTTTTTCCATTTTCTCCATCCATTTGATTTGCTTTCTATTTTAAGAATGCTATTGAGAACTGTTGCTATTGTACAGGCTTGACAAAACGCTCCATCTGAAGAGCGGAGAAGTAAGAGCTGCCTTTTGCAGGAGCAGAACAATCTGCTAAAACTGAAAAAAATCCCTGTCCTAGACAAATTAGACCAAGCTAATAATACACAGACAAAGGCAGATAACACCAAATGATTTTGCAAAACAAAAACACAGATAGTGTGCATTTCCTACCTTAGAGGAACAGATTCACACTGCTGCCTGGGCTATTGAGTCACTGGGCTAGTTGTATCCGGGCTAGTGTATCTCATGATTCCTTCCCGTGCTTGTCACAGACTCTATGGCTTGGTAGTCTCAACGGCTGCCCTCGGTGATCCCTTTCTTACTTAAATTTGTCTGTCTCCCTGAAATACAACCGCACACTGATTTCAAGTACCGCCTAGAGTTCAGAGTGACTGTCCTCCCTTATGCTGCTGATAGAAATAGAGCACGGAGATCAAAACCATGGCTTGCAAATACCTGCTGCCCGGCTTCTATGACCGCTGGGCATTTCACGGCTTCGAAATAGCTGTATCGCACATTGTCACCATTTGATCGCACCTCTCCTGTCTACTGTTGCTTCTCATCAGCCTCGCAGGGATTGCACTGACTAGAGAAATAATGCAGGAAGTCATGAATTGCTAGAGCATCCCAAATCCTCTCTGCAAGACAGAGTGAAGTGAACGGTGGGGTTTCCCTTTCCCCTCCGACAGCCAGCAACTCCGAGCACCTGAAGTGGAAAGGTTGGGAGAAAGGTCCACATGAGTACACACTTCCCACGTAACTTTGTTTTATGAGGGCTGTGAGAGGGAATGGGTTTAGTTTGCCTTTGAACGGTGACACTGCAGCTTATGGACACAGTGGCAAATTCAATGTAGGTAGTACAACACAGCATAACAATTATTTAATGTGGCTGATTCACCCAGTCTCTACTGCATGAGAAAGTTACGCTGAGAAGACAGAAATGTACATCGCCAAAGTTACGGCCTCCAGAATTTCATAGAACAGCAGAAAAAAAAACACAACATAGAAGCTTTATTCAAACAAGAAAAACATTCAGAGGAAAGTTGGCAAGAGATACTATAGCGGAGGTCCCTAGAGGGGCTCTTGAGCAAACTGCTCCTCCACAACTTATGCATACACAAGAATGCCTCTTATGGCTGCGTTAGGATACAGTTTATAGGCCTGGGCTTGATCTTAATGAAGTCAGCAGGGTATTACAGACCTGGATGGCTTAACTGAAAGTAAAACGAAGCCCAATTTTTCAAGAAAGATCACCGAGCATAAAAGAGTAAAGAGTAAGATGGTAGATGATGTGGGCACTTTAATGAACCGCATATGAGAGTGATCAGACTTGAATGCTTCTGAAAAATGTGAAGATAACTTAAATCAGGGGAGAGGTAGAAAAATCTCCAGTTACAGAATGCAGTTTCACAGGATCTTTCTACATAAGGAGCCCATTCAAAAGTCTACATCTTAGTTCTCAGCTGAGCTGTGTCTTTACTTCACTGACACAGCCCTTCCCAGGGTCATGCCAGCCCTAGAAATGGTGCAATGCAAGAAGGCGGCGCAGCACCACTTTCCAGCATCAGACACTCACCACATTTACCACCTCAAGAGTGTACAGAGGCCACAAATCTGTCTAAAGACTGGGCAGACAGATTGGTTAACAAGTGACAAATCAGACTATTTCAATTTTTTTGAAATTTCTAGCACATGACACAACCCTCGGAAGCAATTTTTATCAGCACTGGCAAGCTACCTTAAATATGAATCAGGTTTAAATTCATCATGCTTTCAAATGCATACCTTTTTGTGCAAATCCTACTCCTTTCTCACGCTTTCAGTGGACAGCCTGGTCATTTGTACACAGCTGTTGTGGCAAAATTGGCTCTAGGTTTAGGCTTCGAGCTTCGCTTCTCCATTCGTATTTCTGTAGCCTAAGAAAATGCTGTCAGGCAGAGGAGCTTTATGCCACCCCCACGTCTGGGCAAGAAGGAGAGAGATCAGATAAATTAGTCAAGTATGTCAACAAGTAAGAGACATTCTCTATGGATAGAAACTCCAGGTCCAACAGAAGAAGCCCAGACATGCCCTGCCAGTGACTGAGAGGGTCCACAGTACCTGGGGAAGAGCAGAGGGAGCGCAGGGAGAGGAAATGCAGCAACGGGGGATTGGTTTCCATCACACCAGGTCATGACGCAGAGATTAAATTTTTTGCTATACCACACAGGTTTGTTACAGCGAGAAGGTAAGTCAGACTTGTCTATCTATCTACCTACCTACCTCTGCTACAGCAGAGTGTGTTTTCAGAAAAAAAAAAAACAACCACAAACGCAAAATCCTATGAAAACTTCAAGAAACTAAAAGGGACAGCTGAAAGGGTAAAATATTTCCAAGCAGCCTGCAGGCTATTTAAGGATACTGTATTTGGGGTACTGCACTGAAAAGGACCCCAACAGCCAGTATGATAGGTTAGCAGGAGAAAGTTGTATTTAAGTGAGAAGAAGAGAGAAGAGAGATGGAAGCGAAGAGAAGAGAAGAGAAGAGAAGAGAAGAGAAGAGAAGAGGCGAAGCGAAGAGAAGCGAAGAGAAGAGAAGAGAAGAGAAGAGAAGAGAAGAGAAGAGAAGAGAAGAGAAGAGAAGAGAAGAGAAGAGAAGAGAAGAGTCAGCAAGTTAATTCTAAAAACATATTACAGAAGGTTAGAAAAGAATCTGAGAACCCTGCAAATTCCATAATATCTAAGAATGAGTTAAAAGGTCAAGTAAGATAAACTCAGTAAGAGTCAATGTGTGCTTTGTAAGTGGAAAACCTGTTTCATTTCTTGCAAGGAATCAACAAGTTCATGGAAAGGAAAACATGCTGATACAGTCAGCTTGGATTTTCCAGGAGGAATTTATAAAGACCCCCAGGAACTTTTACTAAAGAAACCAACGCATCATGGGATGAAGGCGGCAGCACACACATAATTAATTAATAATTAATTAAAAGAGATGAAAGAAATGGAGAGATGTCATTAGTGTCTGGCGCTGCATTAGGGTCTGTTCTATGAGCATAAAAATCTGAAATATGGATGAAAAGTCAGATGACAAAGCCTCCTGTCAATACTAAGTTAATCAAAATAGCAAAGGCAATGGCTGGTGGCACAGAATTGCAGAACAGCTTCACAAAATAATGAAAGCGCAGCTGAAAATCAGTACTGATAATTGTAAAGTAACAGGGGCAGCACAGGACACGTGTAGGAGAAAACAATCCCAACTTCACCTGCCGTAGAAGTGAGCTGCCCCTCGGGAAAGGGGCTTGAGCAGTACAATGACCTGTGTCAGCTAAATGCTTATCATCAGTAAGAAAAGCAAGCTGAACATTAGGGATTACTAGACAAGACATGGTTTGCTGCCTATTAGACCAGTTGGTATAGCTAGAAGATGGAGACATGGTTTTGGGTACTGAAAGAGACCGGCAGGCTTCAGGGTAAAGCAGGAACACTCCTCAGGTGGCTGAAGACAGCAATTAGGGCTCCCCTTTTGCTCCCCCTCCTCCAGGCTGAGGAAAGCCCACCACACTCAAACTCTCCTCATACAATTTCCTGAGAGGGACAGATGGAGGGAAGAAAACTAAGAATATTTTTTAGGTCATCGTGTTTCTGATTGGAAAAGCTCATTGCTGATTCTCTATTAGTTATGTCACTTTACCTCAGTATAATACTCTCTCTGGTAGAACAACACAGAGGATCAGGTTATGAGCACACGCTGATCCTGTGTATACAGAAAGAATTCACTCAACACCAAAAGACAAAAATACAGCTATGCTGCAGCAAACCAGACAGCTTGGTTATCCTTCTGATGCAGCCAGTTGTTTTTGTTTGGGTTTGGGGTTTTTCTTTTAATACATTTTTAAAGATCCCTTCCTGTTAAATCACAAACCCGTATTATCCTCACGGCTGAGCAGCTCCAGCCTGGGATGATTATCCCCGTGCTTTCTTCAAAGGCCACTCACTGTTCCCTTCAAGCTCAAGTTCAAGTCCTCCTCACCGTTTCAACTGCACAAGCCGTACGCATCCCTGGGGAGACAGACCCACGGGCAAATGAAGGGTCCGGTTTGCCTTGCTGCATCCTTGCAACAGCATCCGAGATTATGCAGTTCACGTTGTTATTATTATTCCTGGCCTAGACTATCTAAAAAGAAAAGGAAGGAAGGTGGGGTGGGAGGGAAGCAAGGCAAGCGAAAACAAAGACGAGGCTAAAACCAAAATGAAAATAGTCTTCATACTATTTCCACATAAACAAAATTGTTTGACAAGAGGTTTGTGGTTTTTTTTTTTTTTTTATAATAGGGAAAAGGAGGGAACACAGACTGAAAAGGAGAAGTGGATGTAACTTCGAAGATAGGAGCACACCAGTGGGTAATAAATATTTATAAAATAAGACATGCATCAGCCTGCCACATACGCTTTCTACCAAATGATATATGGATGACTAAAGTGTGATAAAGAAATGCAGAGTAAAGTAACACAGAGCCTAAATTTAGACTCATGGAGATTTTTCCAAATGTTGCATTTTCAAGTATATTAAAAAAAAAAGACAAGGAGGGAGGGGAAAGATGAAGGGTTTTTTTTTTTTTTTTTCAAACTAAACACAACTGTTTCACATCTTCATTTTTTCTTTGTTTCTTCCCTTTTTATAATTTCCCTCAACTTCCAGCCTTTGTTCCTTTGTCTTATAACACGTTGTTATTCTCAATATGACAAAAGTTGTCCTTTTAATGCCAAATTGTTTGATACATTTTATAAAAGAAAATGAAAGACAGACCTTTGACTGTAAGGAGATGTGGAAGTTTGCTTGGTGCCATAATGTGCTCCATCCACCATTTTCAGTTAACCCTTTCCCCGACCAACTGCCGCCTGTGTGCCCTTTGCAGTGCATTGCCTACCAAAGCAGCTGAACAGATCGAGCTTGAGAGGTACAGCTTTAAATCCCTTAAGACGCCCCTGTGAGACCAAATTCAGGTTTTCCTGGTACGTTTGGCAGAATGGTGCCCAGATCTCTGTGCTAAAAGCGCTACGCCTCAAACCCGGCCCCCAAAGAGTGACCTCAAGCGGGTCTATGTTCGTATTTGGTAAAGAGAAGCAAAGTTTTACTGTCACTAATAATCGTTATTCCTGCCATTCTAACACAAAGCCTGAGCTGCGTTTCGTTCTGTGTGTGTGCGTTTTCCTTGCATAACGTGATCCTTTTAGACCTGTAACGCGCTCATGCAATGCAAAGGGCCCGGCGGTGTCACCGAGGGCATGACTTGAAGAAGACAGGGTGGCGCAAGCGAACGGAGGCTTCCCAATAGAAGGTAGCCTACCCTGGTTGCAGAACCCGATGACGGCGTGTCAAGCGCTCGAATCCCAACACCCCGTGCATTTTGCAGGGCTAGGTATTAGGAGAGACAGCTTTTTTAACTTATCAAATGAGCACTTCTGCAACAGCAACAACTGTCAGACAAATATAGAACCCTGAAATGTCATTTTTACGCTCTTTTTTTTCAAAGTAATACTACACTTTAAAGTACAGCAGAACATAATGACAGTTCTAAAGAGAAAAGGAACAGATTTGATTTTAAAGACTAGGTATAGGAGAAATGAGTCAGACCTGATCTCAGGGACACCAGAGGAGATGTGGAGTTACTGCATTAGGGTTATTTCTGATGTAGGCAAGTATAACCGAAATCAGGATCTAGAAAAACCAGGGAATAAACAAAGGCAGAAATATCCTTCACTATGGAGCACTTGAAGACGGTCACCAGAAAAAAAAAAAGAAGGAACATAAAGCAAAGAGGTATATACGCACAGGCACAGCGCTCCCCAAAAAGCTTTCTGGTGTCTGCACCCAAGCCGAGCAGAGGATAGAGGCACTATAACACAGTTCTGTCTGCTGAAGAAATTCCCCAATTTTGGATTTGTTACTGAAGAAAACTCTGGAGCAGAAGCATGTAGAGCTTCTTCTCAGGCTGACCCTGGCAATACTTGTCTGTACAGTTATCAGGCAAGAGAGTAAAGAGGCAGGAGGTCAGAGAAGTATTGTAAGCAGAACAAGACAGATGTAGAAGACCAGCATAAACATTCTGATCTGGAACTGAAGCTGCACATAAACTTCATATTCATTTCTTTAGATGCAAAATTACATGTCTTGCCTTTGTAAACAAGGTGGCTACAGTGCTTCCCTCACAGGAAGCCTTGCATCCACTGAGGTAGTTGTTGAGAAGTAAAGGACGTGGTGCTTTAGGGGCTCATCAAAGCTGGAAGGATACGGAACCAAAGTATAGATTGTCACCAAAAGAGAGAAAACAGGCAGAAACACACTCACTTTCAGCAGCGTACTTGGCCAAGCTGATACATAACATACAACTAATAAAAACAAAGATCATGGAATCATGGAATAGCGGAATTCTAACATTTTTCTTTACTCAGACAGCAAGCAATGGTTAGTCTAAAAGGATCTAGAATGATGACAGTGATGCATGGTATCTGCTGCTCTACATTCACTGTATTCTCCTCATCTAACATCTCAGTTATGTGACGCTCTTCACTTTTTGACCTAAATTATTATGCAATCTTACTTTGTGCTATTTAAATGTTGCCTCATTTCACCTTTATTACCACTAAGCAACCACAGCTGAAGTGACTCCTAACATGATTGGTGCTCAATTTCTGGAATATATTTGGGTGACGTGCCACACCAATGTAAGTTCTTATTGTCTGGCAAACTGTTGTGTGCTTGGAATTAGTCTGAACATCTAGTTTGGACATCTAAAACCCACTTCTCAGGAGACAACTGCTGAACTAACAGTTTTTATGACAAATATAGCAATATATTATTTCAATATTGACTAACAGAAGGATTTATGAATGTTTTTTACCAGAAACGTAAGGATAGTATTTTCAATCTTCTAATAGAAAGATTGCAGAGAAACTGATGAAAAAGTTTATGTTTAATAGTATGACACCCTAATTACACAGTCGAATTTAATCATGCAGCTTGTGAAAACGGTTATGGAAAAGAGACACAATTATGAGGCACCTCAATCCCACAGAGGCAGTGGGATGACTCTTGCTGTCCTTGCTAAGTCTTCTTCCTAGGAATTACCACTGAACTAGGTACACTGTCATCACTTCTGGCCCATTGCCTCAGGGGAGGGACAGGACCATTCCTAAGCCATTTTGTCACGTTTAGCAGCTCCAGGCTCCCTTTGCAGGGTGCTCGGGGCAGTGACAAAGCCAGTCATGGGTGCAGAAGCAGCGAGAGCTCTTTGGCACGATACAGCAGCAAGCAGTGTGAGGCAATGCTCCTTCTCCCAGGCACAGAGTAGGGCTGCAGAAAATCATACATGCTCTTCTAAGATGTTAACACCTATCAGGGACTGGTACTTTAAACCCCAAGTGGATTGTGGAGGCAGAAGTCACCCCCAATGGGCTGGCATAGATCAGGCTCCTCTGCACGTAGAATCACAGTATCACATGGGGTTGGAAGGGACTTCTGGAGATCACCCAATCCAACCCCCCTGCCAGAGCAGGTCTACCTAGAGCAGGTTGCACAGGAACTTGTCCAGCCGGGTTTGGAATGTCTCCAGAGAAGGAGACTCCACCACCTCCCTGGGCAGCCTCTTCCAGGGCTCTGCTACCCTCAAAGTGAAGAAGTTCCTCCTCATGTTTAAGTTCACGTGCAAAAAGGTTTTCCTGTGCATTGGACAAAAAGACTGGTCAGGGGAAGGAGTCACGTATGAAGCTGAACCCTGAGGAAACTGGTCAGCTGTATGTTAGAGGATGATGTGTCATTGATGCCCTCAGGAAATGGTTGGTTGAGGTCCTGGATGTGATTTGAACTGTGATTGAAAAATTCAGTGTGGTAGAAGGGACCTACAAAGTCTCTATGAAGTTAGGAACAGAAATGATCTGTGGGTACAAATGCCTCCCTAGTGCAGTATCAAGGCACTGCTGGCACTGGCAAAACCTGTACCTAATCCTGTAGTCACACAAACTTCTTTGATGGCCAAATTCCAGTGGCTGTCATCTCACAGGGGCCCATATAGCTACCAGGGCAGCTTCTGGCCACGCTGAGTTGCAAAGGGAAAAACCTCAACAGGGTTTCACAAAATGAAGTCCCCCTAGCTGTTTCACTTTCCCGTGGATATGATCCAAACATAAAACATCTGGTTAAAATAATCTCTATCCTGGTCACCCAGTAGTTAGAAAGTCACCCAGAACATCTAACACATAGGAACCAGGACTTCCGTAGTCTTTCCCTGAAAGGACTAGACCTGCTGTCCAAGGCAAGGCCTCTAGCAACGGCACAAAATGCCGGCACCATTTTTGCCACAGGTCTCCCTTGCTCCAGCTCATTCAGTACTTACTGCACCCAGAGCAAGACAGCAAAGGATCTGAGAGATCCCCACCCTGGATTATTTACAACATGACTACACACTACCAGGTGAAAGCTTCTTTTCTGATATTTATTTAAATCAAAATGCCAAAGGGAAGCTCTAATACTAATTTTCCAGCCATGCTACCCGTGGTTATTATTTTGTAACTCCACCTAAGCAAAGTTTCACTGTACCTGGTAGATATCTGTGGGGGCAGAACAACTCAGTCACTTAAATACGTAGCATGGTTCCTCCTATTTCTGCATTAGAGCAGCACCCCAGCCTGTGACCCCAAGCAGGTCTCAGGCTGTCTTTCAGATGGTATTTAATGTGAGGTTCTCACTGCTTGCTAAGAAAGATCCCCTGGGAATTTTCATGAAAGTAGGGCTATTAACCTCTCTGACCTGACCATATTCCACTATTCATTAAGCACAATGCGGGGAAGAACTAATTTAGTACTGACTCAGAAGGAAGAGTGCCACCCACTGAACCAAAAACATCGCACTTAGTGGCAATCGGAGTATATACGTACATAGTCATTGGTGTTTATACTATATATACACACAGTGTATGTTGAACAGAAACCAAAGAGTGATCTTTACTCTCTCTTCTTTCCTGTGAGGGTGGTGAGACACTGGAACAGGTTGCCCAGAGAAGCTGGGGATGCCCCATCCCTGGAGGGGTTCAAGGCCAGGCTGGATGGGGCTTTGAGCAACCTGGTCTGGTGGGAGGTGTCCCTGCCCAGGGCAGGAGGGTTGGAACTAGATGATTTTTAAGGTCCCTTCCAACTCTAACCATTCTATGATTCTACGATCTGACACAGTGGTTATAATTGACTGTGTCTGAGATTAATGTTTTACATCGTTCAGTGTCAAAACTGACAAGAAGTTACACGATCACATTTACTCGCATTAGGTATGTTGTAAATAAAATTCAGAATTTTCTCTGATGCTCATAGTTTCAGCATCCAGGGGGAAATCCCTGATCTATGACTGTAGCATTAAACTGGTGGATTTACATCAGCAGAAAAATGAAGCATGGAATGAGGCCCACGTTATTTCTCCCATCCCACTGTTTCCTCTCTAGATTGTGGCTGTTGTAAGAACAACTTTCCTGCTTGATATGTTGTTTTTTCTGCCAGCTGCCACCTTAAATTAGGTTTTCTTATGTCATTTGGTAGTAAGGATCTCTGGGTTCATGTGAGGAGATGCATTTAACATGCTTCTAATACTCCAGCATAAGCAGCTGTGACATGAAGGCAATTCTGAACATCCACAACCATCACCACCAATTACCCCCTTTATTAGTCTGACCTTGTGGTGGATACCCAGGGAGAATTTCACTGTCAGTCTAAACATTTCACAGCTTCCTATGTTTCATGAATATATATATATATATATACACGCTGTGTTTCACATTTCACTTGTTTGCTGCCCTCTCAAACACCAGCTTCTTAATTTTAGCTGCCTCGGTAATAAGAGATAAATCACTTTTTTATGGCTGCTGCACCATTTTTCTGCTAACAGCTGTCATATTGCATTAGGCTACATTATACACGATGAAGAACGAGGGAGAGGTGGAGCACGACATGCGCAGCCTAACAAATTTATTATGCTATTCGGTTGATAGACCTATTCATCTTTCAACGCTGAGAGTACAATAAGTCCTACTAACCCAAACTAACAGCACTCCAGGAAAATGTTAAGAATGTAGATTATATACAAATCAGGAAACTCTGATACTGTGTATTCAGCTGGGATAATCTACTCCTTGATAATGGAGCCGATGTATTTTAGGCATCCATTACCCTTAGGATGCTTTTATGAAAAGGCATTTATAATTCAGTTTCCAAGCACAGTGGAAATCTGCATTGAACAATGGGACTGCTTAGCTTGTGGTTATGTTTATACAGCTCAGACACACTCAGGACTTGTCTACGCTGCAGGCTGTGGGGTGATGAAGAGATACCACATCTCAGCTGAGGTAGCTCATGGCTTCCTAGCGCGGCGTGGCCGTTCCCCAGGCCCGCATTTTGGAAGCAGGTGAGCATCCGCCCAGAACCACGCAGGAAGTCCCTTAGGTGCCAGAAGTGTTGCTCTCCCCTTGCCTGAGAAGCGAAGCCCCATTCCCGTGTTTTGAAGAGGTCATCCGCAGTCTGAAGCATCCCTAGCCACGTTTATCAGCCGGGCTTCTCTGACACTAGCACATATTTTTAAAATGGGCTGTAAAAACTGGCAGACGTGAAAACCTGTTTAAAAACTCTGCCCTCAAAAACATCAGGAGTTCTTATAGCTATTTTTATTGAATCCTGAAATTGAAATTTCCAAGTGGCATTCTTCTAACAGAAGAAACAGACATTTCTATAAGAGCAAAAAAAAAGTAATTACAATAGTTAAATTTGTAGGTACAGTATAGATTATTTAGGCTATACTAGTACAGACTATATAGGATTTTATAAGTGGAACAAAGTTTTAAGGAGCTCTTAAAGGAAATATTATTCTTCTTCCTTTCCCATGCAAAGCCCCCTGCTGCTTCTGCAGTTATTGGGAGTTCCTTAAATCACAGCACTGAGACTCCATATTAAGGAATACACAAATTAAAACCTTTACAATTCTAACTTTTACCTAATTATCTTTACAGCAGCATTCATAGCGTGGAGAATACAGTAAACCATGTGGCAACGTTAATTACGTGCAAATGGCAATTGTAAAGGTTTTAATAGTGACCTCTGTAACTAGAAACCTTATTGATCATGTCTATACTCCTATGTGTAATCACATAGTGCTGGCTAAAACACCAAAATCCTCTCCCGGTGAGTGCTGAAGTCTGTGTAAAACCTGGAGTGGACTCCTGAGGAACAAATTCTTATTTGGTTGCTTTTCAGAAAGCGTTAAATGCCTCCCCATTTCCTCAGTGAACTGAAATTTTAAAAGTTAGACAATAATTCTGAATTATTTTATAGAGCTATGAAGAAAGCTGATTGGATCAAAAATTCATACAAAGTAATCCATGCTGGTTTGTATTTAAAACTTTCACAAAACAATACCTGAACGAAGACTTTGGTAGGTCTTTTGGTTCCTGTCTGGGTATCAGGAGCATTGCAGCAAACAAGGTCCTCTCATTTTCTGTGTGTTCTGAGACCTATATACACCTCTTTCAGTCTTTTGCTAGTACAAATCATTCTGTATTTAACACACACACACTTATTTTGAAATAAATTCACTGGAATATGAACTGCATTTTTTGGTAGTAGAAACAGTCCATAGACTTGGGGCAATCTGGAGAGATCTGTTTTAAAACCCCCAATGCACCAAAGCACAGAAGTTGTGCTTTCCACCTCCATTACCGAGCTGCGCAGGTAGCCAAGATTTTCCTAAAAGCCATGAAAGTTTTTGCCACGAGCCACAAATCATTTAAACACAGCGCTGAATAAGCAAGGGTCAGTACCATGTCACCAAATTTGGGCGACATCTCAAACGGGCTTCCTCCGACACATGGGAGCTAAAGCTCCTGAAAATTGAGATTTTTTGCTGAGACTCAAAAGAAGACTGGACACCGCTGCGCCTGGTCAGCTTTACTGGCCGCAGCGAGCAATAAAAGAGACTGTATTTTTTTGTTCTCTTGATCTTTAAAATTAAGTTCATGTGAGGCGCCTTCTGTACCAGCGTACGTGCTCAGCAAACCTGCAGTTACAGCTTGCCCCTACATAGGGGTGTCATTCCTCACTCCTCCAGTGCAGCCATACAAGATCTAGGCACGTTTTGTTTTGAAGAGGTTAACCATCTCTGAACCTTACGAAGTGTTTTGAGTGTTAATGGTCTCTGTTCAGTTCTGCCTTGCTTTGAAATAGCCCAGCTTATGCATCTGTTTATTTGAACTCAGATTAGCTAATGCAGTTGTTTATTTTTCCTTAACTAGAGCACTAAAACACTTATTCTATATAGTTTTAATCATTAATTCCTAAGAAACACATTTTTTCGGCATAAGAACTTGGAAAAAGTTGTTCACTTTGAGTGGGAAGAGTAAGATGATTTTATCCACATTTGGGTCTTATTGTTTTAAAAGCGGAAGAGAAATGACAAAACGTTGAGACAATTACATATGTGCAAAATTATTTGTTTATTTGATGTTTTAACCTAGTGAGATGCATGAATTTATTTAAATTTTGTTTGGATGAAACTTTCCCTTGACACTATAGTCTATATATTTTAATTTGGTTTAATGCCTGGATGCTTCGTATAAAGCCAAAACCAAAAAGTACATTCTCCAGCTATATCTAAGAAGATTGCTAGTTAACCACTTTTTAACTTTTCCAGTCCTCCGTAAGGACATCAGTATCAAAACGCTAGCTCTAATTTCCTTACGTGGAATAATCTTTATTAGAGCCGAATGAAATTCTTGGGTCAAAAGAAACATTTTGAAATGTCAGGAACGATCACATTGATGTTTTCAAAACAGAAACTTTCCACTTCTCATTTTGCAGCATGGGTTTTCTTTTGAAATTTACCTATATTCAGTTTTAATAAACGTTAAAAAGCCTAAATGAAAAGTCTTCTGACCTGAAATGACATGTCTTTCAAATTGGTGTGTTTGTTGCTGTTTGGCAAGAAAACTGACAAATTTTAATTCTGGGTGGACCAAAAGAAATGTTTTTATTGTTGTTGATTTTTTGGTTTGGCCAGCGTACAAATACAAATAAATAAATTCTTTATACAACTCTCGTCTTCGGATTAGCAAGAACTAACTTGATCAGCAAAACTGTCCTTTCAGTTTTACGCACGTAAACAACAAGTAACCGTATTTGTTTTCGCAGGGTTACTTCATACTTATGCAAGAGAAAAAGGAGCACAATTTCCTGTCAAAATAGTAAAACCAAAAAAAATAAAAAAGAAGGATAAAAAAAAAAAAAAAAGGAAAAGAAAAACAAACCAGTGTAATAGAGCTGCATCTCTCCTGTGTGTTGCTCGACACCAGCTGAAACAAAGCTGACTTGAGACTCCGCAGAAGCATAGTTTGGAAGCGAGCAAAATAAATTCAATCCTGCAGCAGCAGAGCAACTCCCCTGGACACCGCGCTGGGAGGAATCAGGGGAGTTTCAAGGGGCTGTGGGTGGAAAAGAGGATTAGGAAGAGCCAGCGGGACTTGGCCGACCTTTGCTAACTTCCTGACCCCCGCTTTCCACTCCTGGGAGCCGGGCTCTGGTCGTGGGAACAGCACCTGCCTTCCCCAGCCCTGTCTCCGCAGGGGCTGCTGCTGCCCCACGGCTGCCTGGGGCCAAGGAGCGACCCCAGTTAGGGGAAAGCCTCCATCCCTCTTCTGCCTCACGCCTGAGTCCATGAGGCGGGGGTAGCAGCAGGGTGGAAAACATCTGAGGTGTGGTGGAGCGATGTGGTTCGTTGCTGCAGGTTTTTCTACAGCCCCACCAGAGCAAAGCACCCAGCCCTACCTCCTCGGCGAAGATGGGCCTCAACCCAAAAGATGGGACAGAAACAGGAGCTGCCATCATAGAATGGTTAGAGTTGGAAGAGACCTTAAAGATCATCCAGTTCCAACCCCCCTGCCATGGGCAAGGACACCTCCTACTAGACCAGGTTGCTCAAAACCCCATCCAGCCTGGAAGTCAACCACACGTCTTTTTCAGTCATCCATAGCTATACCATCAGTATTTCCCTTACACTGAAGGTTTAAAGCCATCGGCTGCAAGAAAGGGATAGGACCGGAATGACACAAACGAGCTGAACATTGAACACACTTTCTGTATCACCCTGCCTCTCTTACGGTAACGCAAAGAACTGCAGTAAATTACACACGTACTTCAATAGGTGTGCATGCAATAGACAACCAGATGCCTGCTACAGGCTGAAAACACAGCCCTACTTGGGTCAACACCTACACCTCCATCCGTTTCTATGAAGACAGATTTTCATACATATTGCTATGCGTGCACCTAGAACATGCACGTGTGAATCTGCACGAGTGTTTGTCTAGCGTGCACATTGGTTATCCTTATATTCCTCTTCAGAGGAAGATTAATTGCCCTGCAGTAGTGATAAACCATGCACCACTTAACACGTCAACACACTGCTCATAAATGACCCAGTACCCACATGGAACACAGTCCACAGCCCAGTCCCCCTGGCAAACATTTTGGCCCTACGAGGTTGATTGCAGGCCGAGGGCAAAAGCTGAGGAGATTTCTGTTGAAGCACACACTTTTTCCCTTTCCCTGCTGTTGTATTCTTCCCCCCCTTTTTTTTCCCTTTTCTTCCAGTTTCCTCCTTTCTCCAGCTCACCCTTTCCTTCCTCTGAGTTACGCCACTTTTACATGGTCTTCTAAGTCTATCATCATGCCTAATCAAATCAACAAGTCCTATAGTAATATTACCATAGTTCTTTTTATATCTCTCTTGTGTAACATTTCTCTTATTTCTATGAGAGTTATACAAAAAGAATAATTGTATTTATTTGCTTTTTTCAACAGCAGTATTTGCTATGTAAGACAGGAGCGACTTGTGAATGTCTGGACATAGGAGAATTAAAAATAAGACAGAAAGATTGTATTATAATACACATACCCACACACATTTTGTATATCGAAACACAGTGAAGATGTTTTAGCAGGGTTAGTTTACAACTTTTCCTAAAATAGGGGCAAGGGCAATGATTCTCTGTGTTTGCCTAGCCTAGGGTCAAATCAAAGTCAATTAAGTTAATGTAACAGTCAATTCTTCCTTTCTGGCTCCCTATCTATGCTGGGAACAGAGAAAAAACCCACAGCTTTGGATCCATCTTAATTCCAGCTGACGGTTGTTCCCTCTCCCAGCATCATTTCTGCATAAGCTCAACCCAACTGCATGGCACTATGAGGAGCAGATTCAAAAACTCCTCAGCCCTCGGGTGCCTCCTTAGCCCTGGGTGCTACAGGTGGAGCAAACAAGGGGAGGATGCTTGTTCCCACCTCACTTGTACTAACGGGCAATTTGGATAAATGAGAAAGGAGGTAAACAGACTTCAAATATGGACATGAAGGAACACTCCTAACCTTGCCATGAATCTTTATTATGCATTATTTTATGGTTACTGTGGTATAGATATAGCCCTTTCCTTTTTAAAGGTAGAATGCCATAATGCAAATAAGATACACGGTCAAACATAAAATTATTCAAAATTCAATTCTACATGCAAGTACTAGATGCTGAAATGGAAAATTATTAATGCAGAGAAAAGCTGGACAGATTGATGTCTGCAGATGAGTACAGGTTTTCAGATAAACAGTGAAGCAATTCATTGTCTGAAGATCAGCAAAGGGAGGGAAAGAAATGTCTCTTGGAATATCAGATCTTGGTGGTTACTGCAATCCCTATTAGGTAAATCAGATTTGAATCTGTCTAGAACTGTACGAGAAGCAGGAGGAGGAGAGACCTCCATTCTGATTTTGATCTTGCATCTTGAGACGTGTCCATTTCAAGATGTTTTTTACTTGATACACGTCTCTCCACACCTGCTGCCCCTTCCCTGTCCTTGGAAGGGCAGAAGTTGTCAGAGATCTGTGCTTGTTTATGGTCCTGCCAGGTTGCTGGGTCCCTGCTGCAGGAGGGCATAGTTCACACAGGCCATGGTCATGGTTTTGGTCTGAGAGTGGTGCTTCCCTTGTAGTATATGAGATCTCGACAAAAGTGAGTTGGGGAGTTCCCAAACTGAACTGCCCTAGGTGGTAGTTAGGCTAACACCATAAAAGTGAAAGCTCTTTTTATGAGCCCTTAGTGAGAAATAAAACTGTAAGTAAGTTGCCCAGGTTGTTTTCAAGAGGGCAGCTCCAATAAGGTCTTATATCTCCATTTCAATCACAACACAGAAAACTGCTGATTTATTGCAATGTGCTTTTAGAAACTTCGGGATGCTTCAGGTGGCTACAAGTAACGCTGGAGCTTTAAGCAACAAATGCTTGGATGAGCTCAAACATTCCGGGTTTTCCTGTGCTTAATATGTTGCATTGCTATCTTGATATGTAATGTCACAGATGGTAATATTAGTCATGAAAGTACAAAGAAGCCAAGTCCATAGACAAATTAAGGTGGCGGAGGGGTAGGGAGAGAGAAAGGAGAGAAAGGCAAGAGAAGGAGCAGTGAATGCCTACAGCAAACAAGTTTTATTTTAAAGCTTCTTTATACACACTGAACACCTTCTCAAGATCCATGTGTTGGCAAAAGTAGCCATAGCAGCCTACAAATCCTTAACCTGGCTGGTATCCACTGCAAAAAGTAGAGCAAGTAGTGTGGTGAAAATACTTGGAAATGAATGGATGAACTTAATTTAACAATGGGCAGCCATCCCACAAATTCTCATGCAAACCAGTGGTGGCTTCCTCTATTTTTTTAATATATATATATATATTTTAAATTAACTACACAGCCCTTCTCCAACAAGGGGATTTAGAGTGTTTGTCTCTGTCTTTGCAACTTTCAAATGTCTTTTTTAACCATTTGCATACAGTCCATTTTACCTGCCATGAAAAGCTTAAGCGAAAGATTCAGACAGATTAAATTCAGGTATGAAAAGAAAGAACAAGACAGTGATTGAAGGGACGATTTGACAGACAAGTTAAAAAACCTGTGAAACCACATACGCTCTACAGAGTCGGGGGGAAACTTCTTCCAGCTCAGCACACAACAGGATCACTAGGGCTTCTGCTTGCTAAGTTAATTATGTTTCCATGAACAAAGGAAGTGGAGCTGATGTTAAACAAGGTAGCACACTTCCATGAAAGGAACACGCCTCTTGAGTAACTTCTGAAGTCAAATATGCAATCCTATTGAAATAAATTCAAATGTAGAACTGTACTGGCAAAATTGCCCTTCTCGTCTCTGAGTCATCTAAGTGTTTGGGAAGACAGTGAGAAAGGTAACAATTGGGCCAAAGAGCTATGAACTAATAAAATTGAGAAATTTTGTGAAAGACGAGAAAAATATTTCACCTATAGTACATGTAACAGTTTGTCCATAAGTTCAACTTGGAAACAGATTTCCCACTTCCCTTTTGTACTTGGTTGACTTTACAGAGGTTGGAGTATATATGATGACAATTCACAAGAGTTTGATGATGGCTGAACTCTCAAGGAGGAAGGATGGAAAAGGGTGGCTTACAGGTGTGAGCAAGGCAATAGAAATGAACAAACCCATTTTTAGGCTAAGCAGGAGGGAAAATTCCCAACACTGATTTTATTGTACTATGGAATAGAGTCCTCAAGTGAAGGGATAGATGCCTAATAGCCTGAGATGGAAAATACTATATACTGAGAGTACACTTTCTCTGGCAAGGAAATGCATAATTTAATAGGTCTTTTCCATTTCTCTGATCCTATAACTTGGGGCCATTCCAATGTGTAAGGTAAAAGGAAAGACACGTTCAACTTCTGCATCTCTTTCATAAAGCACTTGATCTATCTTGGCATACACCGGCACATATATTGAAGCTATTTTATTTGAAAGATTTTACTGTTTGGAAGGAGATTTGATCATTCTCCAGAGACTGGGCAAATATAGTGAAAGCAGAAATAATGGCAAGTGTTACCCACTCCCATTTATTTTATAAACCAGATTTGACAGTCTTGCTGCACTGCCTGGAGCCCCTTGAGAAAGAAATGGCAAAATAAGTTGCATTGCATATGATGATTTTGTAATCTTCCTCACATTTGTCATACATCACTCTCATTCTCTGTATTCAATGCTTTTACATAGTCCACAAAGCAGAAGATCTCATTTCCATTTACCACTTTGTTTTATCCTAGGACAGAAACCTATCAGAGTCACTCCTCTGATACTGCAAGAACCTGAGAATACACAGAAGTCGATCCCATTCAAAGCCTTCTATTCCATTTAAAGTTCAGAGCGTGGACTGAGACTTTTTCAAAGCCCCAGTACTTTTCTTAACATTTAGCAGAGACCTATTTTACAGAAATAAATTCAAAGGCTGTAGAAGGTTAGAATGGCCATTTCTTAGTGATCTGGGGCAACACAAATGAAATGTCAGCCTTTCTGCAAGACACAAATACAAGAAAATTAATCTTGGGTCAGCTGAAAATGTATTGCAATTAAGTAATACAACATGAAACCACATTCCATGGGTTGTTTTTTTTCAACCTGTTAGATGCATAGGCACAAAATTTGACCTTTCAAGACATGGACACCAGAGGAGCCTCTGTCTCCCAACGTTCCCTCTAATTGATGTAATCTGCACACTTGGTCTAACTCAGATATATTTTCCTAGACCATGAATCATGTTAACTATACTTCAGCAACATGAGGAAAAAGTACAAAAAATACAAAAAGCTGCTTCTGTTCCAGAACAAACTACAATCCTTGGATATCAGGGTTTATTTCTATTTTGGATTATACTTGTTTCCAGTGAAAAGCAAAATCTGAGAATCTTACTTCTTAAAAGAAAAAAATGCTAAAATGTGCATGGATAAATATCCTTATTCTCTTTCATGCTAGGATGTACAGTTCTTAGCAACTGGATTCTCACACATCTATAAAGATGTGAGAGGGTGGAAAAAGAGTTCTTATACATGGATATCCAAGCAAGGTAGATTATATGAAAATCAAAGTTGGGAAGAAAAAATATGAAAACAAAAAAAGAAACATTGTAAAAAATCTGAAATGGTCTCGACCATCTTGTGGTGTTAAAAGTGTTGATGTTAAAAGTTAAAATGTGTTGATGGCCAGCTGACTACCGAGCACATCTCAGTTTGTGCGACATTGCTCTAGTACTATGGGTCCCAAACCCACAATACTGTAAAACACTAAACTTGGGTATTTAAGTAAGTTCAAGCTATACTTCTCTACTGTAGTTTGTGAACGAATGCTTTGACAATTCTGAAGATTAGGTGTCAGAATTAAACGTACCTGGCAGAGTCTTGTTAGAGAAGTTGTTCTTACTGTGCATGAAAATGAGTTTTATGCGCTGTGAGGTTTACTCTAGGTAGTAAAGAAGGTTAAATGTTGGATTTTGTGACATTGAAGGATTTGATACAAATGAATAATATCCTAAGGATATCCACTTTAAAGTTGCAAGTTGTAGATAATTTCCTTTTCTTGAAAGAGACTTGAGCCTCCTGTTTGAGAATTTGTGTTTGTGGAGAATTCATCCCACTGGTTTGATTTCAACAATGTAATATATCAGTTAAACAATGGCCTTAGAATCATCAAGAAAACAAAACAAAAAACCCAAACCCCACAACTTCTACATCTTTCTTTTTCTTTTTTTTTTTCCTACTGGAATCTGTAGAGCAATAATTACTTCATTTACACATTAATTTTAAATCTGCCTGGTGCTGGAGGGATTATGGGTCCTTTTCTCTTCTTTGGCACTTCTAAAGTTAAAGATCTGTTTTGTTCACCTGGCCTGAGATTCACAGCACTGGAGACAGCACAGAATAAACAGCATTGCTTCTGGGTTTCCTTCCTATTTCACTGTTACCCTGAGGAACACTGGAAAACACTATGAACACACAGACCGAGAAACTTCCTGAACTTTGTATCACTTAACAACTCACATCTGAGGTCGCAAGATGCAGACAGGTTGCATGATGCCTCTTGTTAACTATCCTGATAGCCAAAGAGGTCAGTCACCAGCCCACGAAGCTATGCAAGAAAGCTACCTCTGCATGGAATTCTTCCGTATATATCTTGGTGTTTATCTTCTCTCCCAGCAGACAGTATACACAGAGATAGGACGTATTCTGCATCAGAAGTAGGACAGTTCCTCTTGGAGATAAAGCTGATTGTGGTCATCTGACTTGGATGAGAACCAGTGTCAGACACTCTGAGTCTCATGATGGGACACTTGATCTCTGTTGAAGGGGCAGTGCCCAAAGATCTTAACAAATTGTGTCCTGAGCAGTCATTGCCCTACTAACTTCCCTCTCGTTTTGATACCAAAACCTCTCTGCCAAAGAAGCTTGGTTTTGCCCATATTTTTTCCTAGTGCCTGGTTTTCTGTCCCTCTCCACTTCATGGCCACGTGCAGTGGACACAGAAAGAAGGGGATAACTTAGTGCAAGTAGATATGGCAGCAAGCTGGGACCAATAATGTTGGCACAAGTCCACAGTAGTCTGGAGTAACAGCTTGAGAAGGTCATACAGCAGCTACTAAGACACATAGACTGGACGTATTTCATCTTTTAGGTGTGTCAGGAAAACCCCATTGTTCTATCCTATAGAAAACAAGGAGTTACATTCTTCTAAGCCGAGTTGCACAAAGTTCAAACCTTTGACTGTTCGATATCTTTTTTATCAGCATTTTAAGTAACTAGAATATTTCACTCTTTTCTCCAGTTTGGCAGCTAGACTTTCTCCCACTGAGAGAAGAAATTGCTTTGGTGGAACTGGAGAGCTGTCTGTCTACAGGAATCTTCATATTTAGGGTCTTGCTGTTTCAATATTGATCACTCCTGCTTTATTCCACAAAGGTGCTAAAAAAAAAAGATTGCTGATTGCATCATTAGCTTTTTTCCCCTCTCGTCTCTCTTCTCTCTGCACTCTATACTCTCATTAGGTTGAACAAGAGAGCAAAACTAAGCTAACTAAATGCTCTAGAAAAATGCTGAGGATAGATTTTTATGGAAGAAGCCACACTGCACGCTCCACAGGGCTGAATGCTACCTGATGGGTGATTATAGAGAAGATTAAATCAGGTGCTTCTCAGAGACACACAGCAAAAGAAGAGACAACAGTTGCATAATCTAGCCACAGAATTTTGGCCTGGATATAAGAAAAGAATTCTTCACTATGAGGTGGTGTGTCAGGGACCAGGTACCCAGAGAGGATGGTGAATCTCCATCTTTGGAGGTATTCAAAACTCACTCAGAGACAGTCTTGAGCAACCAGACCTAGCTTGGATTTGAGCAGGAGAATGGACTAGGAGACCCTCTGAGGTCCCTTCCAATCTACAAGAGTCTGCTGTTCTATACAACCCCCCCTGTATTTTACAGAAGAAAGGCAAGTCTATGTCTCCCCTGGAGATGCCAGTCTGTGATGCTAATGTCCTGGTTTGAGGTAGATATGGCAAGGGACATGAAAGGCTACAAGAAGTGGCAGCTCCAAGACCTGTTGCAACACATTCTGACTTTGTCCATTCCTACGCACCCTGGACCCCTGAGGGGAAAGACAGGGAGAGGTCTAGTTAAAGGCATTGAAATGATGCAGGCCCTAAAGATGTCAGAAGCGTGACGACACAGACTTGGGTAGCTTTGGTATCCACATTGTGTGGCAATTCATCCACGCATTTGAGCACAACCTGATGGGCTAGTGCCCTGTCTCACGGCCATCTGTGCAAGAGGGGGGGCTGGCTGTCCTGCAGCCGTGGCTTCCAACCCTCTTTATGTCTTTTTCTTAAGGGGAAACGAGGGCCAAGGAAAACCCACCTGGCTGAGGCTGGCAGCCGCGGGAACGCTGCTGACAGATAGGGGCCAACCTCCCTGCTGAGGCTCTCAACAGAGGAGGAAGCAAGAGGCACACGTGGTTTCGTATGCCTTTGGCTTTTCTTGGACTAACCCGATCCCTGAAGTCTACAGGAAAGCAGAGCCGAGGAGGCAAACTGCTCCAAAAGTAAATGCCGCCTGGGGACTTGGCTGGGAATTAGACAGCGCCAAACTGTAAATCTAAAATTTTGAAAGAAAGTTTGGAATTTTCCTCAGAAAAGCTTGGCCACCGGGAGGTCTGGCTGTAACGCCAGTGCCAGAAGAGGCAGAAAAGACTGGACTGAACCTCAACAAGCAAGATGCTCCCCGATTGCCAGTGATTGACAAGCTTGGCTTCAGCCCCACTCCTTGAACACACTGAAGCAGCTATCAGAAAAAAGGCACCCAGTGTCAAAAAACAGGGGGAGTTCAGCGGGCAGGAAGAGGATGCTTTTAACTCAGGAACCCCTTAGGAGTCAGTCAGGAGCAGCACGCTGGTCTCAGTAGCAGCAGAGGCTCCTACAGTTGAGAAAACAAAGTTGAAAACAAACAGCTGCATAATGTATTGCAGTAAGGCTTCCGCGGCACAGAGATAGTGGGTCATAAACAAGTCCCCCAGTACCTGGAGGAGATCCAACAAGGCACAAGGCCTAAAAAGAACTATTTGTTTTTTTTACTCTTCATGAGACGGAACGCACACTGCAGGAAAATCCCGTGCAAATCAACATAGCGTCATGGAAACCACGAGACCATCAATAAAAGTAATAAATGGAAAGGGTTATAATAATATATACTTAGCACTTTACATTTTCAAAGTGCTGACAGGACATTAATCCTCAAAATACCCTTGCGAAGGCAAAGGCAGTTTTAACATTTAGAGGTGGGCTTGTGAAACAATTTTTGGTCTCAAATTGATCTGACCTGACTTCTGTTCACTAGGATCCTAATATTCAAGGTTAAATTGGATTACAGCATTTTCGCACTAGACAACATGATGCTTCATTGCTTCTCGTCCTCTGAACATGAGCAGCAGAGCCCCACCAGCGTTTGCTAGACCACACTTTCATGCCAGCACTGTAAAACTGCTTTCTAAGATCAATTCTTCTTCTTAGCTCAGGCCTCTGGACCACTGTGTTTACTATCACTGGAGAATTTTATTACGTTAAATTACTCGATTAACCTTTTTCTCTACTTAAATAGCTCTGCAAGACACAGTTGCCAATAATTCGTATACCAAAATATGCAGACTAGCCATTTCCAATGAACTGAGAGGAGAATTGCCTCCAAGACAGCCAAAAAAGGAAAACAAGAGAACATAAATTATATTTTATAACTTCAAAGGGCTGCTTTTTATCTTCCACAGATTATTTGTTCATCTGCAGTTTTGAATCAGCTCTGCCTCCCCTGATGCTCAGGTCAGGGGCAGGGGATGGCGGGGGGGGGGGG
>JAOXNO010000013.1:54345321-54358152 GCA_028565335.1 Limnodromus scolopaceus | reverse complement strand
GCTACCCCCCCCCCCCCCGCAATGGGGAAATACAATCATGTTGGGGACACACGTACACAGTGGGGACCCCCCCGGAGTCGGGGGGGGGGGAAGACACACAATCAGTTGTTCAGTTTTTTGCACATTCTTGCTCCTGTTTCCAGTTGTTTCTGTTGGGCCTGCGATGCTTCTATCACCTCTGTTACTGTTCAGGATCTCAGTAAGTCAAAATGTCATAAATGCTGGTTACTCCTGTGTAGCTGTGCAAGATGGGTTTCATTAAAACAATATGAAATGAAGTAGATGGCTATAAAGAGAATATCTGTGTCAAAAGCACAAAAGCTAAGATTAAAAAAAATAATAATAAAAGGGAGTCCAAACTTAGGTCTTCAAGAGAAATGACTAATCAAAAACAAAGCTAGGGGAGGCGAGTTAGTGACCGTAGAAAGAGGCAAGAGGGAGAAGGAGCAGAGATTTAGAAACCACAGAGACACATACTTCCTAAATATTTAGAATAACCAGCAGTTCAGTGGGTATGATATTCAGCCCAACTGTATGATACCTCACGTTCTGCCCATGTAACCATAAAACCCAATGAGCAAGTACTTGTGAAGCAGGTTTTTATAAATACTGGGACTGATAGCATTCACTGTTTTAAACTGTACTGTGTGTGATAACAGAACAAGAACGCTCACCGTTAAGTAAACTAAAAAACAAATTAAAAAACACTCCCAAAAAACCCCAACACAAACAAAACAACACTCATGCCAGCACAATGTGAGATTTCCTGAGTAAGGAAGGAATTGGTAGTGAAGGTCTTAACCACAATTTATTAGGCATCTTCTTCTGAGTAAAATAAGCCCAAAATAAGCAACCATAGAATCATACAGTATCTTGAGCTGGAAGGGACCTATAAGGATCAGAGAATCACAGAATAATATGTGGTTGGAAGGGACCTCTGGAGATCATCTAGTCCAACTCCCTCGCCAAAGCAGGTCCACCCAGAGCAGGTCCCACAGGAACGTGTCCAGGTGGGTTTGAATGTCTCCAGAGATGGAGACTCCACCACCTCTCTGGGCAGCCTCTTCCAGGGCTCTGCCACCCTCACAGGAAAGAAGTTCCTCCTCATGTTGAGAAGGAACTTCTTATGTTCAAGTTTGTGTCCGTTACCTCTTGTCCACTGAAAAAAAGTCTGGCCCCATCCTCTTGACACCCACCCTTTAAGTATTTATAAGAGTTGATCAGATCCCCCCTCAGTCTTCTCTTCTCCAGACTAAAAAGGCCCAAGTCCCTCAGCCTTTCCTCGTAAGAGAGATGTTCTAGTCCCCTAATCATCTTTGTAGCCCTAATCACCTCTGTAGCCATCAAGTTCAACTCCCTGCTCTTTACAGGACTATGTAACACTAAATCATCACTTCTTTAGAATCACAGGCATACAGCGACTTGCATTAAAATGCCATAAGCCACTCATCAAAGAATGTTTAAACAGTACATTGCCAGCAGAAACTGTGGAATGAATATCTGCTGCCAAACTCTAGCAACAAGCAGATATTTGGTGGAGGGTGATGGGGGCACGTGCATGGGCACCTAGGGGAGGGAAAGAGGGAGGCTCTGCAGGTAAATTCTGCCAGGCCTTGCTGTGCTGGGGATTCCTGAATGCATCTGTAACATCCAGCAGATGGTTTCTAGCAGACGTTTGGGTTGGGTCCCTCTACACTGCTTGACTGAAGAGATAAAAATAGAGCTGAGAAATTACTTCAAAATAGGCAAAATCTTTTGAAGATAAAATCCTCAAAATGACTGAATCACCTCTTCATCATTAGTGACAGCGAGAGGAGGTTGGGAAGGATTTGAAATGACCAACCGCTTCACATCACATATTGGGAAATCACCTCAGTGAACATAAGCAAGCAAGCTAAACGATGGTGGCCTAAATTTCCATTCTGCTGTCTATTAGATGAAAAGAAATGATGATTCTGTCTGCGCACAGACTGTGGGTACAAGATTCCAGTGACCCAAGCAGATCCCAGACAGATAATAACTATCGCTCTCAGTTCTCCCAACTACGAGTTCAGAAGTTTAAGCTGATACAAATAGTGTGTTTTGCCATTGCTCTCTCTTCTGCTTATCTTTAGATTTTATGCTGTGCTTATTACAGTGGTATTCCTTCTAGGCTACTCTTCCCACAAAGCACTCTTGCCAAACTCCTAATGATCCATTCATCCTGTGTCTTGATATTAAAAAAAAAAAAAAAAAAAACCCACCCTCATGCAAGACGTGATAAACACTAAGGCAATTAGCTACACCACCTGCCCCATTCCACCTACTTGCCTGACGCTGCAGGAGACACCACCACATCAACAACAACTGCAAAGCCGGATCCAGACCCAGACCAATAAGGTGTCCCTCCCCAAACTTCCAATTATGTTTATTTTTGGCTCCTGAATAAGACAAACTTCCTTCTTGCATCCCATTAGTTTATCCCAGGAAGTATTTAAAATTAGAAAATAGAAAAGCGTCTCTCCAAGCTATCAAAGAAAGATGAAAGAAAAAAAACACAACAAAACACGTAAATTACAGGAAATCATGTGCCCTTTAACCGGATCAGCATAGCAGAAATGCAGACATTCCTTTGGAATAAAGGACTTCTATTTTGTGGCAAAACTGAATATATAACTCATGCTTTCTACTAAGTAAACCCTAATGACTATACATAATATATATGCATATTTGAGGTTGTATGTTGGCCGGAGGATAGAAAAAAATAACAACCAAACCCAGACATTCCTTGCTCCAAGATGGAAGTACCTATTTACTGCTCTAAGAAGGAACAATTAAAGAAGATCTCCTTCCTTGAAACTGTTCCCACAAAAAATATATCAGCACAGCTACACCAACTCTTTTGCAAAAGGATTTAAGAGAACAAAACTATACAGGCTTGTTCAGTTCACATACACACGGTTAATTAAGACAAATATGGGTCCCCTACATATCACTGATGGGAAAAATACGGTCATTCTTGTACCTTGTGTTCCCATCCAGTTCTTACTAGTGTCAGTGGAAATACTTCCACTGCTTTAAGATGTATAAGTCTGACTCAGGAAAATATTTCAAAGTACAGAACTTTAAGCACTTACGTATTTCCACTGATTTTAACGAGAATCGATGACAAAAATTAGGTATCCACATAAGAATCCTGCTAATGAGGAGCCAGAGTGATTTATTAGATTGAGTAGTGTAAAATTCAGTGACTCTTCTACTGTGGGCTAGCTAACATAATCCTATTTATTGTATTTTCAATACTTTCTGAAGGATCTGTGGGTGTAGTGCTATTTAGATCTATGCCAGAAGAGAAGTTAAAATACTTATGAGGATGATAAATGCATTATTTAACATAGTGCCGGTAACTACTGGAACCACAGCCATGTTACTTAAATTTCCATTATCATGACACTGAAATAATGGAGCAAATTAAAAAACTCTTTTGACAAACCCTTAGAAAAAAATCCCTCTCAAGTGAAATAAAGAAAGATCTTCTACTTCTAGCACTTTAGGAAGAAGTATGGGCTCAGTACTTAGCACTGTTGATCCGAAAACTTTGATCAGCAACCAGATCCAAGTTGTTTTCATTAAAAGATAGTGGGAGACAATACTTTCACACATAAACTTATTTCCATTTCCTAAGCATAGGAGAGAATTACATACACTCAAATTTTCAGATTTTTCCAAAATCTTCTTAAATTATTAGTTGCTAAAACACAGTAATTGAAAAATTTGTGAATATGGTGCTATTTTTAATGGACACAGTATAAACTCACTGGAAAGAAGATTAATTCCAAATTCACTCTCCAGGACATTTTGATTGTTACATGATAATTTCTTATTTGCACTTTATTAAAGTTCTTCTTTTAATTTGAAATGAAGGCCATATCTATGAACATCACTAGAAAATGACTGAACTTACACTGAGGCCAAGCCAGCCGGGCAGTAGAAGGCAGGACAACTGTGCCCAGTCCTGGATCACATGTTTTTCCCTTTGGACCCAGTATCTTGGCAGATAAAGAAAAGTCTAATTTTCACGGAATCACGGAATGGTTTGGGTTGGAAGGGACTTTTAAAGATCGTCTAGTCCAACCCTCCTGCCATGCTGAGGTAAATCTATCACTAGATCAGGTTGCTCAAAGCCCTACCCAACCTGACCTTGAACATTTACAGTGATGGGGCATCCACAACTTCTCTGGATTCCAGTGTCTCACCACCCTCACTTTAGAAAAATTTCCTTCTTTATGTCCAGTCTAAATCTACCCCCTTTCAGTCTAAAATCTTTGCTCCTTGTCGTGTCACTACAGGCCTTCATAAAAATTCTCTCCCCATCCTTCTTACAAGCCCCTTTATACATTGAAAATGCCCCAGTGAAGTCTCCCTGGAACCTTCTCGTCTCCAGGCTGAACACCCCCAACTCTCTCAGCCTTCCTTCCTAGGAAAGGTGATCCATCCCTGTGACCATTTTCATGGCTCTCCTCTGGACCTGCACTAACAGGTCCATGCCTTTCTTGAGCTGGGGACCGCCGAACTGGATGCGGTACTCCAGGTGGGGTCTCGGGAGAGCTGAAGTATTTTTTCCCAAATACCTGCATTGTATGTATAAGTGGCTGAAACAAAGACACCATTCATTCTGTAATTACTAGCCAGATCTGAAAAACAGCAAAAAATATTTTTAATCTTTGTGGTTAAGCTGTGTGCTCCATTTCACTTTGGCAAGCCGTTTGTTGCACAATTTATGCTAAACGAAGTGTTCTCCAGTTCACAACGTATTGTTTCATAAAAACAGAGAAAAAAATGCAGAAGGTTCGCGCCCACCTCCGTGACCAGTTCACACCACACAGGACAACCTTCATCTACCATTAGCAACCGTGCCATAGCTTAGCAATATCTGTTTCCAAACGTCTAACCTGAATGCAAACACCAGGCAAGCTGCACCAAGAGATTTTGCTCCTTTATAAATATGAATGGCTGAAAGGAAAATGTCAACAATAACAAAAAAAAAATCAAATTCCATGCACTTCCTACAAACTGGCATACTTTTGCTGATGACGTAAATCTTTTGTTCTGCAGTGGATTGCAATTATCTAAACAAAAGGATTACAACGGCCAACTGATTTTTGGTAGTAATATTGAAAACTGAAGCAGAAGTTTCAGTAAGAGGTTTGCCAGTTGGCACAATGAAGAAGGGAAACCCCTCCAACAGGCAACACATGATAGAACTCCTCCCTCCTCAACACACAGAAGCTGCAGCACTTATTTTGTGACTTTCTTCTTTCCTCATCCTTATATTCAGGCAGTTTCCACAGTTTATATTCAGCTTCTCAAACTCTGCTGTTGTTCCAGTGCTATAAGCACAAAATAATTATGTTTGTATGAGTGGGCGTCAAGAAGAGAACCTGGCAGAGAGCATGAACTGAAAATAGCTTGTTTTCCTGATTCATGAGCTCATAACTTATCTTAAACCAGATATTCAGGGCAAAACACCCCTTGTGTTCCCCATGCACCTCCAGTGTGATGGCTCCCGCTACGATGCAGCCTCGCAGCCAGCCCCAGGAAACTCTCAGGAAGCATTTGGAGCTACGTTAGTGGAGCAAAGAGTGGCACGGGTCTGCTTAATTTCAGAAAATGGCAGTGTTGGAATTACAATGTGGTGACAGGACTCATCAGAAGAATTTATTTCCATGCTTTGGGCCTGTGGCCTAATGAATTGGAAAATATTTGCCTATGTCCTCTGCTTAAGCTCTAAACTAAACTGACATCTTTTATTAAAAACGCCAGTTTTACAGACTGAAATACATGACATGCTATTGCCTGTTTGATAATACAAGCTGCCTTGTAGTCCTATGTATAATACCAACACTTTTTTCCTTGGCACACATAGAGGCTGTAGGTTCTCTGCAGGTGAAACTCTAAGGCCTGAATAGTGCATTCAGTGCGTTGTCTATACTATATATGTTTATACTGTCTATACTTACTACACTGTTTCTATGTAAATCAACAAGCATACTGAATAATGCTAGCAGGGTTATAGCGCTGAGATTACATCCTAAATTACAGATTGCTGAATTTTTCTTTACCTGTCTACAGTGCCTGAATAAAACAATAGTTTACTGTTTGCTGCCTATTCTTTTAGCTTCCCACCGATGGGGTAGGGATTTAACAAGCAGCTTGATTGAACTGGGGCTTTCATTCTCAGGTGTCTTGGAGGAGCCAGGACTTCTTCTCGGGGAGCTTAAAGCCTTTGGCATAGAGGCAAACCAAACTTTGCCTATGCACAGTCCCCTCTTCTGACGCCATGTCACTAAGAGGAAAGCAGCCAGAGCTGCGGGGAGCCACCCCCAAAGGGCTTGTTTCAGCATCTGCTGGAGATCTTCCAAAGAGCAATGCTGCTCTGCAATGTAAAGGAATGGTTTGATAACCCTCCCTCTGTAGCTTGGAGACCCAGATAAAGGCAGCGAGGGGAGAGATTTAATTTCTACTTCGGAGGCTTACAGTCCTGTTCTGCTAATGAAGTTGTCTGACTCTGTTAGCTTTTCTTGCTGAAAATATAGACTGATAAGTCATGTTAACAACATTACTATCAGTGGTTTCAGGGGTGATACACACATTCTGTGCCTGAGATTTTGCCTAGAGCTATATGAAGCTAAATAGTGGAGTGGTACAATCCAGCCAATTCTGTGCTAGAGTGGGCTAAAGGAAAAGTGAAACCAGCAGCGTTACAACTCATGAAAGATTCATTTTTTTGAATTTCTATTTCCTTAAACAGATTCCACGAGAATTGCCACAAGAATCAACTCGCATCAAGAGATAACAGGGTGCAGCGGTGTTCTCATAGAGAACAAAATGAATCCGTACCCGTTAAACTTCCAGGCGTCTGCCAAATCCTCTGCAGCTCCCTGAACGAGCCTTACTCCTTATGGCATGCACGTTCAGTGCTCACGCAGCTTAACCTGGACATAACACAGCACAGGAATGATAAATCACCGTTCACAAAACACTGACAGCATTTTTCTGTGTTTGCTGCATACTACAGGCATGACTGTACCAAAAACACAGCACGCACAGAGGTCCCTCAACACGGGAGCTCCGTCCCCTTCGGGAGCCGCCTTCCTCCTCCCCTGCGAACTGCTTTGCTTTTGTTTGTTTTTCTTTTTTTTGACCACCTTATATTTTGTGTTTCCTCTCCCTTCCCCCTGCCCCCAACAGTTCCTACAGGCCACTTTAAAGAAGAAGTTTTCGTTTCCCTCCGCACATGACACGGGTAGCGCAGCCCCACTCATCTGTCACTTAATGGTGTTTAAGTTGGTGATGTTATACCAGCGTAAAGGTGGTGTGAAAGGGCAATTTGGCTCGGTGTAGTCTTCATCTGTTCAAGCTCATACTAGCACACTGAGTTCCAAATAATTAGGAGCTCCTCTCCAGCTGGTGTTTTGGTAGAAAAGGTGGTTGAGCAACCCAGTCTGGATTTTCCTACATCTGAAAGAGCCTGAAGATGCCTTGAACATTACATACACTTTCCTAATATGTTTTCAGTGTCGGCTATAGCACAGCAGTGGGTGGAATGACAAATAGGTATTCTTCGGGACTGAATTGCCACTGTCAGGGTTCAGAGGAGTTCAGAGCATTACATTGGTATTTATTTACTGTGCTTTCCACTGTTTACCAGGATTTTCTCCCTGCCCAATCCATGTAACTATACTCGGAGGAGAACTCCCTCAGCTTTGCTGCCAGAGGTCCTCTGGATTTTATCACCCACAGAGTTTGCACACTGATGTTAGAATACAGGAGCTTCGAGTGATATTTTGCATATTTGGGTTTCACTCCAGCTCTTGCTAGTGATCTGCTGTGCCACCTTTCTATGCAGGTGTTTTTGAGACAGCGTGAAGCACAAGGTTAATGGGGTGTGTATCACACAACTTAATGTTACTGATTAATTATTTTTTTTTTTTTAAACTAAGTGATATATTTCTCTTTAATAGGTTATGAAGCCAACAAATGGGTAATATGTTGAACTTGCCCACCCCTCAACCTCTTCCTAATACTATATTTTAAAAAATATAAAAGCAATATGAGGGTTGAAACCATTCAATGGAAAACTTAGGATGCCATTACAGAGGTTTCTGGATATTATAACTCTCTTTCCACTGGATTTCCATCCAGAAATTCAGGTGGTTTCTGTTAATAGCTAGAGCACAATGAAGATTTCTAACTGAATCATCTGAAATACTATTTTAAAGAATGACTACATTAACAAGTATTACCACTTCCTGCTCAGACTAAAAAGAATTTATTCTTTAATGCAACTAACTCCAGGGTGGGGTTTTTTTTCCCCCCTGTCTTCTGCCTCCTCTTGTCTTCATTCCCTTGGGTTTCACAAATATACAGTAACAATTAATTATGACTCAAACCAAGGTGGTTAACACTGTACTATTAATAAAACCTTTCTGGGGAATTATAAACTGCTTTTGCATTCACAGAGTATATAGGTAGCAATATTTATTCATGTATTATTCATCAGGAGATGATGAGCTCAATAGGGAAGGTTGTATTAGTGTGGATAAATTAAGAACAGATGAATATCTCACCTTAAAAATCAAACCGAACATGGATTTTTTTTTTTCCCTTTGGAGACTTAAATGTGTTCTTTCCCTTTTCTCTCCTCACCTATTAAGTTATTTATATAATTCTTGTAATGGTCCCTCTGCGTTTCCAAGCTTCATTCAATTATAGCATTATGTGAGGAAAGCTGAAACAAGAACTATCACCAAAATCACATTAACAAGAGATTTGCAGAAGAGAAAGAATACTGTAAATGCTTGATTAAAATAATTCCTAACATTGTTATTTGCACCTCCATCATTCATCTTGAGGGAGAAGTGACTGCAGTTCATTGCATGCTATTTAGACACACAGAAATGTCAAGAAACTCTCTCCACAAACACATTAAAATACTAGACTTGTCCTGAGTTATTTTCAATAACTGTGGCTCACATAGACCTTGCACATCACATCTTCGAACATATAGGAAGTAAAACGGCAAATGAATTCATACATAAATAGTGAAATAGCACTCCTTAGGCAGTAAAGAACCAATGATACTACAGTATCACACAGGGACATTAAACGCCACCTTAGAAACAGTGTAACTTAGCTGCGGTAGAATTTATTTGGGCATGCTGTCTCATCCACAGCGATGCCAAAATGTGTATTAATTTAAATGATGCTCAGATCTCATCCCCAAAATGGCACTTGCTGTATTAAAGCATGGCCTAAACAGGGATTTAGCATCATCACACTGAAAACACACACACAAGCAAGAATATACCCCAAAACTTCAAAATCCCAACCAGCTGAGACAACCTGTTAAATAATTTTTAATAATCCATCAAGTAGTCATGAATTTGCTGTTTCACTTCATTTTAAATAAAATGGCAATAGATCTTACAGAAAAAGTGGCAATGCTTTTCATCAGCAGTAAAATTTCAGTGGGAAAAAGGCCCACATTTTCAGTAAGTATTTCATCACAGTTGCAACTCTCTGGTTCAAACATCTGAAATATTGAAAAGGCTTTGCTATTTAAATTATGAATTTCAGAAAGGAACCAGGAAATATCTGAATGAGAAATTTTTCCCATTTTCCAAACAAGTCTAACTGTTACACCATAAAGAGAAGCTTGCTCATTTGTTGGATTATACATACCGAAACCCCCTTCCTTTATGTATTATTGCTGGGGTGGGGGGCATATGTGGCGGGGGGAAGATAATAAACTAATTCGGCTCAAGAAGCAGTGCATTCCCTTATGACATCCCCTTCAGATTTCTTCAGCAAACTGTGCAACTTTGCATGATACCCTCTTTTTTCATTTTGAATTTTTAGTGAAAAGCTAAAAAAAATTCTGTATTTAATGGGAAAAGTATAGGCTTGATCATTATTAAGCTATATATATATAGTTACATCCACACACACAAGTACATGCGCACACACCCCTTTCTGTGGCTTGGAACAATTGCAAAGGACAGATGGACTTGGGAGGGGTTTCACAAGTACTGCAGAAGGTCTCATGTACTGCATTTGTTTACACCAACTATTTAAAAATACATAAATCAGCCACTTCAGGGCAAGCAAAGCAAAAAAGGAGGCGCAAATAAAACATATTTATTTGGTACTAATAGCGGAAAGCCAAAGTATCTGCAGTAACATACAATAAGTGTGGAGAATATAATCTGCTGTGGCTTGTGCTGCTCTTTATGTCAGACCTATTTAATACAACTGCTTACAGCGACGTTTAGTATTAGGTTATAGCGAGCTCGGAAGGGAAAAGAGACAATAAAAAATTTTTACAGTATGAAACCGGTTCCCAGTCAGAAAAGGCCATAGACAAGCAGCTCCTGCACCCAGACCGAAGCTTGTGTAGAGCCTGGGATTCAACACAAGGGAAAAGGTTCCTAAAATAGATTTGGGTCATTGTCATACACAAAGCTTGATAAGGGCTTAATCCTGTCTAATAAGGGGCAGAGCCGTGCTGAAGAGTGAGGTTAAACACATCGTGTGAGCAACAGCATCTTAAAGCAATAAATCCCTTGAGGGATATTTTCAGGTAGGGTCTCTGAAGAGTTAGTGCCCTTTGGGGACGTATGATGACGCTCTGAAGAAGACAGCCTTCTCCTCTTCCCCAGAAGCCTTTCTAGCCCTGCCCAGTGTAGGAAGAGACACCTGTAATTCCCAGAGAGGCAGGAAAGCCTGCATTTCAATGAATAGCTCTCATTTAAGTATTATTTCAAGAAAAAAGTTTACCAGTTGGCCAGTTACCAAACTCTTTTCTTCCACTTAGCTCCTAGCAGCAAGGACCTTGGTCCCCGACCATGCAGTAAGCCCCTGGCAGTACTTGCCACTCCCTGAAGAAAGGACTGGTAGCACAAGGATGGGTACCTCTTTGCAGCAATGGTTTCTTAGGAACAGAAATCTCCTTCTGCACTCCTCTCCATCCCTTCCAGTAAACTTACATCTGTGAATATGCAATTGAGCTCTTACTGTGCTGTCTGAAAAGAAACCAGAGAATGATGAATTTGCAAATTGACTACCTACCTATTCTGTGCAAACCCAAGTATCCTTCCCTTCAGAAAACAGTGCAATCGCACAATTCCCATCTTCCTGTTATGTCTTTTGTTCTTCCCTCCCCAAATGATTTTTTTCCTATATTCCTCCTACCTGCTGAGTTCTCAACTCAGCTGAGAAAGCATCAGCATTCTCAGCGTTGTACAAGGATGACATACTTAACACATCTGTCTGCCTGCGTTTGAAGCTGCTGCACCTTCAGCGCACACTTGGATTTGGGTGGCAGGGTACTGCACACCCCAGGCAACAGTTGTTCCACGCGAGACCCTCAGAGAACTTTGTGATATTCCACATATGAAAAGGTACGTGCTGCTTTTAGCATAAAGTCAGCATGGTTTAGCTAACCATCAAATTCACAGGCAAAGTCATTTTTTTCATATTTGAAAAAAACTTATTTATGTGGTCAGTCAAATGTGTAAGTCAAAAAAAAAAGTGTAGGGAAGGATCTAATTATGCCAATTAGTGGCCGAATCCATTCTTCTCCCTTTCTGTGGGGAATAGCTTCTACTGAGCGTGAGTTCCCACACTGTGAATAGGAGAGAAGAGGCCTGAAAATTTTGCACTTTCACAGTGTACTCACTACTGACATTCCTCAGTGCTTCCGAATTACAGCCTTCGTCTGCGGGCTTTTTGGAGACAGGCTTTTTTTCTTTCTATTCATTTCTGGATAGATCAGTGGAAATTCTGCAAAATCTTATTTCCCCAGGCAACACAGATAAATCAATACGCTCTTCACTCCCAGTATTTTAGTACAATTCAACAATTCTCCGCGTTGCGATTGTGCGCTTTCACTTGAGAACATAAAAACTCTTTTCAGTAATCGTGCCGCTGGTAAGCACTATAGTGTAAGTTTTGCAGCTGTATCAACCGAGGCATAGCAAAATTCGTGGCATGTTCAGATTCAGGGGGTGCGTTAGGAGACATCAGACCTGTGTAACTCCCATTGTGCTTCCAGCTCAGCGGAAGCAACTTTGTGCGTTGATTGTAAACATGAGCTTAATTTTGTTAAACAACAAAAAGGCAGGCAAAACTTGCACGCCACGCTGATCGGACTGAATGTAGAAAGTCTGAGAAAAATTCATACAACTTCTGTATTTAGACATGCTCTTAATGGCAAAGCTGTTACAAAAACCTGCAACCCTGGCCAACCATCTTCCCTCTTCTCCAAATTCAACATTCCGTATTTCAGCACGGGCCAGATGTAACAAGAGGGAATAGCAAAGTTTGTACTGCTGCTGTGCGTGATGAATTTGCATAATGTTACAGTATGCTAGACAAAATGATCCATTATTCATTGCAAAGGAATTATCCAGTCATTCAATATATGCCAACAGTCAGAGCAAAAATATCAGTATCAAAATTTCCTTAATCCAAATCACTATTAACTTCATTATGTTCTGTCACATCTTGAAGAAGCTGCATTTAATTTAATGAGCTGTTTCTATCCCCTAAGCAAAGAATTTTAGCAGCAGAATAACTGTAAGACAAATCAGAAGACCCTAAACAGGTTTTTGAACGCTCTCATAACCACCCATCCTGTACTATCCCATACACTTGCTGCCATTCATAGAATCATAGAATGGTTCAGGTTGGAAGGGACCTTAAAGATCATCATGGGACACCTCCCACCAGACCAGGTTGCTCAAAGCCCCATCCAGCCTGGCCTTGAACACCTCCAGGGATGGGGCAGCC
>JAOXNO010000013.1:54323755-54345221 GCA_028565335.1 Limnodromus scolopaceus | reverse complement strand
CAGCTTCTCTGGGCAACCTGTTCCAGTGCCTCACCACCCTCACAGTAAAGAATTTCTTCCTAATATCTAACCTAAATCTATTTCTTTCTGTTTAAAAATGTTACCCTTCATCCTATCACTCCACTCCCTGATGAAGAGCCTCTCCCCATCTCTCCTGTAGCCCCCTTTTAAGTACTGGAAGGCTGCTATAAGGTGTCCTTGAAGCCATCTCTTCTCCAAGCTGAACAACCCCAACTCTCTCAGCTTCTCTTCATCAGAGAGGTGCTCCAGTCCTCTGATCATCTTCCTGGCCCTCTTCTAGACTTGCTCCACCAGGTCTGTGTCCTTCTTACCCACAATTCTTGTTGCGGATTCACTGTGCTTTTTTTTTTGATAGGAGAGCTTTCAAAGGCTGCATGCTTGGGTTCACGTACAAGACATGACTGTGGTGTTTAGTATTTAAATGGGCAGCAATTACTTTAAAAGGAACAGAGGTGCAATCTTATCTTTCACCTACTAATTTGTTCCCTAGTTTTCTTAAAGGCTGCATAGATTTGCTGGATTGGCTTGCTAAGAAACTGCAATGTATTGGTCTTTCTCCAGAACTGCATCTGCTGTCAGTCTCCTCCATTGACTTTCTACTCCCCATTTCCCTCCAAGATTTTTTTAAGCTCTCCTATTTTGTGCTTTCTCTCACCTAGTTTCCCCATAAATGTATTTGTTTAGTTTACCTGCAACTAAAGAGCAGTCCATGCATTTACTTGCTGCTGCCGAGAGGCCTGAAAGCAAGGCACAGAGAGAGAACCTTAAACTTGTGCCACAAAGGCGCTATTTAGACAACAACCGTGTGGTATCTGGGAGGCTAATTCCTCTTGTGGAAGTCCCCTGGCAATAACTACACCTTACTCGAGTGACAGAAAGGCATTAAAATCACGTCTTTCCAGGGACATGCACAGAGCACTCCTCATCGCTGAGTGTCAGCTGCAGTTTCGGACTCTGACATACACCCAACAGAATTTAACAACCGATAGGCAGAAGCCAATCTCTGCAGCCAGAAGGGTTTATGTTCTAATTACACCAATTCATTCTGATAACACTGAAAATAATACTGGCAAGTCAAAGATGTTTTCAGAATCCAAAAACATTTGTGAGCCGGTGACACGCATGATGTAATAAGGATATTGTTCACTCTAGTGGAAATGGAACCCGAGTACCAGAGGTAGCTTTGTACCACAAGTCATTTGAAGATGCAATGAAGAAGACCTATATTTATCTAATTTATAAAGTGTTTTGTGAGAGAAGCTTTATGTTGGCTAAAAATAAGGGATGGGATTCACGTGCTTAATTATAGGCATCTAATGCCATTTCAGATGCACTTTGTTTTCTGAGACATTTGCGAAATGCTTGGAGATATCACCCAGGACTTACAGGAGACACCTAAGCAGACACTGCATGCCTATCCTGAGACACCCAGAAACTTATCTCAAGATGTGTAAAGCGCACGATGATTGGAGGCTGTCAGAAATGAGAAGAGCATTTTGTTTTAGAAAGATAAACAGATACATGCTGAGTTAAGGCATCTCCTCCTGCTTCTCTGTAGGGCCTGGCAGATCAAGGCATTTCTGCTTAGCAGGTTATTAGCTTGAAACCTTTCAAATTACATAAGGGGTACAAAAAAATGAGAACCCGCTCAGTCTGTGCTGGAGACCTCAAATTATCTTGCAGGTTTATGAACCAACACTCAGAAGTCACTTGTAATAATTTTGTTCCTGTCGTGAACAAATAGGTCAGCCGATCACTTTAAAAAAAGTCTATTGATCATCATCATACTCACCGAAACCTTATTTCCAGATGTCAGAAAACTTAATTATAAAACGAGTTATTATGTGTCACTGCCAGCATTATCTATTTCTGTTCGTACCGAACAAAGACAGACAACTAATCCTTTTCTGTGTGAACTGAGCAGCAGGCAAGCCTGCTCAGAAGGATTCAGATGGTTATATGCAATAATATCTTGCAGGAATAACAAAGATGCTGAAAGCTAGAATTATGACTCCTAGGAATGTTGGAGCACAACTTTGGAGCCTGATAAGGAGCGAGTACGAAACGGAGTAGCTGGAACATTTCACAAAGTAACTGGTATCGTGCGGTGGCAAAGAGGAGGAGGATGGACATTAAACGAAACAGATTAAAAAGCACTGCATTCAAATGTATGAGTATTATGCCCACACTGCAGGAGACAGCAGGAGGCAGTGAATCATCCAACATTTAAATCAACACCCCCTTAAAACAAAATGTATTCAGCTCGACGTGGGTATCTCCAGTGGGCTCCAAAAGTTCTGACAATGCGTGGCATGGGTTACTCACATCTCGCTCTGCCCATAACGCAGCCACCATTTAGTAAGTAACTTGATTCAGAGGCACAGAGAGTTTCTGATGAATCATAAAACGCTCAGTGTCTGATTTAAGGGCTTTCTGTCACCACTGTAGATTTGCTAGTGCTAATTTTATGTAGAAAAGGGCTTTCAGGGACAGAATGATGATAGGGTGAGGGATGGTAGGGAGGGAAATAAAGAGAAGGGAGAAATGAATTCAAAGGTCCTGGAAATGGACGGTGAAAGTGCCGTGGAAACAGCATGTATGTTTTCTGCATTTTTGTTTTTGTTTTTTAAAAAGAAGTGAATATTGAGGAGACATTAATCAGATTGTTAAAAACCTGGCAGAATAAATGTGTCAACAAAACTCCTTTTTTACTCACACTCTATTAAAACACTTTGAAGGATTTCTATGGAAACAGTAGGCTGTTACAATGGGAAATACCCAGCATAGCTGAAAATGTCAATCTTCCTTTCAGCAGTGGACCGGCCATAAATAGAGATTCACTGCAACAAAACTGGTATCACTTGGAAGCAGAGTCTCAAGTAAGGGAAACACAGCAATGCAGGAATACTTAAAATCCGAGGCAAAGCAGACAATTGCCTCTCTGAGTAGCAACAGGAACATGATAACAATAAAATATTTAATGACACTATTTTTTTCATTTTGGAAGAGCGTTATGTGGATGTATCAGGATATAGCATCTACTGGGATATACTGGAGTAGTTCCTGCTTCTAATATTTTTGCTTTTGGAGATAACGCCTAGTGACAGAATCACAGAATCACCTGGGTTGGAAGGGACCTTTTAAGATCATCTAGTCCAACCAATAAGAAGAAGCGGGCTAGCTCACAGAATGCCCATTTTATTTATTTATCTTATAACTGATGACACTTCACATCACACAAAATCAGCAGCATTGCCTCTGCCTTATCTACTACCCACTCAGGCCTTCTCCTTCACCACACCACGTCCAATGTCATGTTTAACTCTCCTATGTCCATTTCCCAGTGTCCAGAGTAGGAGTTCTTACACGGATTTAAAAACAAAACCCTAAAACCACACTTGCATTCTTTAAAAACGTGTAAACCAAGAAGGAGCTCTTCTTGCTCTTTTCAGAAGGCCCCCAGTTATGCACACACCCCTTCCCACGCTCCTCCCACACACACGGATCCTAGGACTAGAATAGCTGCTTCCTAAAGCATGAAATATTGCGAAGGCTCATTTATATCTTAGACCACTAATCTCACCAAAATCTTTAAATCTCTGAAGCATATAAAAATGTCACGATCCCAGTTTGTAATGTATGTTGCTGCTGCTTTTGACACCCAAAGAAAACGAGCCCCTTTTTCAGTACTCCGCTTGTGCAGCAAGGTGTTTGAAGATCACGTTCGTCCTTATGACAGACACAGACTTCCAGTAACTTCCAATGAACAGAGCAGGTTCCAAAACACTTAACACAAGTAAAGGCTGTTTTCTATACCTTACAAAAGGCTGCAGGGAAACGCAGAGACACCATAAACATATTTTTTCCGAGTGACTCCCGACTTCTGAAATTCTGGATGGCCACCTCTTGCCGGTTTTGCCCACAAGTTGGGGGCAAAGGAGTCTCTTAGTGGCAAGCGGCGATTTGGATAAGATCAGGCAGTGACTCATTGGTGATGTATGGGGTAGAAGCTACTGGTCTTGGCTACCGTAACGCTGCTGTGTCAGATTGGTATCGCTGCCTCCTTTAGTCATCAAGCACACGAATTGCTGTCAAATACTAATGAAAACGCACTAATTTTTTCCCATGTTTCTTATTTCCCGAGAACGGAATGCTTTTCACATATGGACGATGAAATCTGGAGGGCAATGACATAACTTGAATGAAACGTTGCCCGTTGCTTCTGATTGTTATTTGTTGACAAGTCCACTTATTTAAATGTGCCAAAGTAATAACAAGATGGAATTTAAGATAAGCATTCCAGAACATATTATTTAGGAATGCTGTGGGCAGCATGGTGTTTCATGCACTGTGTTGCCTGTTGTATCAGTAATGAGTTCATGACTAAATACGTGTTGGGCATTTGCCAAACTGATGGGATTGTGAAAGCTCGAGGACCGCAAGAATGATGGCCCTGAAACTACAGAGCCCAGCAACGCAGAAGGGCTTTGCTAGACCAGTAGAGGATTTCTCAGTAATCATCTGTAAATTATGCAATTACAGCTGATTAGCATCAAACTCGTGTGGACACACAGGGATTGAATAAACACTGTACAACCATGCTGCACAGAATAAAACAGCACTCCACTGCATTAAAATAGGGCTTCAGCACTAAGGATGACATATTTACTCTGAAAGTAACTATCTTATGAATGATACATATATTTTTTTTCTTGCAGTAAAATGCAATCTAGTCTCTCAATCACCTCACACAAAGACTAACAAACAAGCAACAAAAAAATCCTCAAACCTTGGAATTCGTAACTTTGGAAAAAAGTGCCAAAATTCAGATGCTTACGAGGAGATGGAACATCCTGATTCTGCAGCATCCGACAAAAAATATCTCACAAGTACCAGCTCTTTGTGAACTTTTTGGGAATTCTGCTTCTGGCTACAATGGGAAACATTGGTTTAATTTTCAAAAGCAACTTGTGTCTTATGGTCGATATGAAGAGGACAGAACATTTCTAAGGGATAATACCTTCCAAAAATCCTGCTTCTTCGAGAACGCTTTGAACTGCACACCCCAAGTATGGCCCATCTTTACATAACTAGTCTCTTTAAAGGTTAGGTTGCTTTCTGGTAGCCATTTGGAACACTGAGATTTTGAAGTATATTCAGAACTAAATCTTAAAATTAGTACAATCAGTCAGTGAAAAAAAAAGGTCACTTGCAGGCAAGGAGTTTCTTTTTTGCTTTTATAAGTTAAGTAACTTGTACCACAGATAAATCAGGAAATAGAGCAAAGATGCCGTTTGAAGCATTTAAAACCAATTTCACTGCATAAAATACTTCATATCATACAAGCAAGGAAAATCATTAAGACTTCTGCCAAAAAGGAACAAAGAAAGAATTCGCCATCTTAATATTACTAGAAATGACAGGAGGTTCTGGAAGGTTTAGGTAGAGAAACAAATTTCTGCAACAAAGTGAACACCAGATTCTTGACTTTTTACACATTCCTGCGTCAGGTCCAGCCATTCTGGTAAACTAACACAGGGTGATTAACTGTTCATCAGTATAAGAGACAGGTTCACAATTGACAATAACTTGCTCCTGTCCAGAATGTAAAATCATTAACTTAAGTATAACAGCAGCATGAAAATTTGTCCTGGATGAAAACCTCTTTATCTTATTGTAGGTTTGAAGAATCAGTTGTAAAGAGTCTGTCTGTAGGGAATGAGTTTGAATCCGTTTTAGTGACCAAAAATAATAGCCAAGTGGTAATTGCTGCTGCTATATAGGTAATCACATTGTTCCTGAGATGACATATGACAACACTCCTCACATCACAAAGCCACGTGATTTTTGTTTTGTTTCTTCTTGGCAATATTACCCGAAAGGGAAGGGTTTGAATGAATTAGAGCAGATGTGCTACCTCTTGGATTTCCACTCACTGAGAAACACTGACATATCAACTTGGTAAAAAGCTGCTTACAGCTTACGTTATTTTCCCAAGTTGTCAACCTGACCCGCTTCCCAAACCTTACACTAGCTGCTTTTAAAATGTCATTTTGGCATGTGTGTTTCATTCTTAAAATCAAAAGCATGTTGCATTTTTAAAAATGTAATCCTGGAGAACTTGATCTGTTTTGAATTCTACTATTTTTCTTGTTGACAGCAAAATACATGCCTCTGACTACCGAGCAAAAACACTTGATTATGATAATAACCTTCATATGGGTAAAGAAAAATTAATTAAAAGAAAGATATCTGCGCACAAAGACAAGCCAGAAATTTAGTATCTTGGAAAATAAAGAGTTCTTTGAAGTACTTAGGACCCATATCAATTTGAGAGATAAAGTCATTCTCATACAGCTGAACCAATGCAACCTGCATCCTACAGAGGCGTCCCTTTTGTCCCCTGAAGATTTTCCCCTTGGATTAACCCACTTCCCTCCCATTTCATTGCCAGCCACCTGAACAGTGTGTCTTATCCATTGGAGATGACCTATCGTGCCACTTGTCCAGAGCAGTACCGGGGTCTGAAAGCATTGGCAGAGTCCACAACACCTGCTCCTCCTGCTTCATCCTCACCATGAATGCCATCGGGACTCGCTACCCAGCTCAGATGATCTCGCTCAGAAATCTGCAGAGACCCATTTTTGAGATGTCTATTCCCTACCAAGCCCGGCTGGACACAACCAGGAGTTAAATGACCAAAAGTGCAGCAGGACGTGTGAAGGACAGGGGAGATCAGGAAGCAGGGAGATCTGAAAACTGACAGGTACGGATGGACCAGTTACTTAATTCTTGTCTCCTTACAAGGATAAGCAAATTAAAATAAAAATTAGAAATGTAAACCAGTGAGGGGGTCGATCAGAAGATGCTGTAATACATGTTACTCAGATCACAGTCTTATGTGTACTTAGCTATAACACAGCAGAGATGAAACATTTATTAAGCCTCTGTCTTTCATCTAAAAAAAATTTAAGTGTGACTAAAAGGTAATTCCTTTTTATCCAGTTCAATAAGAAGGTATCTGCTGCAACCCTAAGAGTTAGCTTTCCATAAATTTGTTTTAACTCCCTTAATAAAGGATTTCAATGTTACTTGAGAATGAAACTGGACTTTTTTCCCCCCATATTACTCAAAACCTGTTTCAGATACAGTTTGAGGTGAGGAATATTAATCAGGGCGTAGCTGACATTTCATGATTATCATGAGAGATGGGATTTGGTAAAGCAGTTAATTGGAGTTCAACGTGGAAGCGAGGCAGGATCTGAAGTCTCACTGCAGTCGTTCCAAGGCTGTTTGTGCATACATATGTGAAACTTTTTGATGGCTGCTTTTCTTTGGGAAACGTCCCTTTCATCAGTCAAAGACACTGTGCAGGAATCAATTAAAGCTCAGTGCATTGTTCACCAGAGATGAAATTCTGGAACTTAAACCCCTCCAGATCCTCTTAAAAAAATCTGGGACCGGTTCTCTATTCGTCTATTAGGTTCATGTCAGGCTTTCCTTCCTTGGTAAACATCCTCAGTGGTGTGCTTAGTAACCCCATAAAAAAGAATAATTCCAGTCTGCTTGGATGAGCATTGGAGAGCACCGAGGAGGGGAATGTTGGAATGAAAAAACTGAGAGGCTGAAGTGAGAGTATGAGAGGAGTGGCTACACAAAAAATAACAAAATCCAATTTACCAGATGGTGTCAGAAGTAGAGAAAGGAGGGAAGAGCAGGGAAAAATATTCCCCAGCGGGGCTTTCCTGAAGATGTCATGCTGCTGCTAAGAAGAAAATTGCAAAATTCCAGAAGGTCAGTGCAGAATTCATACTGTTTCTGCCAATAGAAATGTGAATACGTGTCCATGGGCAGGCCATGGACACTTATATCGGAGCAGGTGTTACGCCAGCATTTTCAACACCATCTACCTCCTCATCAGAGAGGTTAAAGTGTGAAAGAAAAAAAAAAAAAAAAAAAAAAAAAAGAAGCCACATTTAAAAGCCTGATTGACAAGAAGAGTACATACTCCCCTACAACTTTTTTAAATCTTTTTGTTTGTTCACAGCTAATGGCTTACATGTTATCACATAGGAGCTACTGCTGCCGTAAGGGCAATTTACCATTTTATGACAATTTTAATAAAGATAAATAAATACTCAAATCCTCCAAACCTTTTAGGTTGTAATCCAGGGAGGGAGACATTTTTCTTAATGGCATTCAAGTGGCTTAGCCAACAGTGACTTTTTATAACACTGGCCCCATTGTTGATGATAATAAGACTAGGGGAGAGACCTTGGGAGGTAAACCACACATTTATTTGGTCTTTAAGATTTACTGTGGTGTTGCCTACCACGTGATCTTTGTGAAACTCGGGGATGCAAAGTGCAGTCTTTACAAAGACCGCTGCCAGCAGCTTGGACGCGTCCTGCTGTTATTTCTGGGACGCTTCTTGCACTCGGGGGTTTGTCCCCTGGTTCTGCAGCCTTGACAATTTGCTTGGTGCTCAGCTTCCCAGCTTATTTTCTGGAGTTGGATTCAGCACGGGGCAGATGTGGTATTGAAGAGATTGCTAAATGTGTTCAGGGCAGCCTGTCAAGTCCTGATGCCACCATAGGCCTGAGCTGGTTTACCTGTGTAGGTAGAACATGGCAAGAGAGACTGCCACTGCCTCAGAGAGAACCTGTGGTGGAACAGGAGAGTTCTTGAGAGTCTCTGATGTCTATTTCACTGGCAAAATTAACTGCTGCTTTGGGGCTAATGGCATGAGGCCGCTGAACACCAAAGGGACCACCCCCAGGTTTTTGCATGGCTTTGCCTGCTCCTCCCTAGCTGCAGGGAACGTTAGGGCTGGAAGCTGCATGGGGCAGGAGAAACAAAGGGGAATCCAGGCCTCCTGACAATCACCTACTCACTTGCAAAAGAATTACTAAGAGGTTATGAGACATCACATGTATCTGAAGTAAAAATATTGCAAACTTTGCATATTTACTTGCTCTCCTTGTTCAACCTTACGCAAGTCATTTTGGTTTTTTGAGTGACCATTAAGTGGGCTGTTGAATTTTCTGCTTTATGAGCTTCTCATTTTACTTCTCCTGAATTTTTTCTTTCAGGGAGATATTGTCAAGCTTATCTAATAATGGCTGTTACAAAATTTATGATTCTTAAAAAGTATAGATCCTACAGAAAAGGGAACTGCTTAAAGAATGGTAACAGTAATCAATAGCACAGCTCTTGGTTTCAGTCAGTGATAGATTTCTCAGACAGCTATCACTTAGGATTATATTTTCTGAGCCTCTGGCTGCAGGTGATAAATTTAATATATGTTTTTTTTTTGCCTGAACAGTTCAGCCATTGTGAAAATAAAGGGAGAGAAAGTATAGGGGAAAGAGGAAAATTCCACCCTAGTAATAAAGAAAAAAACTAAGAAAAAAAGCTCTTTTCCAATTTATAACAGGAAGATTTTCTACAAGCAGCTAGAGAGTAGAAACCTGGGGTGCCAACAGTCCCCAGCACAGTGCTCTCATGGGCGCCATTTTATTTTGATTTTGCCGAATTAAAATGCTTTGAAAATCTGATACTGTACTCGTACAGTAAAATAGGTGTGACAGACCTCTTCTCAGGAAAATCCCAAGTCCAGATAAATGCTGACTGCATACACACACATACATTTCTAACTTAGCAGCTTTGTGAAGAATTTAGTAAGGATACACAGTAAAGAAGGTAGGAATTAGGGATTACTTATGTACAGATATGAGGCCTTGGGAACACCTCTTTTGTACTCCATGATGGCTTGAGTCCAGTTCCCTACCTTAGTCTTTCCCTGTTCCTTAGGAACAAGTGGTTTGGGGTCATTTCCAACTAAAATTGATTTCTTCAAGGCTTGATTAACACACGCCGAATTTAGAAACAGCAGGTTTTAAAGTATTTTCTAAGTATCTGTGGGTACTGTATACAGAGCTAAAAAGGTATGCCTGCCTGAATCCTAATCTGTGTCTCCAAGTTTATCAGCAGGTTCTTAAAAATCTTTAAAATTTCTCAGGCAATCTCAGGGAAGAGCTTTGCTCAGCTTTATGAAATACATGTTTGAAAAACATGCATTTTTTTTCTATATGGGAACATGCTTATGGATTTTACATTAAGGCAAACCAGAAAGCTCTCAACTCCACAGGGATTAATAACAGTACAAAATAATAGACTGTCATGTGTATATTATTTACATGACATAGTACTTTCCACTGAGACTCCCATCCCAGGAAGCAAACAGAACAAGTGCAAGTGAAATATTGTAGGAAAGAACACATGGCAGCCGAAGAGCAGTAATTTCTAAAGCAAAAAAAGATGAAAGTTATTAATCAAAATTGCTAGTTAGACTCTTCCTCCTTCCCCACCCACTCCAAAATACACTAGTTGATAAACTAGTAGCCTGTCAGCAAAGGAAAGAGGCTTTCAAAATTACCACCTAATAGGATACAGAAATGGATTTAGAAGAAAGTTTAAAAGGGCTTAAGTGAATGTAAGTTTCTCCAATTTACAGCTTCTTCCAGCCTTTCCACATGTGGAAATTCACTTGGAAAGTTCCAGATACAATTTTCACCCTCCTACACGTCACCTCTGATACAGCTCACAGTTCGCAAGATGCAAGGGACCAAATCCCTGCCTGACATCAGTAATTGCAGACAGCCCAAAACAGAGCACATCTACTTACCTTTGGGATTGCAGAAATGTGTACCCACTCACCCAACCCGGTGAGACAGAGCAGTTCAGAAAGCACGCAGATGAGGAAAAAGCCTTACGAAAAATGAGTTTGCAACCTCAGCTGGGCTTGCCATTTGCAGCAGTGGAAAAGCTCTGGGGTTGAGCTATGGCACTATGATTTGTTCACTAACTGTGCTACAAACTCTTAAAGCAGCCCAAGGAGGAGAAAAGAGGAGACGCTCTCTGCTTATTTTTCCTCCGGCAGCAATAACAGGAACAATGAAAGCCAACAGATAAATTTTGCTTGAGGCTTTTTTCTCATGTAAGGTTTTTGTTCTTCTAATGCTAACTTTTCCACTTCATTCTCAGCCATACCAGCTTATCATCTGTTCGCTACCATTCGTATACCAGTATGCATCCAACTCAAGAAATGCTAGTTTCAGCTATCTCTTTTTTTGGAAGATGGTCTGACTATATTTGGTTTTGATTACAGGTCTTTGAACTTATTTTATTTAAGCGCGGTCATCTTTTGAATATATCACTCCATAAATATGTCACAGTAGGGTTTCGTGTTTACTGTTTCTCAATGACTTCCAGATCAAATTTATTCAGTTTGAAACCAAAAAGATGGTACATGTGCTTGGTTTTGGGCTGGGTTTGTTTTGTTTTGTTTCTTTTTAGGCGGGGGCGGGGAGGGGGGGAAAGGGAGACGGAAGCAAGGTTAACCAGATTACGCTGTCAGCCATGTCTCTGGAAATTAGGCTGGCTCATCCATCCCCTCCATCACCAGCGACAAAGATTTTGTAACTGGGATTTCACTAATGACTCCATTGATGACATGAAAGCCAGGATAAGAGTATCATTTGCTCCCCATAGCCCTGCTGGTGCTCCCCTGGCAAAAAGGATTGAAAAGTAATGACAGACACTCTCGCAAGTGAAACATGCACATGAAAGTGGTAACACACATAGGGAACAGATCTGTTGACTAAGAACATGCCATTTTCACATAGTCACTTTTCTGACCATAACCGCACTTTATACTCCAGGCATGGTTCTGTTTTCCTCTGCTGTGGCACAGCAGATGTGAGGCATTTAAAACCTTTTAACAGGGCCCAACCTAAGGCGAAATGACAAAACCCTGACAACATAATCCTTAAATTTACATCCCTGGCATTTCAAATCTTCTGTGATGGGGTCAAAAATCTTGATAAATCAAAATTCTCACACTGAAAAAAAACCCAACCAAACAACACAGAGCCATGACTCATCTAATGGTAGGAGAGGCAGATGTCTCCATGAAGTCCTGTTTTGAACAATAAAAGTTTTAAAGATACAATTTAAAAAAATACCTCAGCTTTCCAGCTGTATTTACCCACTACAATATACTGGAGGATGAGACAACATACAGGGTTTTGCTTCTGGGAAATCTCAGCTGCCTCCCTGCTGATATGCATGTCTTTGGTTCAGGGTGGAGCCTACCTCTCCTTAAAAGCATCGTGTATTATATTTTACTCATGCAGTGAGGCAGTGGAACAGGGGAGAGCTCAGAAGCTGGCTGCAGCTTGCTACAGCAAGTAATACAAAAAAGGAACTTCCACAGGAGAAGGAAATTAGCACTGGAAGAGGCTGCCCAGGGAGGTCATGGAGTCCCCTTCTCTGGAGATCTTCAAGCCCCGCCTGGATGCTCCTGAGTGATGTGCTCTGGGCAGCCCTGCTTTGGCAGGGGAGTTGGACTAGATGATCTCTAGAAGGTCCCTTCCAACTCTGACAATTCCCTGATTCTGTGAAATGAGATGAAAGTCCCTCTGTTTGCTAAAATAAAATACAAGAGACTGTTTTAATGGCCCACTGGCCATTTTTCTTGGCCTAGGAGAATACCACGGGCACTGCGAGCACCCTGGGTTAGTCTGTCTACGACAGCTACTCTATTTTAAAGGTAATAATCCCAGAATTCCATTTTACAACACACCCTGGAGACACGAAACAGATCACACCGTCCATATTTTGCAATCGTTTCTTGGCGTGATCCATGTGGCAATTAAAAAACCTTTAATGGAAATTACTGCCACAATTTGCAGGCTTCCTTAATCCAGCTATGGTATCTGAAGCACCTCCAGGCACCTGTCTTGTTCTCATAATACAAAGTCAACAATACCATGGCAGGGCTTGAGAGGAGCTCTGAAGATGATGAGAACTGAGAAAGGAATGCCAGTATGAAAACTTGGCTAGTGCTTGGGTTTTTTTTTTTTGTTGTTGTTGTTGTATTTATTTATTTAACCATTCTTTTACCAGGAAATACCACACGGACAAACAAAATTTTCTTTTGCAAAGGTATCCAGGCCAAACAGCACTAAATGATTTTAACACAAAATTAATTAAAACAGAAACATTTAAACACTATCGTTCTAAACATGGCCTTCAGCTAACTACGTGCCAAGCTACAGCAATTGTAATGCAATAAATCAGTGAGAGATATATACTAACAAAGTAAAAACCTGATTTTTGCCAGGACAAGGGCAAAGCTCTCTTAAATATTTTGAAACTGCAGTCTTGAAATGATCAATTATCAACAGACAGCTGCATGGGGTTTTTTTTTGTTTGTTTTGTTTTTAATGAAATTTAGCCCTTCATTGCTGTACTTGGAGTTGGTAACTACCATTTGTTTGGTTCTGACTTGAATAACCCAACATGTTACTTTCTAGTTTTCAAATTCTCATCCTGTCCCATTGCCCAATTTTCTCTTCCCCCTAGTGCTCACGTCAAACCTTCCAATGGGAAAAGTGCACAAAATCCTCCCGAACTAATTCTGCTTATCAGTTTTATGAAGAAGGAAAAATCCAAAGAATGGTATATACTGTGCTATGAATACAAAATTCAATGTTTATCTTTTCTACTGGATACAAAATTCTTCAGCCCATTCCAAGGAGTAACATCACCACACTAGAATACCTGGACTTGCAGTATTCAACAAGCCTTTTTTAAATTTAATATCATTCCGGGGAGGTGCTTGAGCATGAGGGGGAAAGCACATCCAGTTAAAAGTTAACTACCTCTGTTTTTTTCAGCTTACTGCATTTTTGCATATTAGTGGCACAGTTCTCCACACTGGTTTGCTGCCCATCGAAGTGCACTGAAGTATGAAATAACAAAAAATCCCCCTCCACTTCGCACTTTCCCTTCTGGAGGGCTGCAGTTTCATAAGAGTTTATTTCTCTAACGAGAAACATACTCCAGCTGTTGTTTAATACTAATGCTTATCCATCTGGTGGTATACACTGTCTCTGCCTTTCCAGCTCTACAGAATATGAACACAACCAAATTCATCAAAGATCATCCTGACTGACACCAGCCTCAGCCTATCCCTCACTCTCAGAGGTCTGCTCTGCATGTGGCACGGTCTCTCTGTCCAGCTCGCTAAGGTGACACTGGTGCTGCCTGGAGCCTGTTTCCTGTAGTAAGACCGTGGCTGCTCTCTGTCAGCCTTGGAGGAATGGGACAAGCTGGAGCAGGTCCGGGAAGCAGCAGCCGCTGACCTCCCGCCTCTGCAGGTGGGGTGGCTGTGAATCCCCAAGTGTGCCCGGCCCCACGGGGCCAGCTTGTTTGTGCCTGGGCTGCCTTTGACATCCACAGCCAAGTTACAGAAGAGATCACCTTTCCCCCTGCATTCCCCAACTCTGACCTATTGCTGTTTCCCCGGGTTTCAACACCCAAGGTGGGCAAGGGTTCTCTCCAGGAAGCCCCTGGCCCATCAGAGACGCTTCGCCCTACCCTGCACTGGAGAACTGGTTCAGCACAAGAGACCTTTGCAAAAAGGAGAGTAGAAGTCAGAGAATTAAACAGCTAAAATCTATAGCCTTCACTCAAGACTCTTTAATGTTTATTTGTTTTAAAACTCCAGCAATATGCATTCCACAAAAATAAACTTCTGATATTATTCATCTGCTGGATCTGCCTCTATCTTATTTGAAGCGACAGATAAGGCATAAAGCAAGTGGCAGGCAATTTAACCTTCCTCAGCAGACAAATACTGTTTATCTTATCATGTAAATTATGAAAATAGGCCTAGAGGATTTGGCACAGGAACCCTAACACACAATAGGTTAAATAAAGCTTTAGGAGAAAATACCAAGCAGTCTATCACTAAGACAAAGGGGTGAAGGGTTGGACGACTTGTATTTGAACTACCAGTGTCCCTTCTGAGACAGACTAAGAGAAGCTTTATAATAATCTATTGCTGTCCTCCTCTGATGTTAAGTGGTAAAATACAGATATCTGAAATCCTGTTTGGTTTTTAAGTTTTGGCACTTGACATCTTTTTCTTTGAATAAGGGATGTGTGAATTAATTCACCATACATATTTTTCAAACCCTCTGACACCGCTAGTTTGAATAGAACATTGCTGGTTTCTAATTACAATCAAAGGAACATATGAAAAATGGGACGATCAAGATATCATGGAAGGAAAAAAAAATATTTAGAATATAATCAGAGTACTTAAAAGGAATACAGGGTAAAATAGGTGGAAAGAGGGAGCGCGAACAATTTCTGTGAGGGCAGAACTGAAAAGACATCCCTATCATCCACTTGTGACTGAGTCAGCATATGGCCCTTGATTAAATTCCTAAAATAACACTGACAACACTGTACTTGTTCCTTGCACTGCTATTATGACAAACAGTCCTGGCATGAACCGTGACTATGAGGCCCACCCTGAACCCTAACCTGTCTTAAACAAAGTTACAGTACACCTTGCAGGCACTTGACACACTTTCTCCACCTTATTTTCAAAATCTGCTGCCTGAACATGTGCAGCCTTACAACAGGGCGGCTGCCAGCTTCTCAGCCGTGTAGGCAACATCAAATTTTGCCATCCCATGGGTGAAGAAAGAATCAATGCAGAAATATCTCAAGGCACCAACTAGGACTGGACTCGTCAGCACCTGGGATTCATGGCTACCCAAGACCAAGACCAGGCTGCTCACTGTCTTGCACGGACCTACGCCATTCAATAAGGACCGGAAGAAACCCACCCCCACTAATTTTGCTGCCTTCCTGAGCTTACACACCTAAACTAGGGTCTACCTTGCTTGAGCCTAAAGAAAGTCCTGCCATACAGTTGCTCTTTCTAAAAAGTGAGGCATAAAGTCCTGGCAGTTGAATGTGTTTTCTATTATCTTTAGCAAACACCATCTCAGAGCAAAAAGCCTCCAAGGCTATTCTGAGACCTTCAAATGTAAGAAAATCCCCCGTAGCCAAAGCCAGAGGGAAAAAGGGAAAAGGGGAAGAGCATGCCTTCCAGGCAGGACCTATGGTCACCAAGTGAAGGATAATCCTAAAGCTTCAGTAGATGCAATTATATACCCTGCTACTGCTGTGAGACTCCCGCGGGACAGTGGCTCTGTCTTGCAGGATTGCTGCAGCAGCCTGACGGCGACCGGCAGTCGTGAAGAAGCAGCCCTTGGTGCGGAGGTGGACCGACAGGTGAAACACTCCCTCCACAGAGGTTAGAGCACACTTGAACAGCTGAGGTGGCCAAGAAGCTGTCATAACGTTACCGACCGGTGTACCGCACTGGGCATGTAGAGATTTGAAGCCACAGATGGCTAACTTTGCCTCCTGCCAGACATTTCTTTTGCAATACAACAAATAAAAACAGGCTTTTGCATCGCAAATTTTGTATCGCCGTATTTCATGAATCTGAGAACATGAAAGCAATTTGTTGACATCTTTTTTTTAGAACCGCTTTGAATAATGGTTGCATGTAAGCAGAAAGCAGGACGGTGAAATCACATTACCTTGGGGTAGCAGTAGGACAGCAGAGGTCAGAGGAGTGAGGATACTGCAAAGGGGGTTTTCAGGCACCTCAAGGTGACCCACGCCAAGCTGGAGAGGTGGGCAGGTGCATGGTGGACTCTTCCCAAGGTTTCGTGTTAGTCTGCAACAAAACAAAGGCAAGCTGGTGAGCGGAAAGCTGGAAAGCTTCTCCTGGTAGCCCTATACCTGTATAAATATTGTTTACAAAATGCAAAACAGGAAACCGAATTGCCCGTAGTTAACACAGTCTCACTACTCCCATACACACCAGGGTTTTGATGTGGTACTAACTTAGAGGAAACCATTGCCATAAACTCATTTCACAGATGACTAAACAAAGAGGAGATTATCATCATTTCATTTGATGTTCGTAATTAAAGGTTTTGAAAAATAAAATTAAAGGCAACCCTCCCTTGCAGTTTGGAAACTAAGTAAAAGCATATATAGTTTTACAACATATGTACTTAAAATGGCAAGACTTCATCTCCTAAGCCTTTATTCATGTATAATTTATGTAGATATACGGTACTGTGGGTTTTTTGGTATAGCTAATGTTTGGGCAGAGAGGTCTTTAAATGTAGGAAAACAAAAGGAAACACAACAAACAATGTGCAAAATCCACAATCCACACTGTCTTAACCCTTTGGTCCCGTACCCCCTCGCTCCCGCAATTTAATCTGACGCTATTGATTTTTATCTGAATGGGCCAGCAAATGGTTAATTTTTTTAACAGCAGTTGACACAAACACATCCAATACAGTAGACTAATGGAGCCATACAAAAAAGATTGCACATGCTTAGGAGCAGGGGCGGCACGTGAAATGAAAAAGTAATATTGTCTACTTTTCCATAGCTTGTAAATGTCCTAAGTAATTATTTTATGTATTTATTTTATTAAAAGGAGAGGCATTTTTGTTTTGATTTCTTTGCCCTGATCCCACTTATTACTGCTGCCTTTGAAACTCCACAGACACTGCATTTCTTTTACTGACTGGACATTTCTGAAATAGTACCACTATCAGGTAGATCAGATTGTTGGCAAAAGCTTTGGCACCGAAGAGACTCAACAAATAAATTTCATCATGCTGACCCTGTACTAAACAGCAACTTTATGTGGATAACCTCATGGGAATGGAAGTTGAGAAAGAGCTATTTCAAGGCCGCCAATAACTTAATCTCTGTTCGGTTCATAATGCAAAGCCATTTCTGTTTCCTTTGCTCACGGTGCTAAAGAGTTTTTGGGATACTGTAATCCTCCTAAGGTGGGGAGGGCAATGTGGGGGGTAGGGGTTTGCAGGAGGGAGAGGAGATCCCACTCAAATTATGCCCCATTTAAAAAAAAAATGAAAAATAAATAAAAAGCCAAGTTTTTCATCTTGGAAATTCTCAGCCTCAGTTACGTGAGTGCAAAAAGTAACTTTTATTTGAAGAACTAACACTCACTTCTTTGTTAAGAAAACTTAGGGCACCACCCAGCAGACATGAAGGCTCCTATGTTATCAGCAAACTATTTCCTGGGTATATGTTCACCCTTTCCATGCAGCTTGCTTATTTTTTCAACCAAAAAAAAAGGGGGGGGGGGGGGAGGAGAGAAAGGAAAAAAAAGGTCGTGCAAACAAATTCTGTAACACTGCTGAATGATCTGTGTTTTGCTGCAACAACTACTATATTGATGTAATGGAAATTTCATAGGTGTCCAGCTTTGCAGAAACAAAATTGGGAAGGCGCCAAGGGGAACCCTAGTACAGCCCTGCCTGTTCTTTCCAAGGTGAAAGGGCTCCGCACAGGGCTGCTGCCTGCCAGCGTCTGAGAACAGGCCGTAAGAGGCAGAGACAACGTGCCCAGCTGAGCAAAATAACCCCGGCGGAAGAACACGAGCCCCCATTCCCCCGTTAATGGTTAACCGAACCTCTTACCCGCAAAGGTAACACCGGTTACTCTGCAAATTTAGCATTGCAAGGTTGAGTTCTGCGGAGGAATAAGCTCGAATGGTTATGCCTATCTGCCTGTCCTCCCAGTTTGGAACCTATATGCTGGTCTGAACTGTGTTTGACAAGGGTAGAGGGGAAGGTAGAACTCAAAAAGATATCAGTTTCCCATAAACGTGTGGAAAGCTGAGGATGGAAGGAGAGCAGGAGGAGAGTCTGGTCATGCCTCCACAGCAGGGACACCCACAGCAGCTTCCAGCGACCCCTTCCTATGCGCCCTTCTGCACCTGCGAGTCATCAACCAGAGGACCCTGCAGCACCCGACGCCTTGCACCCAAGCGAGAAGGATGCAAGGATGCTGAAGAGATGGAGGAAGGGAAGAGGGATACACAGGGTTCAGCTGTGGGGTGTGTGCAAAGGAAATTGGAGATGCTGTGGGAGAGCCCATCGGGAGCACAGGGAAGGGAGCCAGGTTATTGCTGTGAGCAGCGAGGGCAAAACGTAGCGATCCTTACTGCCACGGTTTACGGAACAAACTGTCCTCTTACCGAATCCCCTTCTCCCCCACGAAACACTTTTGTACGAGCAGCAGGAACGGTGGGAAAGGAAGATTATACAACATTCAAAATCAATAGCAGACATCGCATGCAGTAAAGTATTGCTTTCTGCAGTCCTGGGAGTCACCTCAAGTAACAAACCAGACAGGGATATGGCAAAAACTTAAATCCCCAACAACAGAGAGACTTGGCCCTGTAATAGCGCCACGTGGAGCGGGATGGAGCAGGCTTCAGCGCCCAGCCTCGTTGTACAATGCTTGCCAGAGGGCAGCGATGCTCGGGGAGCTTCTGCCTCCTCAGCCCTAAAATCGTGGATCACTGTGTCCACAGCGCTTGTCTAGCAGCATAACCCAGCAGCTGGCAATAAAGTCCCCTCTGCATTCCTGTCCATGAATCTCACCGTTTCCCAGGGAAGCGAAGTGGGAACCCAGCATCCGCCAGCAGCAGGACGCTGGAGTCGCCTCCGCTGACTTCGGGTTCACCCAGTGGGGTGACGGGGGCAAACCAGCGTGGAGGGGCTGGGCCTCAGGCATCCCTGAGCTGGGCAGACCTCTGCAGGCTCACAGCTACAGAACGGCACGAAGACTTAATAATAATATAAAAACCAGGCGGCGCACAACTCTTTCAGTTGTCCTGTTTTCCCTCTGGGGGGAGGGGGAGTATTGAGAAAGATGAAGATGACCTCTCTCCCCCTGCTACGCTGACTAAATCTTCAGGACTGACTTTTGACTTCTTGTAAAACACGACGTGCCTTTTCATGAAACTGCCCTTGGAAATGAGCCGTACCAAACGTTACTGTATATATCAAGGTATAGTACAGTGTATAGGGTATGTTAGCTTCTGTAGGACTGGAAGAAGAGATGAAGGAGCCTTATGAGGGGGAGCTTTTTTTTAACTAGAGGTTTAATCTATGGATTTCGCAGATTCAACTAGCAGCAGCCAGCCACCGCCTCGCTATTTCATCAAGCCAGAGCTTTAAACACACCTTCGCATTTCACCAAGTGCTGTCCTTGAGAAAGTCAGGCGTTCCGTGGGCCAGCGTATCCAGACATTTAACCAGATACCCAGTTCAAATGCAAGGGAAAACAAAAGGCTGTTGTGCTGGAATAAATGGTTCCCTCCGCAGCCAGCCTGTCCTGTTTCACCCTCTTCTGTCTCTCAGTTCATTGCCCTGGTAAGGTGTCTACCAGCCCACAAACAGAGCCCAAAATTTAAGAGAGCCTGCAAAGCGCCACGTTAGCTTTACTCGCACATTTAGGGAAAGGAGAGCCCAGGCATCTCGCCACGGTGAAGTATCAGAACAAAACAAAAACAGGGTTTAAAAGTTTATCTTCTGGAAGCCTTTTGCACCCTGGACCATGCCTTTGTATTTCAGGGCCTTTTAAGCCGGCCTTGTCAGGCTGAAAAGACCTCTGCACAGTCAAGAAAATACTCTCTCCTAAGACCCTGAGATATGATAAGGCCACAAATCCCAGGTTTTAAAGAAACAATGACAGCAAAAGACTAAACAAGTGAAAGAACAGAAGATTGGGCTCAGAAGGTGAGCTATGAGGTAAAATTGCAATGGTTTACATTTTTTAAATATCAAGGAAAACATTCGACTGCAAGAATGATTTTCGTGTTTGTTTCTTAGCACCCCCACCTCTCCAACAGAGCTTTTTTTTTTTTTTCTTTCCACTTTAGCTGCTCTAGGCAAGGATTTTTCCCCTCAACTGTTTACTCTTTTGCTCAGTCTTCAGTAAAATGTCAGCAAACAATTGTCATTTGGTATCTGTAGAAGATAATGCAGGTGGAAAGGGGAATACTGAAACCCAATACCTCCCTGTAAAAACCTACTGTACTATCAACACCAGATAAACATCCTTTTCTCTGCTGGAAACCTGACCTTGTAAATACACTGACTAGGCTAATGGGAAGGGAATACCTATCCAGCTTGTTTGGGTAAGTTATCAGCAGGTCTTCCACTCAGAAGACAGTTTTCTGGAAAGTAAATACCTGCCCCAACTCTGCAGTGGCACCTGAAGAAAGGTTTTTCTCTGGGTCTCACTAGGAAACAGGTGAGGTTGCGAGACGGTTCTGTCGGGTCCTGCTGGGCACAAAGCAGCAATAAGGTCAATATGCTGTATTCACCTTGAACCAAGGAACTTGAAAGAAATCACCTTTCCTGAGCTTTCTCGGCACATCACACGCTCGAGCAGTTTGTCTTTAAAGTTTGGAAATATCACGATGAGCAGAACTTCACTTTAGATTCTAGAGGTTTGAGGTGAGTGTGTTATTTAGAAGCTGATTTAAGATTAAAATAAGGAACCGCTCCTACCGATTAAACCCTAGGTAAAATCCAAACCCACCAAAACGCAAAATACTACTGTGCTGGATTTCTGCAGTGCGTGCTTATATTTTAGTTAGTGAGTCAAGTAAGCTCTTGGTCAGCAGACCATTTTTTTTTTTTTTAATACTGAATCTTCAAAT
>JAOXNO010000013.1:54306973-54323655 GCA_028565335.1 Limnodromus scolopaceus | reverse complement strand
AGCAGACCTTTTTTTTTTTTTTAATACTGAATCTTCAAATCCCCTGAAAAGAAAGGAGGTACCCTTGAAGCAAATTTTGGTAATCAAACCCAGCTCATGCACCTTCTGTTCGTGGAAATACGCTGCTCTCACAAGTGCAGCGTCAATAACACTTCACAAATATCTCATAAGTACAGTGTTGGAATAAAATCTAACAATTTTTTTTTTTTTAAGTACCTCTTGGAAGCTTGTTAAGGAAAAAATTATCTTCCAAAGGCCGTTTTTCAAATTTACCTCAATCACATGAACAGTCACACAGAAGTCACGGGAACCACCTGCATCTGCAAGAAAAGCAGGATTTGGCCCTAGATGACTCAACTAAACTCCACGCTGTCAACCTAAATTCTACATGTAATTCTACAAGTTGGGCACTACTGCTGTGCTGTTTCAACAGAGGCTGTTTTACATCTCAGAAACGTCTGGACCACAACAATGTCACTACTAGACAACTTCTGCTTTTTACATGCTTTAGAACTTTTCCGGGGGGGAAGGGAACTGTTGTAAAAAACCTTTTTTTTCTTCTTTCTGTTCTAAGCTTTAAACTGGAGTCCCAGTAATTTAAGTATAAAGATTTGAGGTATACATCTTAAATATGATAAATCACCAGCAGAAAATTAAAGGTCTACTGCTACAGCTCTACCAAGCCTGAAACAATGTAAGATCATGAATCACAACATCCACATACAACCCCCAAAACTGTGTTCTCAAATATAAAACAGCTCCAATAATCTTTTCATCTTACACAAACATCTATGTGGGTCAGATTTTAAAGAGCTGGAGTCATTCTACGCAAAGCCTGGAAGTAATACATGTGTTTGACAAGGAACTTGGAAATGTCCATCGGTGAAGTTTTCCCTGGCCTGTTCCACTTGCACAGATGTTCTACCTGGTACCTCTTTTCTACCTCCCGGGCACGTCCTTTACATAGTATGGTCATAACTGCTTTGCTTTTCTCGCTGCTACTCTACATACCACTTTGAGCGAACGAGGAAGACAACACATCTTTATCAGTTTTAACTACAATGTGGTGCGACAGCATTCTTTGACAGAGGAGAAATGATAACAAATATTTATCAAGCCCCTGCTTTACTTCCACACCTTTCCTTCACCACCTGTTAAGTACCAGCTCTGCAGTATCATAATTTCTCTCTCCTCTGCCCCTGAGATGAGAGGGAAAGCCTGAAGCAAGGAAGATGGTTGGACTCAATGATCTCAAAGGTCCCTTCCAACCATGAAGATTCTGTGATTCTGTGAAGATTTACCCTCAGTGAAGAAGGATCACATTAGGGAGCACTTAATCTGGGCATACGTAAATCCACAGAGCCTGAAAGGTTGCACCAATGAGTGCTGAGAGAGCTGGCCAATACCATTGCAAGGCCACTCTCAAATATCTTTTAATAGTCATGGAGACTGGGAGAGGATCCTGAAGATACGAAGAGAGTAAGTGTCACAGAATCATAGAATCATAGAATGATGTGGGGTTGGAAGGGACTTCTGCAGATCACCTAGTCCATCCCCCCTGCCAAAGCAGGTCCACCCAGAGCAGGTTGCACAGGAACATGTCCAGGCAGGTTTTGAATGTCTCCAGAGATGCAGACTCCACCACTTCTCTGGGCAGCCTCTTCCAGGGCTCTGCTACCCTCAAAATGAAAAAGTTCCTCCTCATGTTTAGGTGGAACTTCTTATGTTCAAGTTTGTGCCCGTTCCCTCTTGTTCTGTCACTGGGCACCACTGAAAAAAGACTGGTCCCATCCTCTTGACACCCACCCTTTAAGTATTTATAGGCGTTGATCAGATTCCCCCTCAGCCTTCTCTTCTCCAGACTAAAAAGTCCCTCAGCCTTTCCTTGTAAGAGAGATGCTCCAGGCCCCTCATCATCTTTGTAACCTCTCCAGCAGTTCCCTGTCCTTCTTGAACTGGGGAGCCCAGAACTGGACCCAGTGCTCCAGATGGGGTCTCCCCAGGGCAGAGTAGAGGGGGAGGATAATCCCCCTTGACCTGCTGGTCACGCTCTTCTTGATGCACCCCAGGATGCCATTGGCCTTCTTGGCTACAAGTGCCACTCCTACCTCCAACAAGGAAGATGCGGGGAACTAAAGGTTGGTCAGCATCACCTCAATCCCTGGAAAAGTGATAGAGAAAATCATCCTGGAAAGCATTTCCAAACACATGAAAGACAAGAAAGTGATCGGAAGTAGTCAGCATGAATTTTTTAATGGGAAATTGTGCTTGATCAACCTCATAGCCTTCTATGATGAGGTGCCCAGCTGGGTGGATGAGGGGGGATCAGTGAATGTTGTCTACCTGGACTTCAGTAAAGCCTTTGATATCCTCTCTCGTAACAAAGCTGACAAAATACAGGTTAGATAAGCAGACAGTGAGGTAAATCAAAAACTGGCTCAATGGTTAGGCCCAGAGGGTTGTGATTAGTGGCACAAAGTCACTAGTGGTGTACCCCAGGGGTTGATACTGGGCAACATCTTCATCAGTGACTTGGGAACTGGGACAGAGTGCATCCTCAGCAAGTTCGCAGATGACATAAAACTGGAAGGAGTGTTTGACACACCAGATGGTTGTGCTGCGATTCTCAGAAGGACCTCAACAGGCTAGGGAAGTGGTCTGAGAGGAATCTTAGGAAGTTTATCAAGGGAGGAGAAATAACCCAAGGAATACACTGCGGGGAGGACTGGCTGGAAAGCAGCTTTTCTGAGGAACCTGGAGTCCTGGTGGATGACAAGCTGTCCGTGCAGGCTGATGCAGCCTTGCAGCAAAGAAGGCCAAGTGCATCTTGGGCTATGTTAGGAAAAACATCACCGGCAAATCAAGGAAGGTGGTTCTTTCCTTCTGCTCAGTACTGGTGAGACCTCACCTGGAGTGCTGGGTCCAGTTCTGGCCTCCATAGTACAAGAGAGATATGGGCATACCGGAGAGAGTCCAGCCCTCTAAGATGGCTAAAGGACTGGAGCGTCTCTCTTATGAGAAGAGTTGTGAAAGATGGGACTGTACAGCCTGGAGAAGAGAAGGTTCAGGGAAATCTTATCAATGGATATAAATACCTGAAAGGAGAGTACAAAGAAGACAGAGCCAGGCTTCTTTCAGTGGTGCCCAAGTGGCAGGACCAGAGGCAATGGGCACAAACTGAAACACAGGAGATGCTCTCTGAACATCAGGAAATACATTTTTACTGTGAAGGTGACCAAGCAGTGGCACTGATTGCCCAGAGAGGCCGTCAAGCCTATATCTCTGGAGTCATTCAAAACCTGACTGGACGCAGTCCTGGGTGACTTGATCTAAGTGGCCCTGCTTCAGCAGGGAGATTGGACCAGACGATCTCAAGAGGTCCCTGCCATCCTCAGCAACCTGAATGATTCTGCCTTTCTCTCCTCTTACGGGAGGTAAGGAGGGGAACATAAGGTGGAAACAGTTTCATGCGTCACCATGTCTGGTCCACCACCCTCAGAGGTACGTTAACATACTTCTGTAGCTTCACGTTAACAAACTTTTGTAGCTCCACCTTCTCTCCCACTGGAATGGTCAGGAAACCTGACTTAATTTCCTGCCTAAATTTATCCTAAATCAAGAAAGATATATTCTCTGGCCCATCTGAATCTTGCATGGTTCTTTATTTTCCACTTCACTTACCAACTCCGTGAATTTTAAGTTATTTCTGCTTAGTTTTCTGTTTTTTCAGACTGGAAAAAGATGTCCTTTTTTCTGCACTTATTCCGTTTTTGAGCCACCTCCCTCAAACACGGTGGAAAAGGCTTTACAGCCATTTACATGGCTTCACAACCAGGACAACACTAGCACATGCTGCACGGCACTCTACATCCCCATTTCTTCTAGAAACGCTTCTTTCGGTGAACACAGACCTTGCTCTTGCCTTTTCATAACAGTATTACCGGTGCTGCCTCATAGTTACCCTGTCAGTTTGGGACCCTTAGAGCCTATGCTTCTTTTTTTGTGTGATGTTCCACTTTGCATTATGAGATCCTCCTTTTTTAAGTTATTAATTTTTTTTTTCTAGAAAACCAGTAATGAAATCTGTAATGTTATTGTGGTAGGATCTAACACTTTCAACTCACTGGATGCAGGGCTGCCTTTCCCTCCATGTTCCCCTCACTAAATCTTAGCTTTTTCCCCTTTATCAAAACCCATGTTAGCAATTCCACAAAATGGTAGTACAAAAATCTGGATTCACATTTATTGTAAGTTACCTAGTACTTTGGAGTGATGAAGGCAATGCAATTATGTTCGAAGTATCTGTGTGCATGTGTTCAAGCATTGCTATGTAGAAGAAACAAGCTCCCACTTCTCCATGAAAGGATAAGGAATTCCTACTGAATTCAAAGTGTCCTTGCAGGTGAACAGCATTAAAAACCAACCAGTGAAACCAGCAAAGAGCCTACTTTTATAGCTGGATTTCTTCAGACAGCTTTTTAAGAGATCCCAGAGGCAAAGCAAGGGAATAATATATATGCAGCAGAGGCAGATAATACATATCTGTTGATAAAGCAGTATAACAAGACAAGAATTTAAAAGTCATTAAAAGCCCTGAGTGAAAGCTAAAGAAAAATAAAAAATAAAATCCTTATTGTGAAGGTCATAGGCAAAGCTTAGTAATTCTTGCTTTTCAACAATCTTCTTTATAAGGTATCAATTACGAGACATGCTATATCCAGAAAATAGTATGTTAAATATTTGCAGTGTTTCCTGAATATTTTACATAGCAAGCCAGCCACTACTTTTAGACAAAGATTACAATGTCTTTTACACACTACTTTTTTGATACTCATTCATCTGGAACTTGAACAGAACTTCATTCTGAATTTTATATATTCTCAAAAATATTGCCATGTACTTACAAATCATAAAAACAAAGCAAAACCACCCTCTGACAAAGGAGCTGTGACACACACCCTTCAATGTCACAGTGCAGATTATGATGCAAGCCATAGAAGCCAATACTAACAAATATAACCACCAACAGAAATTTAAGTATTTTACTAAAAAGACTTGAAAAAAAAAAAGTTAATGTGAATGATGTCATCTTGCATTAGTCTTCTAGAGTAAATAAAGTCAGCAAATAAACCTAGTACAGTATTTATGCAGCAGGTGGTAAGCAGGATGCAATCAGACACATTTACCCTCAGATACAGGGTTACAATAGTGAAGAAGGGCAGCAACTGGTTTCAGTTTGATAGATGCATTTTTCCCTAATATGTTTTACAAGTATCACATAATGGTAAACATGTAAGGAAAAAATCTGTTCTGATGTGTTTAGCTATAACACTGGTGAGCCATTCAGAGACAACTACATCTGCAGCAGCCAGATCCATCATTTTGTTACTTCTTGCAAGGAGAGCACATCTAGTCACTGCAAAGTTAATATTCCTTTTCTTCCTAATAAATCGTATAAACTGGCATACTGTAATACCCAGAAATACCACCTCAGGCAAGACACATCTGCAGGAAAGACCTGCTTGGGGCTTCTGATGCCTCTTAGTATTGCAGAATTTGCTTTTTTGAACAATCCCAAGTTTCCGTACTGAAAATAGTATTATGTAGGTTGCTTTCAGTTTTAGAAAACCCCTCTTTTTGTTGTTGTTTTATTATCATAAGACATTATGGGTTATCAGTCTGGAGAAATAGAACTAGTGGCAAATGTTTCAATCTAACATATTTTAATGGAAAAAATGGAGTAAGTTCACTGAAGCTGAAACACACTGCGGGAACGTTCTGGTTCTCATGTGATATTCTTAGAAAAACCAGCCTTGGAGTCTCAGGGTGAAACCATGAGGATCAAGGAGGTTACAGGTGGTTACTGTGCTCACTGGGGATGACAGACCTGGCTTCAGAGCTCTTTTACAGATAGGTGCTCACATCCTACCTAAGACTTTTGAAATCGGACCGTACCGCGAGCGCTCGCTCCCACTGCGGCAGCCCTGCTTCGCATTAAAAACCACTGAGAGCCATGGAAGATCTCCCACAGCTGCCAAGAGGAGCCTAGGAGAGACCTATCTTACCAGAGCCTTCATGAGGCTGCTGAAAGAGAGCAGAGAGCTGGATACGTGCCCCAGGCGCGGGGGGGTTGGCTGGTCCGCGTGTTTATGCCAGTGCACAAGTACACCCACGCTCTCTTTGCAGGATGGGAAACTTATAGTCATTTTCCACCCTCCTCTATAGAAAAGGAACATCTTGGATTACCTGAAAAGTTTCCCAGAAAGGAAAATCTATTTGCTACCCAGCTCTCAGTATTACTTCCCCCCGCCCCTGTCCCGCCCAGCTAATACAATCATTGCTGGAAACTATTATTTCTACAAACAGGTCCTGCTCCTGCGACTAGCCTCAATGCAATCTGTGGGACTCCATTCCTAAGGAAGGACAATTTTTATGAGGAATGGGACCCAAGGTGTACATTTCGTACGTCCAGCCAGAACCTTGCAGCAAGCAGGTTTTGCAAATAAAAATCATCAAATATCATAATGCAAAGTGGGTAATTTGTGATAAAGTTAATAAAAACTCATTCCTTACTCTTCCCTCATGGTTAAATATTCTTTACTTTGTAAATAACTGCCCTAAATTTCTTTCTAGCTTGTTCTGACCATCCAACCCCCCAAAAAAGATTTAAAGAGCAGCTCCTCACTGCTTGTTGCTGCTATTACATCACAAAATGTATACTCTGACTTCTCATATGGCTCAGCAGGCAGAAATACTGAAACAAAAATTCTGAAAAAATTCTGAAAAAGCTCTTTGCAAGGAGAAATCTTAGGTTGGCAGGAAAATTGACAATATGACCTAATAGGTCTTTTCCATCTCTAATTTCCCTGAGTCTACTAGTTCCCCGTGGGGAAAAATAACTTGTCAGCAAACTTATTACAGAAGAAAATATCACAGTAAAAATAGTTACAAAAAATTTGCCCACTAATTCCTTGATGTAAGATATGAATATATTTATTCTTGTGACAGTTGCTTATTCCTAACTGAGAAAAACATGTTCCCAGATTCTGTACAGCAGTCAAAAAACCCCCAGTAGCGGTGGAAACCAAATGAGAAAGTTACTAAGCAATTCTGAAATCCATAGGAAGTTAAGGAGGTTCAATCCAGCCTCTGCTTATTTACTTGCACAGTACAATTTTTATGCCTTCTTAAAAAATAGATATATATGTGTAGAAATATGGAATTTAAAGAATAAAGAAACAATGGCAATTTTTGGCATTTTCATAATGTACCATCTTTTTTCTTTTTTTTAGGTTAGAGTCAGCCTAGTGCCACCACCAATATATCTTTCTTTTCCTCAATTCAGACAAACTTTAAAATGCAGAACAACCAAACAAATATCTTTGTTTCAAACAAACACTTAATCAGGAACCTGCATTTAGCAATGCAAAAGGCCCATGAAAGGGCTTCCAAAGCCAAATCCTGCCACTAACATTGTTCTTACCAACAGTTACATTCAGTATATTACTTATTTCCTGACATGAGGAAAATGAAGACAAGAACAAAAAATATACATCTAAGAATCTACTAAGCACATTTCATTTATTAAATAAAGGAATTAGAGAGGCGAGGCAAGGAAAGAAGATGTGATGATAATTATCAGGGTACTTCTTGTATCTTGTCTGTTTTAAGAAAGCTTTTATCTTAACTACCTTATATCTATCAATGAAAAATACTGTTTTCTTCACATATTCCCATAAAACACTATGTACTAGTAAGTTTTTTATTTGGTTCAAAATAGTGCTGTGGTTCTCACATGCTTCATTCTCAATTTACCAGGCTGAAATAGCAGCAGATGTCTTAAAATATTTACAGCATAGTAGTACTTAAAAAAGATGTCCGGTTACCTTATTGGAGGAAACTAGAGCTGTCACATATTTAGTGAATAAAAAGAAATTTTTCTAAAAGATAATGCTGAAAAAAACTGGCATTGATTTTGGTTGCACGCCACCATACATGGGGAACGGTCGCACAAAACTCCCCACTGGTGAGAAAGAACAATAAAGAACTGGAACCCTGAGATACCGTAGTTTGAAGCTCAGTCACTGCCTCTCCTTACGTTTAGGAAAACATGGATACAGATCCATACTCAAATCTGGAACCACATCTGATTTATACAGCACGGGATTACATCTAACGCTGCCCACAATGACAACAATCCTTGGACATCATTGCTGTTGAGACAAAATTCCTTCAGGTTGAAAGGTACCTTCAGGGGAGCACATTTGTTGCTTTATTTTTCCAACTCGCTATCCTTCCACAACCTCACCTTCCCCATTCTTTTTCCATCCTGTACTCCCATCTCCATAAGAGCTGAATCTCTTTTCTATACGGTAGAAAAAGCAATGGTGTCTATCTCAGTCCATCTTCATTATGGCCTTCATTATGAATCATGATCTCTAATCAAGTTATATTCTCTAACAGAAAATAAACCCTGATTTTCTATAATGCATCTATTGATATGTGCAGCCTATCTCATCTTGTGGACTCCTGGAGTCCTGTCATGTCAGTAGTGGTCTGGAAAGTGAATATTCTTCCTGCATTGGTTTTTTGTATGTTTTTTTTTGTTTGGTTGGTTGGGGTTTTTGTTTTTGTTTTTTAGGGTTTGGGTTTGGTTTTTTTTATTATTTTTAGCATTTTAAAATTTCCATCTAGATTCTACTCTACTGAATGCATGCAGAAGATAATGAAATATGGTCCTGTCTGCTACTGTGATTCATTTTCCATAAATGGTTATTGGAGAGCCATATTTCATGACTATAAGATCCTATCTGTGTTTATCTCATTACTGGAGGATTACCGTAGCAGTGTATCAAAGATAAAAAAGTCATGAGCAACTAATAAAACTTTTCTGTTAGTTACGGGAATCTATTGTAGAAACTGTAATATATTCCATCATGTACCTGACAGGTAAGTGTCTTTGTTTTCAGTTGGGTGCGATTACAATGAGCAGCGTGTCAAATTAAAATCCTGCTCACGGTAATATATGAGCAATTACAGTCAGAATCACCAACATAACTCAAAACTGATATGATGATATGAGATGGACTCTCTGTAACTACCTCAGTAAGGTTCACATGCATGTTTTCAGCTGTATAACATGACCTATATCGTACTGGATTCTTTAAGACTTCAGAGGAGTCATTATGTGTGGGTTATGTTAAACTATCAGCCGGTTTGTTCTGTAAAACATCCCTTTTGTTTTTACACATGCAGTAATTACTGTGAAAGTATATCCCTTTGAAAAGGTAATCATCTTGGGTATTATACTATTTTTTTTGGCACTTTACTTTTGTTTTAAAGTAAATTATAGAGCAAGCATTCCACATTTTTTCCTGTCTAAATCAGTCATGTCTGTTGCACTTACGTAGGATCCAAAACTATTGACTGAGGGAGGGGGTTGGAGAGGGAAAGAAGGGGACAGCTGGTTTTAAACACAAAGCCTAAGGTTTCAGCATGATTTTTCTTCATCCTTTTTTTTTTTTTTTTAATGCAAATATGGGTTGAAATATTGTTTCATAAAAGAAGACAAGTGCAAACCTCAACCCAGTCCTGGAACTGAATTAACTTTAAACTATGCTTCTGGAAACGAATCAAGTCTGCATTTATGGGGAGTGGCCAAGTCCACCTACTGCTCTTAAAAGCTACAACAGAATCACAATTGCTGATCTTGTTCATACCTTCAAAACATGAAGAGCATTGTGTAAAGAGATAATGGCCCAATTAGAGAGTAGGTGGCCGTATTAAGAAAAAACATATGTCCTACTTCACATGTATCTCAAGTGTTTTCTCAGTCTGCAGATTCCCCTTAGCAGTCAGTGGAAAATCTCCTTGAGATATGAAGGTAAGTTCTTCAATGTGGATCTATGATCTCGTGTCCTCACAGAAGAAAAAAAGCAAAAAACCAACTCCACGAACAAAAATCACAACAACTCAGCATGAGATGAGAAAACAGAGAACACAGGTAATCTTTCTTCTGCAAAACACAGAAAAAGGCAAACCCTAACACATGGAGTGATACCCCTCACCGTGGCATAGCTCATTTCTTTTCTTTACATTGCCCTCAATGCTAGCCAAATATTCAAAACCATGTACAAAAAAAATAAAAATTAATGCGCGTATTTAAAGCAGTAAGAGATGGAGTCCAGAAATTTATGGGAGCCACTAATAAAGCACATTCCTGCTCAGATGTGAGTAATAGGATTTTTGTAATTTACAGTACTTCTAGCTTCACCACTTGTGAGTTATAGACCTTTGTACCTCTGCTGTTGGGAATTAAATATTAAACTACTGCCCACAGTTATTATTCCAGATCTATAAATATTTTTTCCCTGCCTTGTCAGAACCTCACGAAGAATTAGTTAAATCAGGCCCCGAAGAGACCTCACTGGCCATTGATACTACTAGAAAAATCATTAAGAATAGATTTGCTGTTACATTGGAAGGTTTGGGGGGTTTTTTTTTCTGTTTTTCATTGCCACAGACTGCCTTCCAGTGATAAATCTATCTATGGGAGTCCTACACCTCTGAGCAAGGATTGCAGCACATTGCATTGGGAAAGAGTGTCTGCTCTGCGCAGAGGAAAAAGCCTTCTTGCCATACACATGTTTACACATACGTTCCTACACTGATTGCAAACACCAGAGGAAAAGCTAGGGGTACCATACCTCCCCCTATCCACCAGCAGTATTGGTCTATGAATTAGTGATGCCCAAGGTTTCCTTCACGCTTTTCTTGAGCCCACTTTATATATTAGAGACAGTCATTTTTAACAAGGGGATCTCTGACATCACCCAGCTACTTCAAATGTGGAAAACAAAAACAAGTGTCTATTTTGCATTCTGGTCATTTCAAGACGGGCCAATCTACAAAAATGTTGTGGCAGCCTGTGCATGCATGTGTTGGGAGTGGCAGGCCAACTCTTTATTTTCTTCTGTATTTTCTTCTTGAAACACTACCTTTTGTCCATAGCCAGTATTGTTTCAGGAGTGATTTTAATATGTTAAAGATGGGCTTGCAACAAATGCTCTCGCCCCTTTTTAATTATTTCCACTGGATTTCAAAGCAGTCATGATGCAATTTACAAGAAAAGACGACTTCTATAACTATTTGAGAAAGTTTTATCTGTTGCATCACCGACATTTGGAAGCTCAGCTGTACAAGCCTGTATTTTTTTTACTTTCCCAAGGAACAGAATAATTAGGAAGGAAATGACACGGTTTACCTGGTAGAGTCTCCCAACGTAACGTCAAAATGAGAAACAACCAAAAAGCTAAACAAGAAAATAAAAGGACGGCAAGCTCTAAAGGCAACAACCAGGTGAAAGCCTGCGCTATTTGAGGAAGAGTGACTCGCGCTGTACTGACACACGCCATCGTTGCATCAGACGGGTTGATTAATAGCGCATCGCTGACTCGGGGCACACGTCTATCAGCTTATCAGAGACCTACTATGCAACGCCGTCTGCCCCGACAAAGGAAGAAGGGCCAAAAAAAGCACGTGACTTAAGACATGCAGAAGTTAAACGCAGCATAACGTGGAACAATTAAAAATAAATTTTGAAGAATGAAGTCAGTAACTAAGATGAAAGAGAGTAAAACAAGCGGGTGAAACAAAGGGGCCATGTGAAGCGAAAGGGGGATAGACCTCATCCCTCAAGGAGAGCCCGTTGTAGTCACAGCCCCGAGCCGGGAGGCCCGAGGCTGCGGTGAACCTGGGGGTAGGATTCCCTAGCCAGGAGGGAAGATGAGGAGAGGTCTCAGTGGACCTTCACCCCCACTCCTGGCTCTTGTTCCTGCTCCTATGTACTCTGGTCCCTTCAGGAATTTTGGATCCATACGCTAGCTGTTAATTCCCTGCTAGCTCCCAGGCTTCCTTCCCTGAGAAGGTTAAAGGACTTCTCTTACTTGTTTCTTCTTGCAAACATTTCCATCCTCTTCAGTTCTGCTTCACCTTCTGGACTATTGGAGGGGCTACAGCCACTTCAGAGCACATTTCTTATCTCTGAACCATTTATTTGCAATATTTGTAATCTCTATCCTCTAGACCACAGCACGTTCCTAGTTCACAGGTCAGAGTCTCATCTGCGATTGAGATGTTCTGCGTTGATTGCAACGCTATTACAAAGAAATCCGAAGTTCTAATGATGCCAATAGTTCACATGATGACACTGTTGTGTATTGAAACTCAAGGCTTGTATTAAAACCCAAAACGTAGCTGAAAGGAAACTGGTTTGGAAAAATAAAGCTATTAAGAGACTAGAGCAAGATCTCAGCCAACTAGCTTGAGGTTGGGAAGAAAGCCTAGGTGGATACATAATCTAGAGTTTTAATTTATACTAAACACAAATATGACTAGTTTAGGCTATATCAAGGACAGGACCACTGTTCTGAAAACTCTGATGTCCATAAGAACATGTAAGTATCAGTTAAGCACCGTGTTGAAATAAAATTGCACACTACAAGGTGTCAGCTAAGGAAGATAGACCACAAGTAAAGCTGGGAAACCTAGAGAGGAGACAGGGACAAGGGGTGAATAACTTATTTAGTGCAAAATTAAGTCAAATAAACATAATAGTTCCATCTGGAAATACTTTTTTTTTTTTGGGTGGAGTTCATAAAACCAAAGATTGCAGGCTTCTTGCAATGATCTGAGGGCACTTAAATAGTTCAAAATCTTCATTACGATTTAAAAATTTACAAATTGTAAGTGCAAAGATTTTTTCAGTGAAACAACATAGTTCTTGAAGTTGAAATTATTGGAGTGAATGGCTGAATATTACACTGCAGAGGTTTTGGGTTATTATTAAAAAATGATGTATGCTTTGTTCTTAAAGCACAAACATACCTTTGAAGTTTTTAGTCAACAAATTTAAAAATTATTTAACAATTATTTAAAATACCCCTAAAACCTCTTTATTGGCTTCAGGCATTACACAAAATGTCAACATTTAAAAGTGAGAGTATCATACATTAAAGAAGTTGAAAGTTATTATAATTGGGGGGGTTGCACAATATTCAGAAAGAGTAGTCACGACAGCACCAGAATCTTCTCAACTACAGGGTAGAAATTCTACATTGTTTTCTGTTTGGCTTATATTTAAGAGTTAATTTTATATTTTATGGTACTGATAAAAAAGAAAGAAATATGTTGTTCAGTACTTCTTAACAAAATTCAAGCATTAGTATTTGGCTTGCCGCTCGCTCTTCCACTTTTATGGGCCAGCTATGTTCCAGGTTGTTACAAACAAATACATTATATTTGACTAAAAAAACCTCATAATAAGTAAAGGAAATATATTGGAATAGGACATTGTTCTGTTTTCAAGCCAAGAAGCTCAGTTTTATATATTTAGAATTGTGCCTATGATAGCTGTATTAAACAATAGTATATTTTGTTCTGAGTTATGCTGTATTAAAAGGGTTTCTTAAAATATGTTTTGCCTTCTTTGATGATTGTTTTCTTGCAAAGATAATTCAAACCAGCAAGGGCCCACCCAGTCAGAGCAACAAAAGGTCTAGTCCTTGATGAGCAGTATTTGTAAGCACTCACTACTAATATTAATTAATTTGATAATTTATCCTCTTTTTCTATTCATCAGTTGTCTCCATGTGGTTTAAATATTCATTCTCTATTCAAAACTATTCACAGTGGATGAATTTCATTCCTCTGTGGAGGACCAGCATAAGGCATATGCATCACTTCAATCCCCTGAATAGGGTTCAAATAAGTCTCAAAGCGCTATATTGTCTCTCAGCTCATGAATAAATTTCACCATTTGGCTGGATGTAGATTCTTTCTGAACTGCTTGTTGCAAGTCACGCTCTGTGCTTCAGTTGTTGCTGTGCTGTCTTAGACTGTGGCCCTGAGACTCCAGCTCCATCGGTTGGGATGTTTATTTTTGCACTTTGTGGTGCATGCACAGCACCTCCTAAACACCTATGATTTGAGCCCAGTTTACCAGATGAATGCAGACCACCAGCCCGCACCTGCCTTCGTTCTCCACGTGCCCCGTGGACTGCTCACAGCCACTGCATCTGGGACATTCAGACACTCTGGACAAATGTCCAAAGTCTTTCAATTTCAACAGGATTTCTGGGTGAAAAAGGACACATGTGCAGAGACCTCCAGAGAGACGGCAGGTTTAAATTTAGACTTTTAGTGACGGGGACCATCATCTTCTTACATGTATGCACCAAGCACAAGATAATACTCTTTTGTGGCTGAATTTCTTATGCCCGCTCCACAAACAGGCAAGCAAAAAATAAGCAGAAATCTCCAAATAAGATTAGCTATTTAAAATCTGAACTGAGGTGAATTATTTCAAGTCCAGGCTTTCCTCTATTTGCAAGTATTCTGCCAATAAACTTTTTCCTAGATTCTACGTAGAAATCAATCTCAAAGGGTGAAGTCAATTCCAAGTTGTAAGTAATTGTAGAAATGCAGGAATATTTTTCCAGCTCTGGCGCTGACCAAGCATCCTTTTCCATGAACTTCTTTTTACAGTTTAGTATCATAATTAAACCAGAGCTGAAGCAAACAGGTTGCCCCCTCTAACAAACAAACTTATCAGAAAGTTACTTTGAGGGTGGAAGATAAGATTATAAGGGAGCTTTCATTAAGAGCTCAGACAGACCATCTTCATTCATCCTCAAAACCATTATGTAGATTGGCAAAGAATGAAAGGTAGCAGTGGGAGGAATGAAGAGACATCATTCTTCCACAACAAATATGCTCCAGCGATAAGTGATAGAAAATGGTGCTGTACATACTTAAAAGTGCGGCTAAGAAAATCCTTTGCTGTGTAAAACTGACACAGGTTATCCTCATTGCCTATTAATATTACTGGGAAGTTTTAAAAGATACGGCTCTGAGAACGCTATGTCAGATTAGGAACTGGAATTTAAACAAATGCAACCTACAGGAAAGGCAAGGGCATTTCTAACTACCTTTGCCCTTTGCCACTGCAAGCTTCCACAAAGTTAAAAAGACCCTATGAATCAACAAGGGAGCTCAGGAAAGTGGCTTTCACTTATGTCTGAATTATGTATGGACAGTTTCGTGACATACAAGCACTCAGAAAACAAATAGCAGAGTGCTGCGCGCTGCGTGTCCCCGACACACATCTGGGCTATGTCCCAACGACGTACACCAGCTACACTGCTTTCTCTGAATAAAGTGTAGTCTCTGAGCCAGGACTTACAAGAAACTAGCATGGGAATGATATATCACATGCTGAAAACACAGCCAGGATGTCCATGCCTAACTTCTACCTGATCCTGCATTCTTTGGACTTTCAAAAATTCTTCCCACAGTGAATGGGGCTTTTGTGTGGAAAAAGGGAGCACAGTAAGAAAACACAGTAAGCACTATTGTACAGCAGTGATGCTCAAATAGCCGACCTTTGAGAAGTGTCATTTCACCTTTTTCATTACAGTGACTATCTCAGTTTGTTGTGCAGGAACACAAAGATCCATGATTATCCTTACAGTCAACTTGCTAGTTCTGGAAGTCAGGGACCCTTCTGGAAGTCACGTCCCATACTGGAGCAGAGCTCCTAGCACTGACCCGGATTTCACTCCAGGAGTCTATTTTCCCCCCTTGTAGCACAAGACTTTTGTTGATTTATGCCACGTGGCAGGAGGAGAGAGTCAAACATCCTTTAAAACCCTCATCTTCCCTCACGACAAAGAACGGTGCACGTGGCATTTCATGGAACTAATTAAATTAATTGAATGGAAAGGAGCGGGCACAATTCCTCTGAAAGTAATGTTTACCTTCTCTGTTTACCCTGAGATTTAGGTTGGCTCCCACTGTCAGCTATCAGTTGATAGCTACAGCAATTGCAATGACAGCATGAATCATAATGCAAAAAACATGTTACATATTGAATGATAGATGAGCGAATTTCAGGCCAATTCCTACTGGATCGTTCTTTGCAATTCACTCAACGGATCAGAATATCTCCTGACTAGAACCACATGGCTTGTTTTTGAAATTTTAACTACTGAAGTGTGTGAGACATTGTCCCCATGGCCTGTGACAAGGAGGGGCTTCAGTCAGATGGCCACCTGTCATTTCAAACATCAAATACTGCGTATATTTACGTGGGCCCCCTGTCAGACTCCTTTCCCAGAGGCATCAATGTCAGGTCTGTTCAACAGTCAGTTTCTCTAAGGGACATGAGAAGTTATAGCTTTGCCATAGCATCTCTGCAGCTTGTTTCTGAATACGGCAGTAGTTGCCCTGCGCTCCACAAGCTCCACGGTCTTCACGCTTGCTGCCAAGAAAATGCAATCACACTCCCAGCCAAAGGAGACAGGTTCTCTCTAAGGCAGCAAGTTTCAGACAATATTCTTTTAATACTTGCTTGCTTAAAAAACCATTGATTTTGCTTATGACCTCTGGAAAACTCTGTTAGAAGTAGAAATGGAGCTGGCAGTCTCTGGACACCTCACAGAAAAGCAGCTCTTCCCACTTTTTCGGTCTGCTTACAGGAGAATAAGCACTCCTACATAGTACAATAGGCAGGTAACATATTTTTTTTCCCTTTGCTATTTTTCTTGCCTATCTGCTTCATTCATTGCCTTCCCCTTCTCCTCCCCCCCCTCCCCCCCCAAAAAAAATGTGTAAAAATGAGATTT
>JAOXNO010000013.1:54286678-54306873 GCA_028565335.1 Limnodromus scolopaceus | reverse complement strand
AAAAAAAATGTGTAAAAATGAGATTTTAAAAAGTCCATTTTGCTGCCCTGACAGTCCCATAAGTTTAGTAAAAAAATACTTCACCTCACTGTGCTAGAGCATGCAAATTCTCTAAAGCCACATCAGTGGTGATATAACAAGGTGATAGCACCACATTCTCATTCAATGTTTCCTTCATTATGCACTGGAGGAGACACCAGTCATCAGAACTTCCACTTTCACTTTCCTTAGGTGGTCCTGAATCACAGTCAACAGCAGTGAAGAAGCTTGCTCTGGCAATTAAAGTATTTACAGGCTTCTGTTTCCTCACATCAAAAGCACTGTAGCCAGCATCATGTTAGAATGGCTTAAGCCACTGAAAGTCCTAATAGTCACCTAAATCTTATTATATAGTGCTCTTAATTCTGGCTCTCCTTTCCCATTTCCCCGTTCAAGTGATTTTGATTTTTCTCAGTCTCAAAACAATTTGAAAAAGACTGGAAAAATGAGAAACATAACAGAAATCTTTAGACAGTTCCATCCGCTACACAGAAGCCCTGATAATATATTCTTTCAGGAAGGGTTGCACTACAGGATATATTTCATGCTTTAAAAAGTAACAGCCAAAAAAGGGATGGGGGGAATGGATTGTGCACAGTAACTGTAAAATTATAGCCCTCTTGTTTTGGATCTGGTTGCTAATGTGCTCAAAAAGATCTGTGCTTCATCATATTTTATAGGGAGGATATACAGTATGTGCTCTATGGGGAGCCTATATGAGTCCTAACATTGCTCAAAAGGACAGTTAAATAAATGACTCCACCAGTCAAGTCACTGAAAAATTTGTATTTCTGCCAGCTTGCTTCCAGCCTCTTTGCATCGATGGATTGTGGTGACAGCAATTATGTCATCCGTAAAGTTAAGAAGCTGGGAATCCTTACATCAGCTCTCAGACTTGCTTTTTTGTCCCTCCTACAGTTATCACTTGTTATTCTCGGCATTACCATATTTTCTAAGAGACTACGATAACCAACACAAGCGCTATGAAAATATGGTTGATTTTAAGCTGCTCTAAATGAGCACAGCCTTCGTTCCGCAGCATGCCTCATCCAGGCTGTCACAGGTTGGAAGAGGATGCGTGGTTTTTGCCTTCTTCTGTGGGAGCGCACAGAACACCCTTTAAAACAACCTATCCCATTCAGCCCTTAACTGCTAATATTTTGTACCCACCTCAGCAAAATACAGGTTGCTGCTTGCCACTAGGGTGATTCAGCTAGAGATCTGGTTCTATCAATCTACTGATTTTCGGGCAGCTAAGCCATAAGATTATTTTTTTCCAGGTTTATCAGAACATCCTCTACGAGGGGTGTCAAGACATGCCATTTTCTGAAGCGTGGCGTGGCTTTATTTTTTATGCTGCCTCTTTGCCGGTGGTCCTATTTCAGTGCTGACCTCTGGAAAACTTCGGAAACTCTGTTGCCTGCATATCCTTTATTGCTCCTAATGGCCACAGAGCACAGTCAAGGCCACTGCTCCACAGTATCTAGAGCTGCTAAGAAAGGAGGAGGAAATAATCTGAAACAATGCCATGATGTCTTTCCAGTGGCAAACTTTAGTTAATACCAGCATGTTCCACCTTAAAAAATTACTGGCAAAAGTTGTCTCTTACTGGCAGAGCTGCTGGCAGAAGTCTGTCTCTAATAGATGTCTGATACATTCATGGACAACAGTTTATGATTCTGGCACTGCTGTATTTTATGGCTGTCTTAGAATGAGTCATGGCCTTCTCTATTTTTTTTTTCTCCCCCAAAACATTCCAAATCCACTCAAATACTGAATTCAACACAGCTCTGGTTTTGCGTTACAAGTCCTTCACAAGGAGCAGGCCTCTGAAATGACTTCTGAGAGAATGCCAATGGCACGTACCATCGTTGGGCGACTATTGAAAGAGACTGATTTAACCAGCTACGATCTACAGCGAAATGCTCAGAAACACAAGGCGGTTGCCGCGTCTCACTGGCAAGGCGCTCTTCGCTCACTTCTCCCACCCCCAGAAAGGGTAAATCGGGTAAGTTGGCTGCCATCAGCCTGAACTAACTTACACTTAACGTTATGTGAGATGAATAACAGGCCGCATTCGACAGCAGACCTTGCGGGATCGGGCCCGAACGGCTCCGGAGCCGTCTACTGCTTAAAACTGTTACTCCTACTGGCACGTCTCCGAGTAGGGGAAGGAACACTACAGCTGTAGCTCATGATGTTGAACACACACTAGTTAGTTTATTGCTTGGTACTAATAAAAGGTTTCCAAAGAAGACTGACTCCTGTGCAGCACGCAGACTTTCCTTGTACCACTTCCAAGAGGGCTCCATACTCTCTTCACAACTAGCTTGAAATGACACTCTCTTATTCACCTTGTCAAGGAGACATGTCGAGCGGAGCCAGTATTCTCTCCATCCCCTAAATTGTCTGTGATGAACATGACTGCTATATATAAACACAAAAATGAAGAAATATTTCAGAAGCAAGTTCTGAGTCTATTTTTTCCTTCATCGAGATGCTGTTTCTTATGGTCTCTCCTAAGTTTAGATAGCATTACCCTTCACTTCAGCTACGTTTGCCAGACTTAACAGACACTTCACAATAAACTTAAAATAATGATGTTGATTAATCAAATCCCATGAAGCAACCTGTATTACAGGGAATAACAGTAAAATCCAGCAGCTGTGTAATTCAGAGGCTGGACAAAATTATTAGCGTTTTAAGATTGTCCAGCAAAAAGGAAAAACAGCTTGCATGGCACCAACGCTCTTCATAGGGAAAAAATGTTCAGACTGAAAAATAATGCTTACTGCAGGAATTTCAAACAAAAATGTTGCTATTAATATAAAATGTTCTTTTGGCATTCGGATTTAAAGAAACCTATGTTAAATTATACTTGAGTTGAAAAGTTACATTAAAACAAAACTAGAAAATCGAAAATGTTTTCATCAACACATTTGGAAAATTTTAAACCTCTGAGATTACTTTTTTTTTTTCAGAGTCAATTGTTCCAAACAGAAAAGTATCAGGACTTTAGATTTGAATATGGCTAATATTTGGGGAAAGTCAAGACTAACTCCAAAAATTTTTTTTTTGCTTTAAGCCCATTTCTACATTTATTTAAAGAGTTTATTCCCAGTTATTCTTTGGGAAGCTTCTATGCCTTTCCCCATCTATTGAGTCTACTGCAATGCTTTCCCTAGCATAGCTGTCAACACAGTTTAAGAAAACAAAAAAAATGGAACAGTACAGACACGGTCTGATTAAAAATATTAGTGAATCCAATCAGTCCAGTGCAAGAGTCACATATTTCTATTCTATAACGACTAGTCTTATATTAGTTAGCTAACATGATTTCTTTGGCTTTTGTATGATTTTTTTTAAAAAAACTTACAATTGGTAGACTTTCAGTTAGTTTAAAGTCTGTTTTGCCTTACTCTAAATATTCTGTGCCAGAAGACAACTGATTTGTCTTCTCTTCCATGAGTTTGGAAGTTACTTCTGCACATTCCTATGGATTTCTTGCTAACGTGCTTACAATGAGCTATATGAGAAACAGGAAGGTAACTCAAAAGATCGTGTATTGGACTCCAAGAGGCATGTACTTTGAGCATGCCTGGACCTTAAGTATAAGGAAAGGGGTGTCTCTCTTCTGTAAGAAAATGCTGAGCTGTTTTTGGTGTCTGATTTGGAGATACAATTTACAGCTGAGAGCCCAAGTAGTCATTTGTTGGTGGATACAAAAAATACTGTGGGGGGGAATTCTTTGATGGCCCTATCAGTTGTTCCACACTAGATCTCCAGTTAGTTTTCTTGCATTTAAAAAGGGACAGATCCTCTGAGATTTACGTATTTCTTGGCATACCATCTAGCAAATATCACCTATTAAAAATCACTGTGTTTATCCCTCCCCATCCGAAGTCCCTAGACAGCAGAGAATAGTCCGGTGCATTAGAGGCCTTTTCCTTCCTGCCTACAGCAGGACTGATTTAAGCATGACCCAAGCCACACCACTAAGCGTGTCAAAAATGAGCTTGGCAGCACTAGGTTAAAGCTCCTTGATCAGCAGAGCTCTGAAAAGAGGTTTAGCCTCCTCCCCATCCCTTTCCCCAGCTGTGCGTTCCAGCTGCTGATTCACATGCAGTTAAAACTCTCATCTCTCTGGACAACCATGAGTAGTTCAAGCTTCTGCTGAAGTTTGTGTTCTCTGGACAGGACAGCACTCCTCCAATTTCCCGTCCTGACCTTTCTGCCCTCTCTGTAGGGGATACACTTTCGATCTAATTGAACTGTGTATTTGACAAAGATCTTCCAAGTGGCTGCTATCAGCAGAGCTCAGGCATGCTCTGTATCAACGTGCGGCATTTTAGGCCTAGAATTCCAAAGAGCAGTTGGCATTTCCCATCTCAGCAGCGCAAGAGCCAAATGATTCATTGGGCTGAGATCCATTTTTGACAAGGGGCTTGGATGCTTTGACTACATCCGTATCGGGACCTAAAACCTAGCTTTTGGATGCCTTGAGAGCTACTGGAGTCCCAAGGCCTGCCTCAGTGCCTGTATTACACCTACACAGCGCAGTGAGGATGGGCCATCTGATGCAAGTTACATGTGCACAACCTTTAAATTGCTTAAAGCTTAATTTAATTAAGTAATTAAATTGCTTAAAATTAATTTAATTGCTTAAAACCTGTGCGCTTACGGCAAAAAAAAAATGGAATATTTTTAAAACAGGTATAAATTCAGGAATAAAACGAATTCAGGAGAGTGGACTGAAACAGAAGGATTTATAAAGAGGCTTGGATAAAATCAGTGTACTTACCAACATAATTGATGAGTGTGAAATCAATGTAATTATCTCCTAATGAATACACGCTCTAGGACTAAATGTGTGCTATGACATTGTAGCCTGAGTTAATATATTTTGGTTTCTTCTAAAAAACCCAAACAGAACAAAACAAACAAAAAAACACACAAGCACCACAAACATTCCCCCAAAAAGGATGTGGATGTGAAGGGTGAAATGTGACCTGCGTTACTTGGAGGCAAAAGCCAGCCCACACCGCTGTGTCACCTGGACTCCTGACACTCTCCGCATTTATACTTAATCAGCATCAGTCCTGATAAATTATTTACCCTGGAGGAATGCAATGGGACGCCAGTTTGTCTGTGCATACGCTCTTATATTCTGCTAGACTAAATAAGCAGGGTTGGGGGCAGGGGAAAGAGCCCTGATTTCTTTCTACGCTCTGGTGGCTCTACTTCATACAGCGCTGGCGTCCCCCCGTGACACGAGGCATGTTTGATACACCCTTGACATGGGTATCCTTAAAAGGGAGGTTCAGGGTGGTGGTCATGCATCAAAATATGTTAGACACAACAGGTCTCAGAAACAATAAACTATCTCACAGTGTGGTTGATAGAGGAATGAAATCTAAAGGGATAAGAGATACTACTTCGCATCCAGAAGAAAACAACCGCATCAATATCGCAGATAGCATAATCTTGCTTAACCATACTTTTAAAGGACTGGGCTTAAGGCTCTAAAGGCCAGTTTTGATAGCAGAACCACACGCTCTTATGCAATGCATTACCCTTAAATTGCAGATCCATTTATATAATACTTGTTACACGGCACAGATGACTTGGCATGCAAAAGAAGTGACTGAATGCCGGAGTGCCTGTGAGGAGGCTCACTGTAACTTTTGATTGCTTGCTAAATTTGTTAAGTCATAACTTTAATATTAAATTTAACCTAGATCTTAAAGAGATTTCATTTCTAGAGCCCTTCCAAGTAAAGAGATGCCCTGTAGTGCACCTGATTTAAATAGATTTGATGGGAGATTAGACAGCATAGTAACAAGAGGGATTTACATTTTTTTAAAATGACCCAGGTAAACGTAGATGAAAACAAGCACTCAATAGGAACATGCAAGGAACAATCTCCATAGATAAAGCACAGATAACTGGTAGACTCTGTATTTCAATTTTTTCCTGTAGGTTTCCCATATGTTTTATGGAATAAAGAACTACAGCCAAGAATAAAACAACCCCAGGTCGCCCCATAGCACTTGAGCATCAAAAAGGTGAAAAATGTGTTGTGAAAAGGTTGAAACACAAAAAACACCACACGAACACTGAAATAGTGTTGGATTCCTCATGAGGAATATTCTGGCATCAAAGGCGTTACAGTCAGAAACCTGCCCACACTTCAAAGGAGTTCAGAAAAGCAACAGCAGCAACAATTCTGAGAGGGGACTCCTATAAAGAAAATAATGCAGAAACACTGAAGGCAGGATTCCCTGCTTAAATGAGCTTCTCTCCTATGCTAAGATAATATTGTCATTCCTGGGGTACAAGATTACTCTTAACAAACCACCTCCTCACCCTTTAAAATAGATTACAAACAAATAAATTCTGCTTTTAGTACAAGCTTACTTTCATTCTCCGTGAATATGATGGGGGGGAGGTGGGGGCAAGAAAGATACTCCATATCTCCTTCTAACTTCGGACCAACACTCATCCTTTACTGCAATGTCTGGATGAAACTTTTGGTAACAGTCCACTGTTGAAACACGAAAACATCTCCCTGAGGAGGCTGGGAAGGAGAGAAAAGAATTAGCCTGGATAGAAGACGGGAATGAGGGTGATGAGATGGAAAACAGAGATGTTGATCTGGATGCAGTACAGGATCAGAGATGGGAGGGAAATATGACTCTAAGTCACCCATCTGCTCTCCTAATTCTGGAACAGAATGAAACTGTACCCAGTCTGCCCAGACACAACTCCTACACGCCTGGGTGAGGAAAGTGTGGAGCATATAGATGACTCCATTGGATTTATTCCATTTCCACTAGGAGAAATTCTGGCTGCCTTGTTAGGGCAGGCCTTGGTTCCCTGAGCGGTGTAAAGCAAGTATCTTCCCCAAGGGACTGTGAAGCACTTTTTTTTTTTCCTTCTTCCCTTGCATTCTCACTTTGGAACCCAGAACCATGGCAGCACTGGCCAAAATGATCATCTGAAATATTTCTAAGCTTTTCATGCTCACTTAACTGATGCATAAAGATGGGGGGATAACCAGGTCTCCTGCTTGAGAGAGAGAGAGATAGATACTGTGTAGATGCCCGAGTACAGTTACCAATGTAAAAAAGTACAGACTATGACAAACGATTCAAATAAGCTAGAGCCAAAGACTGTAGTAATAGTGAAACTGTGTATTGCAGTTGGTAAATGAATGCCTGGTGAAATGCCTTACATTTCCTTGTGTCCTATAAAGCCTGAATGTATTGCTCAGGACAAGTGAGTCACCGGTTTAACTGTATTTCTATATGTATTTGAATATTTCTTCGTATATTTCACATCTGAATATATGTGTGTCATATTTATCCCAAATTACCCAAGAGAATTCAAATGAATTGGATATATGTCACAAAAATGAAAAGTTTTGTTTCAAAAACTTGCTAGAGTTGCTAGGGGACAATGTTATAGTTACCTACTACATCATTATTTACAAAATCCAAACACATTAAAACACAGAAATTAAAAACTAAGGGCATCATAAATCTTAGATAGTACACAGTCAGACAAAAAGATGTTATTCTTCTCAAGAAAATATTTCAGTATGAGACACAGAGCTGAACTCCACAACTTGGAGCAATCTAATATTTTTGCTGTATAGATTTCAATTCACAATTGATTTAAAAAACACCACTAAGTGGGATTTGTCAATCAAAGCGCTTTTATGGTTTGAGATTTTGTTTTTTTCTTTTTTGTAATAAAACACTTAGCACGGTGGTTTCTTGGTTATGGTGTCATATATTCACTTTAAGAAAATCGTTTCTGAGGAACATAGCAGCAGATGTTAAGTGACAAAGCTTTAGCAAGTGACGCAGTAAGACCAAAACCACTGTAGCTTAAAGCTGGAAAAAACCTATGAAACTATCCTGTCACAGGACAGATAAAATATATAAATGCACTTTAGCAGACTGAAACAAAAAAAAAACCAAACAGTATGCATCATAATTCCAACATAAAGCTTGTACTAAAGAGTTCTTTTTGTACATGTGTGAAAATGTCATCTTAATATTTACTTTTTAATATTTAGTTCTCATATTTTGCAAACACAGAAAACCAAAAATGGATATTTTTCATGTTCTCACAGGTTTGGGGGTTTTTTCACCTTCATTGACTGCTTTTCTTCCCCATCCACCTCTAGCATTTTTTTACTTTCCCGTAACTTTTTTTCCCCTCATTTTGGCATTGACCAAAATACGAAGGCAGCAGACAAACAAGAGACTGGAAAAAACGGAGTTTTAATTCTAGTTTTCTTCAAATAAAATTTAAACTTTTTTGCATGTAAGTTGCGTTAAGTAAAATTATCCTATGATAAGGGAACTCCATCAGAGAGAAGGATCTTGCGCGTGCTTAGATACTTCTCCTGTGGGCACTATGGATGGGACTGCTGTATTCCACAGGGACCTCGAAGCTTCAGCAGTGTGAATGCAATTAGCACGCACCGCTCAGCTCAAGAACTTGCACGTGAGCGGGGGACGCTGCTGCCAAAGACAAGATAAATGCAGCCACGAGGCAAAAGGCAAGAAAATCTGGACGGATTTTCTCCCAGTCAGCAGGCGTGCCGGAACTAAATGGCTAATAACTGCAAACGGTGTTCCATCATGTCAGCGTTTCCTCTCTTCTTGCAAACGTGGAGGATCTAGGGCGAGTCACCCCCTCGTAGTATGTCTCAGACAAAAAGAATAGGTCCCTGCTGGCACTGAGCAGATGAATCTGAATCTGCTCCAGAACGACCTTTATTTCGGAGGTGGAGCCCCTGCCTCCTTCCCTCTGCAACACAGTTTGAACCCTGCAGGGTTCCCTTAATCCCCAGGTGATCGTGTTGGTGTCAAAGCTAATGACAGTGCCCCAAGAGACAATTCAACTTCCCAACATACTTGCACAATAGAGAGGCACTCTCCTTTTAACAGAAACGCAGTAAGCGCACGGAATAGCACAAAAATACATATAACCAGTATGACGACGCTATCTGCCCCTCCTCTGTCAATTGTGCACCCTTCTGCTTGCCCTCACTCATTCCCTACATTAACAAAATTACAGTTATGCCCAAGCCACTAAGTAAAAGGTTATATAGGTGCATACAGAGAATTCTGAATAGATTTTCTTTTGCTCTTTTTAGGAGCTGTGCATTTCATAGGTTATGCCGCCTTCATGCTTCCATTTTATTTGAAGTTTGATTTTTTAATAACACACAAATGCTAGAAGGAAGTCTACTGTCACCCGGAAACGTTAACGTTTTAGCGGTTTTGAAGTTACTTGTGCGCATTCTGCCCCCTCATCACCTCATGTTTTCCTTTTGGAACACATCTCTCCATCAGGAGGAAACCCTTCAGGTGGTGTATATTGCAAACCCGCCCTCAGGCCTAGGAATCGATGCTCACCATACTTTTACTGAGCTTCTGCAGCACTTCAAGGAAACGGCACATGCCAGTTTGCGGAGCATTTTACAGCACCCTCAGAGCACCAACGGGTCATACGGTTTAAGCCCCCCTTATCTTCAGCGATGAGAAACAGGAAGAAATGAGAAGATGAGGCAAGGAATAAATCATTTATTACACTAAATGCAGCCGGTGTAATTCACTAAAAGAGTTTTCTTGTATGAGTTGCCGTGTAACAATTCCTAGAGTTGTCACAGGGACCTTGTGCGGACAAAAGGGGCAGTTTTTTTATGGTCACAAATGGGAAGGAAGCAGGTCCATGGCACAATATCTCTGTTAGAAACCCTTGATCTGAAGTCTGGGATGTTATAAGTTGGCACCAAAATAGAAACACTAGAGTGATAGAGGAACGGACAAACCGCAGGCCACCAGATAGGAAAAAAATATGATACCCTAATGTGAGGCCCCACAGACGGGAGAGAAGATCTGGACAATGTTACCAAAGAGAGGGAAAGGGAGAGAGAGGCAGGGAAAGGAACTACAAATATATATGCACAATATTATGACCAAAAGCAGAGATAAGGGTGCTGCATTGTCATTTTATCTCTCTAGCAAAGACATGCTGGTTAGCTTAACTATTTCTATGATTCCTAAAACTTATTTATTTAACTACCTATTTGCTTATATATGCACTGCAATGCTTTATCAGTCTGATCCAAACCCAATGGCAAAGGCTGCTATTGTCGAGAAGATGCTTCTGTTCAGACAATGTATTGCTGTATCTAAATGCTTGCTGCTCTCTCCATTTGCTGATTAACCAGTAATTGGTTTTGACTTCTCTCTTAACTTCATTCTATTAAATGCCATCTCCTAATTTTTATGGTAGCCAGCTCCCTTCATTATGAGAACTTGCTTTTCCAATGGACTATAGTAAAGCTTAAAAGTTGCTGATAGCACCGTGTTATCTGTTTCTCCTCTTCAGAGTTCATACCTAGCCCCCATGCGACACAAGGTGCTAACTTCATACTTCATTTGATGTTATACTGGCAGCCTCCCAGAAAATAGTTTATCTAGGTACTTTTATGGCACTCATCACTTCAGTACCTGGTGTCTTCCAAAATTCAGTCCTTATTAATATATGTGCTTATCCACAGTCTCTCTGTCCGCAATGGAGTAATCACCGCCCAAAATAGCCCCTTCCCTTATTCTGAGCTGCAGCCCTCCAAACCTGGCTGCTAAGATGTCATTGCTGAACACTTGATTATGCCAACCTAAGCAAAGAAGGGCAAACTCCCTGCGATGCCCTACAGTGCTTGTGAGCAAACCAGTGACTCGGTACATACAGCAAAACCAGGACAGGAATGCTGGCGATCAGGGGGACACCCAACTTCAGCACAAAGAGAAACGTGACTTTAATGACATTGACATTGTATTGAGTAAGCTGAGAATGAACTGCTGTGAAGTTGGCTTATAGCAAGGTTTGGAAGGAAGTCCAAATAATGCTGAATAAAAGGCAGGTGGTGAAATACCAAGTACTTTTGATGATGAACCCCACCTGTGCTCATTCTCCGCACAGCTAAAGACTGTTTATGGACCAATGTAGGAGAGGACAATGCTGCCTAAGAGGATAGATGCTAAAAATATTGACCAAAGACTGTGAAAGTACAAGTTAGCACTGGAACTAGCCTTTTCAACATCTGCTCAGTGTCAGCACAGCTGTCAACAGCGTGGAGTTTGAATACATTCCTTGAGAAGCCTATCTTCACTTAGGATGAGCCTCCAGTTACAGACAAAATCAGTGATGCTATAACATTCAAGAAAGACAGCAGAGGGGGAAATCTTACTTCCCCAGGTTGATAAAATTTGACAAGAAAAATCTTCCTTCAGTCATGGCTTCTACTCAAGCAGTTTTGGATTTTGTAGAAAAGGAAGTTCTGCAAAGACCACAGAGATTTCCCCAGAAAACATGGAATGGTTTTTATACAAAATTTCATTCTGGAAAAACACTGAAAAAAACTATTTTGCTTTCAACACAGTTTTTACTTATTTCTCAGAAGACTTTAATAAAATGAATTTATCTGGGATTTGGAACCTTATGGTTAAAACAAACCATAACAGAGTGCATGGTCCCTCACACAGCAGAGAAAAGCCTGGAAGAATTACATCTGATTTTTACAACAGCAGGTAGTGGTAAGCAACGTTGCATTATGGTCTATGCTACACATTTTAGTTTATGTCACAGCAGAAGACAAGACTACCCGCAAGCTTTGGATACAAGTTTGAGTCGTAGGAAGACTGCCTGCCCTCTCCAGACAGGACACCAGGCCAAAGGTAGCCAAATAAAATATACTTTTCCATGTTTGCAGCAGTGTCCTGGTCACCCATTCCAAACAGCTCTCCTTCAAAGATCAGTTTGCCACTTTATACTTAAAGAATTTCCAGACAGGCTGGAGGACAACGAGAGGCCAATCAGCTCTTCAATAACTTTCTGAACCAGCTTAATGGAAAGCAAAGTACATAGTACATACTTCTGGAAGAATACACACTACTTCTGCAGCATGTTTCAGAAAAAGATTCTTTATAGACAGGGAGTACTAGCAAGGCCTGTGACAACACTGACGGAGATAGAGCATCCAGATGATGAGGCTATCGTTTGGCAGGCTTACACCAGCTGAATGGAGTCAGCCTAGAAGGAAACTTTCCACAGGACTAATTGCATCAAAGCTGTCATGTTAGCCATCCTTCTGTGCAGGCATAAGAGAGGGCACTGTTCTGAGTGACAAAGCACGGAAAGCTAACAGCAAAGTCTCCCTCTGTGCCAGCCACACACCCACCACAACCTGCACAATGGAGTCCGCCTATCGCAGATCCATTACACAGTCCTGTGGAAGGGGCAGGATGCACTGGTAGTCAACTAATCTCCTGGATGGTACATGAGGAAGAGTGCATGTGGCCACCTGCCCATCCACCTGGCTTGTCCTCCTTATTCCCTCATGGAACTATCATTCTCAAGTTCTGTGTTAATTAATTTCTGGTAGGAACTGAAACTTCACTCAATGTGTTCAGTTCACGTATAACCTCAAACATCTCTTCGGGTGAAAAAAAAGAAGGGACTTTGATCTCTGAAAAGGTCATTATACTTTATAGCTTTAAACATGACATGCAACCTAGGAATGAGTCTTTGAACAGGCTTTTTGTCCATGTTACTCCCAGCTGTAGTCTATTATTGTTAATAAAAGTTTATTAGTAGTGTTTCACAATCATATCCTTGTAAACAAATAAAAAGGAACAAATCCAAAGTGTTTGGCTTGGGTTGTTTGTTGGTTTTTTTTCATCAAAAAATAAAGATTCTCCAAACAATTGCATTAATTTTTGAGATTCTATAGTGTAGCATGTGTTTTAAAATCACAGTTTTTCAGTAGCAGTCAGCATACGTGTAATGAAGGAGACTAGAATAACTTTGAGTTTCACTATGTGCTACTGACGCAGACTCACACAGGGAACAAAATCTGTAATGGATAAAGAAATTTAATTTCACAAACCTGGACCCCATCTTCCAAGTCATTCCTTAGCAACCATGCAGTAAGCAGTAAAACAAACAGATCTTCAATAATCACCCCTTTACTTCTATTGATTATGCTATATTTTTCAACTAAAATACTGGTATATTGGGAAAGACTAAAGTCACTAATCTCCTGACAAAAAGTGCTTACTTTGCACAGAGAGAGGTAGCTTCATAGCATGTACTCATACATCTTTACCCATGAGAAAATTTTTTTTTCCAAAGCTCCAGACACCTTGGCTAAATTTGATTCTCTTAAATTTCTAGAGAAAGCTTCTCTCAAGACCACCATCGTGCTGCATCAGTGGTTTACAGATGTTAGAGGGGTGAAAGAAGGGCATGGGAAGTAAGAGTCACAGCTGATAGCAAATAGAATTAAAAGACAAGTAACAAATTAGATACTAGAGCATTGGGGTTGTTTGATGGAGAAACAGCTGTCTAAAAGAAAACTAACACTTTCCGTAGGAAAATGGTGCTTGATCATATAAGGATCAGTAAACACAGTGATAAAATCACCTGGTTTAGGTACTTTATAGAGACGACTGGAAACACAGAATACTTCATCTGCGGCCTTCCCTAACTTACACACAACCTAGGCATGAAACCAACCTCAGCATGTCAAAAATTGGGAGCTCCATGCACGGGCAGTCACTAGGAGAGAACAGGTAACAAAACCAAGGAACCCTGAGCAAGGCACTTAAAGTATATGTTATAGCTTCTAGAAATCTCAAAAAACCCAAGGGGCTAGGGTGGACAGGATGTGGTTTTTTCTCAGCTCTCTTTCTTATGATTAATCTCAGTAGTGATATCTCTACAATAGAAACATGATTAATTTGCTTCAAGCTGCTGATATAGCATTGTTATAACTTACTCAGCTCACTGCTAAATATCAGCTTTTGCACAGATTCCCATATTCAATGGCTATTCTGTGAGGCCCTGCTCTGCTTGGAATAACTCTGAATGTTATCGTAGGATGGGATCCCAAGAAATGTTTAGAGTTGAGATGTATTCCCAACTGTGGCACAGACACTAATTGGTATCTGAAGCAAATAACGAACTTTTCTGACTTGATGTGACTGGGTAGATTTTAAACGGGTGATTCAGCTCTTCATCATCAAGGGGTGTGGTTTCGCATTTACAAAAGAGAGATCAAAAGTATCAAAATCTATTTTTAATTAATTATTTATCTAAAGAATGAGTTCCCTCCTTCTGCAAGAACAATGGTCAGGAACAAGTTCAGTTGCTCAAGTTCATTTAACAGAGGTGTTTGCAAGTTCAAAGCACAGATGCTTCTCTTCTACCAGCACACTATACAAAGGTACAATGTGCGTTGTGCTAGTCACTTGTTCTAGCACCGAGTCAAAAGGATGTAACAATACCCACTTCCATTATAAATTCTCTCATATGCAAATTCAACTGCTTGTTCAAATATTTGTGAGAACCATGACACTGCCAAAAAGTGGAAAGAGGCAAACTCAAAGGCTGGCCAAAGAAAATTAATAGAAACTTCCAAATAAAAATGCACCGTTTCCCACCCTACTATGTTCACAGAGTTTCATCTGTTAACTAATGCTAGTAAAGCCATTGGAACTTTGAAAGCTTCACATTAAATAAGAGATGGGCACAAATCAAAGCTCTGGAAGGGAGCAAACTAAAATTCTCTAATGGTTTGAATTCAAACCTACTTGGCAGCATGGACCTATCTTTGATTTAATGGCTAAGTAACAAATATTTGTCTGTGAGAACATGAACAAACTGCTTCCCGAACATAAAACAGAATCCTTTTGAGATTTTGGACCACACAGTCTTGTTCTTCCTTAATGGACTCCAGTAATTTAAGAAATTCTATCTTATCTCATAAGTAAAATAGAAAGAAGGACGCTTCCAACATACTGAAGTATGCTAAGTTTTAGGGTTTAGTTTGGGTTTAGCTTTTTTCTTCTTTTACAGTATAAATGTTAATTGACATTATATCCATAAATCTTATGTGAATGAAAGCATTTGGTTGAGGAAGACAGAACATTTCCAAGACACTTTCAACTTGCAAATTAATCTTAAGGGGCCTAGTATCACTTGTCCTTTTATCACATCTCAGTTCTTTAAAAATTATTCCAGCTACAGCTATAGCCTTTCCTCCTCATGAATTGTTCTTTTTACCCACTTTAAAAAGTGAGTCTTGCTAATAGTAGTAGATAATAAATTCTTTTTGAGCTAATTATGCTTTGTCAAATAAAAGTCACCTCATAACACCACCTTGTAGTTTCATATAGCTCGCTATTAACAATAGGTAGGCAAATATTGGAGGAATCTGAGTCAAAAGGGACCCGAACGTCTAAGGAGATATAGGCTGACGTCCCTTTAATCAAAATCCTGTCTTCTATATTTTCAGGTAGAAGACTAGATGTCAAAATCAACATATCCTTCATTAATGCCAGTATGTTGGATAAAAGCTGTTGTTATGAAATGAACTGATTTCAGTCCAGTAGGTGGGGTGGAGCAGCCTGCCTGTGTACAATGTTGAAAAATCGACTGATGACACGGTAAACAAAAGAGTACAAATCACAAAAAAAAAAAAAGCACTAAAATTTATCGAGAGAAAAGCATTTACTTAGTTGTACATTTTGCCTCATGGTGTTGTTCAATTTGGTTTTCTATACAGCATTTGTATTTTCTGTTTTATATCTTCGTTAGCATCGGACTGTTGGGGTTTCCCCCCTGCTTTATTCCCGTGTTTAATATTTTAGTTTTTCCACTTCCTGCGTAGTTATAGAGTTCAGCTGATTTACGGTTCTTTTTTTATTGTTTGTTTGTATAATTTGGTTGAGGTGTAGATAGCTGTCTGTTTTTATTGGTTCATTAAATTGGTTGTTCCCATGGTAACTTTTTAGTGCATTTTTTCCTGAGGTTTGAAGGATGCTTTGAGGCTTTTCTGTGGTGGTCTGGTAATCTTCATCAGACTGCAACATGTCTTTACATCTTCCTTCATGTTTGGACCATCTTAGTGTCTTAACTCTTTGCTGCTTACGTGGATCTGATGGCCTTGCATATTGCAATTTCTATACTGGCATTTAAATGAAAGTTACGGAACCCAGGATATAAAATCCATACAGGAAAAACAGATACATGATTAAAATATAGTCTATACACATGTGTAAAGAAATCTGTTCCTTTTCAATCTAGACTTATTCTGTCAGGAGCATCTCCTGTCTTACACGTGGAAGTACGTATGATGGTCCCAGCATGTTTTGGGCCTAATTCTGCTTTGAACGTCCCAGCCCTTTGACAACACACAAGCATGAGAAGGACAATTTGAAAGACAACCTGCCTGCACAAAAAGAATTTTTCAAGATCTTCCCCAAAAATTCATAAAAGTAATAGTGGTAGCTCTGAATCACTTGTATAAAGTAATAATAATAATAAAAAAAATATAAGAATACACACAGGACAAGGGACCAAATTTCCTGACCCCTGCTGCATTCCACTCCACCCACAGCAATGGCCCAGCAAGATCCTGAGGCTGCTCTGCTTTCTTGTGAGAGCAGAGTCCACCCGAGGACAGCCCCAGCTTCAGAGGGGTCCCAAACTGCCGCAGAGCTGCTCTTGTCCCTTCCGATTCCTGCCCAAGTGCAGCTGAGTTAAAGCAGGGCATCACTCGCTGCGTAACGAGGTGACGGGGGACCACATTACACCCTCTGCCACAGAGCTCCTGGCGGAGACATGAGAACAGCGGAACTGTCCGTATTTCAAAGCTGTGCTTTGGAAACCGATGTGCGAGTTCTGCTAAAAACACAGATTATCTAACAGTGCAAAAAGCTGCGCATACACCTTATAGAAAGTATATCGGGTGGAAAAAAAAAAGGGCACACTACTGAGGGATCCTGATTACATGCAGCACATCCATACCCTGGTACGGCTCACTGCCAGGGAGAGGCGCTGAACAGAAAAACGAAGCTGTGCTGAGCTACACATGAAAATTTAACTTTATTTTTCTGCCTACTGGAACCATAAGCATGCTCACATTTATTTAGAAAACCCAGATTATTTTTCTGTTTTATTTCTTATGAAATTCAACTTGCTACCTGCTGGGCTCAAGTTTTCAGGTAACTTGTCCCTAGTGTACCCACAGCTTCCTTTCTTTTATAACGTTTACCCTTTAAATAACCTGGTAGACTATGCAACTCTTAGTACAGAATGACTATTTTAAAAAACAAACAAACAAACCCAAAACAACTCTGAAATACTCTTATGATAGGCTTGCCTTCTCCACTAAATTATATAAGATTTTTCCCTAATTGTTCAAATAGCCTCCAAAATAGTATGGACTGAAAGTTTGACATTTTATTTTGTAAGGGCAACTCCGTTACCATAATTCTTCACATCCATTTCTACTGAATAAAATGCAGAAAAGGAAAAGATCTAAAAGCGCAATGCAGATTTTAGTTTTAATAAAGTGGAAACGTTGAGAGGGCTCAGAATACATATGTCCAGATGGTAGAAGTTCGGAGCTTTTTTGCACTCATGATGATGAGAGATCATTTGAATTCCTGGGGAGGTATGCAAATCAGTTGCTAACAGGGCAATTATGGAAACAATTAATAATGGGAACAATGATGTGCATCATCATTTTTCCACAGTGTCAAGAAGGAAGCAGCTTTGAGATGTGGTTCAGGCCATCTGCAGACTCAGGCAGGCCTCAATCAGTTAACACTGTTCGCAGTTGGAAGGCAATATTTACAACCCCAGGAACTACAGGTGGATTTAAGAGATTTAAATTAGCAAAGGCTTTGAGCGTTCTGCAGTGGCTTCGGAAGAAAAAAGAAAGCATGAAGAAACAACTCTTGCCAGGGAGTAAGCCCACCTAATCCTGGGGTCTTGTGCATGTGGCTTGGTAGATTGAACAGAGATTGCTTTAGATTAGTCCTATTTTTTTTGTCTAATATTTTCTTCGGTAGAGATGGATTGTGGTAGCAAGGTTGCCTTTGTAAAACTGCATCTTAAAGCCTGTGCTAATTTTGGACACTATTTATTTGGATTGTTTTGGAAGAACACTATTGAATTTAATGGAGAATGATACCCTCGCCTAAAAGTTCTGTAGTTTGTTTTTCTCAATCATTTCATAGTAAAAGCAATTGTGTGTTACAGTCTACAGAGCAAAGCATTATAATTATGGCCAGTAAATTATATAGGCTTTGGGATGAGATAATCCTATTAGGTTTCCATAGTAAAGCACTGATTTCATTCTTACTACCATTCTGTAGGACATTTCCACAGTAAAAATTTGAGCTAATGCAGAATCTCTACTATCTTCCTCTTGGCCTCCAGCTACTACAGAGCATAACAATTATAAACTGATAAATCACTTGAATCGTTATGACATCTTCCATTGACTAGGAGGGCAGTGGTACATACACACATGCTGCTGCCAACATTAAATAATGTCAACTGAATTAAGTAAATGATGATTTAGCCTCAGCTAAGCTTTTAAGGGCAAATTTTTTTTTTCTCTCAAATAGGGATGATGGTTGTACTTCCTATATTCAGATCTTGTTACACTTTAAAAGTCCAGTTTATGAGTTTGCTGATTTCACTAGGCACTTTGCCCATGCTGAAAGAGCAGGATATTAGAGCTGAGTCCTGCCATATAGATTTAGGAGGAGGAAAAGGTATAGCAAGTTTGAAAACTCTTAAGTTCCCACTAATGTGTGGACAAGAGCAAGTTTCACATGGCACAGATACACAAGTGTGCTTTATTCCAGAAATTTTTACACCCTACAAAGTTATAAATAATTTCCAACCTTTGGATGTATCAATCCTGTGTCCCTGTCGTTGTCATTGCCTGTCGGTCCCCACCCCCCCAAAAAAAAGAAAAAAATTGACAGTGCTCCAATAACCGATAGGCAGTCTGAGTGGCATAACTGGGTTTGTTTAACTAGCAGCCTTTGACCCAAACAGCGGTTCTCCCTCCTGCCAGCACAGTTGCAATTGTATTTGTAGAGGCTCACTAAAAGATCTTGAGTTTGGTTGTTCTTTTTCCCCTTTGAGAAGGGGAGAAAAGGCAAAATGCCATAGGCTGGGAATACAGAGGTGGTCAGGACGAACACAAGTACTCGCTAGGCTCAAACTAACAATGCAAACAATTGTTTGCTTCCCAACAAAGAGGGTATCAGTTCCATTTGCCAACGTGCACCGCAGCTCTATGTGTAACCAGTAAAAACCCCGTCCACAAATTCAAGGTCTGTCACTTTTGGCACTGGGACTAGAATGACTGTATAATCCCAGTGTAAAAAAACATGGAGTAGTTGGTGGTCTTTTGTTGCTCGTCCCCTGCCCCTTCTCCTGCCAAGGGACACTAACGGTATCTGCTCAGAAGACCTGCCAAAGACAACAGCACCACTCCACTTAGTCCACCTTTTTGGCAAACCAGCCTTGTTTTAATTTTGCGTTTGCCACTGCCTAGGAGCACAAGTTTAAGTATATATAGGAACCCTAATACATTCATTACAGCTGTGAAATGACATTGTAGAAAAAAAGGAAAGATGAAACACGGGGTACAGCAGATGGAAGAAAGAAGACAATGTTGTTCATGTTTCATCCATGAAGAGAGCTAAATTAAGCAAAGAATTTCATTTTCAGAAGGCATTTTTTAATAACGTCATTATCATGCACTTCATAACAAAAAGAATGCAGAATGGACTTCGAAGCATCTGATTTTCCATGCTAGTGAGGAGAAACAAGCCTGTTTTCACTGTATAGTCACTCAGTGGCTAAATTCTAAGTGGTCTCGGTGCTCTTTTCTGTACTGCCTGTGTATTATTGGCCATGACTCATTAACTACTGTCATCACTAGATGGATCCTGTTTTGTCTTCCAGTTAGACTTGGGAAGTCCATTTGACTTTATCACAAGAAGCAAACCAGAAAGAGACTGTCACTATATGTTTGAGAATATCAGCATATCTCATTCTTTAGATACCAAAACACAAAACTTAGCTTGGGAATACAGTATCAAATATATGTTACAATATCAGTATCAAATATCAAACATAATGCAGCCAAATATCTTTTGTCTTGATGACAAAGCATGTCGTAGTACCTGAGGGGGGCCTACAGGAAGGCTGGAGACAGTCTGTTTACAAAGGCCGGCAATGACAGAACAAGGGGTAAT
>JAOXNO010000013.1:54257772-54273093 GCA_028565335.1 Limnodromus scolopaceus | reverse complement strand
CCTCTGGTGCCAATAGCCTGCTTCACTCATCACTTCACATCTAAAGAGTTAAAAACCCCACCAACAAGCCCTAATATTGAGCAGTTAGGAAAAGTCACGGAATACTGGAAAAGTACCAGAGAATTTCTTTAAAATGTAAGTAGTATCAAGCTTCAAAATACAAAACTGGAGTAATCCTGACAATAAATATTCAATAAATTTATGAAAATAATCCAAAACACTATGACAATTCCCATTGTCTTGTAAAACAATAAGCAGCCACCCAAGACGCAAGCCAAAATAGTTTGTTTTGTAGCTGTAGGACCTTTCGTGCTATCATTTAAACTGACGGACCATCCACAGCCAAGTTATTTAACAAGAGGATGAGGGAAATGACTTCAGAAATTTCAAACGCTAATTTATGTTACTTACACTTGTGTGTTTACCGAAGCCCAGATGGTGTCTTATCAGAGCTATACATAGGGCAGGTTTTACACTAAGATTTGCACTAATGCTCATTCAAAGCTCTTAAAGGCTCACCTTTATCCTGTGTCAGAAACAAAGCTTGAATAGTGGCACAGGCAAGGAAGCACAATTTTCTTTTCAATTGTACTGAACTGGTTGTGTATTTCATCCAAATTAACTTGTTCTTTTAGCTGAGAATCACCAAGGGGTAATAAAGTATGCAAAATTTATTTTGCCCGCATCGTGTCCAGAATTCATGACTTGGAACAATGAACACAGACTGTGGACTTTGGAACACAAAATGCATAACGTACAACAGGGCATTACTCACAGTCTGGCAAGGAGAGCTCTCAGAAGATAAATACAGTTGGCATTCTTTATCACTCCAAGTGACACAACATTCTTGCAGCGTCCTGAATTCTAGAAACGTGTATGAATCAATATGGAGTATTTTTATTCATGATCTATAACTAGAACCTCTGACAGGTGTTCAAGTGCCACGATGGGAGCTATGAATACTGTAGGCTGGTGGCAGTTTTTCTGAGAGGTTCACAAATACAGCTGGTATCCCATTTAAACATTTTAAAAAGTGTTTTAAAGGGTCAATACATGTTATAAACAAGTCACTGTTTATTAGGACTTGGTAGTAATCATTTTGTCATCAGGACATATAATGCTGTAGTATCAAAACATTTATTTCTTGTAATGAACTTCTAAATTCCAAATTACTTCAGTGAAGTAACAATATTATTCAAACCAGTGTAATATCATAAAAAAAAAAATAATCTGACACATTCTTTTCTTCCCCTTCTGTGGCCAGTTTCTTCTTCCCTTGCCCTTTCTGTAGACTTTTACAGCTTTGGAACAACTACCTGCAGTGCTGTCAGAGTTGAATGGCAAAACTAAACACACTTATACTGAGAAGTACAATACAATCCAGGTATCTTAAACTAGGCGTCCATACAATATCCTGTATTTACACCTGAAAATGTTAGCATATGCCTTTTCATGCCTTTGCTTACCTGGAAAATAACGTAGCCAGGAATGTTTCTTTCACTGGCCTGTAGAGGTAAATTAAAAGCCATAATAATAGGAAATCCTAAAAATAGTTATGCTATAAATGCAAATGGTATTTAGTCTTCCACCTCCATTCAGCATGGGTTTGCTTCATGCTTTACCATTTTAGGAAGACAAGATAGAGAGACACATTGCATAAATACCTTTGAACTATGACATGCTTGGTGAAAAACTAATATTAAAGTGATGCAGAGGCTGTTAGGCTTTCTAAACTAATTGATCTTACAATCATAGAATCATTTTAGTTAGAAGAGACCTTTAAGGTCATCAAGTCTAATCCTTAACCCAGCACTGCTAAGTTACCACTAAACCATGTCCCTCAGCACTACATGTGCAGGTCTTTTAAATATCTCCAGGGATTGTAACTCAACGACTTCCCTGGGCAGCCCATTCCAATGCTTGATAACCCTTTTCAGTGAAGAAATTTTTCCTCATATGTAATCTGAACCTCCCCTGGTGCAACTTGAGGCTATTCCCTCTTGTCCTATCACCTGGGACTTGGGAGAAGAGACCAACCTCACCTCTCTACAGCCTCCCTTCAGGTAGTCGTAAAGAGCGAGGTCTCCTCTCAGCCTCCTTTTATCCAGGCTGAACACTCCCAGTTCCCTCAGCCTCTCCTCATAAAACTTGTGCTCTAGACCCCTCAACAAGCTTCGCTGCCCTTCTCTGAACATGCTCCAGTACCTCAATGTCTTTCTTGTAGTTTTGGGGAGTTTGCTGTCATATTCCCAATGAAGAATCAGTAGAGGACAGAGCACAGGAAATGCTTTTCCACCCCTACAGTATGGAAAGCAGCAATCTTTATACCCCAAAAAGCCATCGCAAAGGTGATGAATAGATTCAGGAATTTTTCTTCCATTTTCAAAAATTCTTACATAGCACTGTGGCATGTGAGTAAACTCAAGGGAAAGCTATGATATAAACCCTGGAAAACTTAGGTGAAGTTCACACATCTGAAATTGTACAGTGTATCTCACTTTCAATGTGATGCCAATGTTATTCTTGGGATGAAATGTTTACAAGGAAAAAAGAAAAGGAAAAAAAATAATCACACCAAATGAGCAGAAGGACATGGAGTGCACAATGTGAAAGAACTAAGTGGCTGATGGGACAGAGGTTGTTACTACTGCAAGCAGAGGTATGTCCCCAACAGACTTACAATTTGATTTCTGTATGGTTTGATTCACTTATCTGTTCCACTCAGAGAGGAAATCAGACCACATGGAAACTAATTTTTACAAAAAAAGGTATTTAACTTTTTGCTTTCTGTAAAGCATGACAGAGACTCTGTATTTGGAATGGGAAGGCAGCATATCACTGAATATACCAAATAAACCAGATTTTATCCAGGAAGTAGATACCTTTTCACAAGAAGGCAACTAAATAATGTCAGAGACAATAGGAGTACTTAATTGCCTAAAGATAAATATGTCCTTAAGTGTTTTATTGTATTGGGGCCAGAAATAGGACAAGATGACCTTCCAAATGATATTTTATATATATATATATATATATATATATATAAAAGGCTTAAGCAACACAGAACAAGTATACAAATTGAATCCCACCTTTTCAGAGATGGAGGATATTAAAAAAAAACCCTCAGGAATTATACTGCAGCTGGAGACAAGAAGGCCTCTGACAGCGATTGGGGTAATTTATTGACATTACATTAATTCTTCAACTAATTGTTCCAAAAAAAGAGGGATTAAATGACAGAAACAGATATACATCTCCCAGGAGTGGAAGGAAAAGACATGGTGAAATTACGATCAGCCAGAACGCCAACTTCGGGCATCTCAGTTTATGACCGACAAGACTCCAGTGCATATGAGCAATTCCTGATCTCAAACCTCCATGGGCAGACATCAAGGGAGACAAGGAACATATACAGCAAAAACTTTCTTAAACTAGTGGGAATACTGATGATGCAAAGTAAAGTAAGTGCAACCCCCATATTATTTATTTAGATGAAAGAAAGATGTTGAAAAAAAAATAAAAATAGTCCAAGAGGTTTCAGGAGCAGGCAAGCTAATAGAAACACTTAGTATACTCAGGGGCACAATACAGGAATACAGTATTTCTTGTAGATGAGGTAATTACTAGAAAACAAGAAGGCAAGAATGACTGGATTTAGGAAACAGCTGTATCTGATTTACATGGGACCTTGTCAAGGCCTTATCTTGAAGCCATATTAAAGTTCTATAGTTGGCACAGCAAATTACTAATAAAAAGTTTCGTTATAAAAAAAATAAAATTATATAGGTAGCAGTGAGACAGTAACATACAGGATAAAAAAAAAAAAGCAGCAAACAAAAGACAAACCAACCCAAACAGCATATGTTTTCAGTCCAGAAGCTAATTATAAGGGACGGAAGAATCCCTCTGCAGTATCAGTCTTTGTCCCTACCTCAACCTGAACTCCCCAGCTCCTCAAACCACACTCCCTTCAGTTTCCCTGCTTTGTGCTTTATAGAAAAAAGAGCTTTCATGCTAGACAAGACCAATGGTTCATATACCCTGACATCCTCTCTTCGACAGTGGGCAGAATCTCAGTTGACTTAAAAAGAGTTGCAGCAAAATGTACTCTGTAGGTGGCCACAGGATGAGCTGCTCCAACCTGGAAAAGTTTCCTCCTGACCTCAGACAGTAAAGGGCGGTCCCTTCTCTAAACATAAGAATTGATATAGTTAGAGTGATCACTTTCCAAGAATTTTTATCGTACCGTAAATTTGTATACTCTTGTAAGGCACATAAATACCTGATGGGGTTTGGATCCTCATCTTTTAAACGTACAAAACTTGAAAAAAGTGGGGTTTGTTGTTTTGATGGGTTAGTTTGGTTTTTTTCCTATCTGACTGTCTGATTCTTTTGTGTTCCAAACCACAGTGCCCAGTGGTTTATATATGATATATTACCTATATCATTTTGTAGGTAATTTTCACTGTGACAGGGAGATGTCCCAGCTGCATTCAAAGGACCAAGCTGGGGTACCAGAAGCAGTTCACGTGTTTCACCAAAGGTTTCAGCATGGGCTGCCCTACTCTTTGAGAAGCCCATACCCAACTACCTTCCCTGGTTGTTTCTGACTGAGGAGCACAGGAGTGAGATCTCACTGGTGTTGATAAGCTTCCAGTTTATCATGGCATTGAAGTGTCCCAGTGCTTCTTTTAAGCTAACTCAGATACTTCAAGATATACATTACAGCATAGATAGACCCTTCCTAACATCTGGAAATTTTGTCGTATGAACCATTGCTTAATCCCTTTGTCACCACATATAAATAAAAGCTGGAAAAGCAGTAGAATACTTCTAGGGCAACTTGGGTTCATCTGATTGTAGGCTTTTAGTGGGATGAAGACCGATCACTTTATTTTTTAGCATTTCTTTTTCTTTGTTAGGTGGCCTAACCATATGCAGATTCAAAAATGACATTTTGTTATCCACATCATAACTACTTGCTTCCTCCTCTGTGCCTCTGAGGAGAGGAAACAGGTTTTTAAGGGCATTTTGAAAGTCCTAATGGAGTTTGTTAACACGGGGGGTGTGTTGTTGTCTTCCCCGTTATCCACATATCTACCTCCTGCTCTTCAATATGTAGCACAGTAGGTATCCTAAGGAAAAAAATACTTCAGAACCTCATTTTGCTAATCCCTTGGACGAATCTCATAGAGATCAATCCATGTCTTTTCCTAAACCTGAAATAAGATCATTAGCAAAAAACTTTGGCTACAAAACCTGCTTTGGCAGGGAAGTTGGACTAGATGATCTCTATGGTCCCTTCCAACTCTAAAAATTCAGTGAAATTCAGTGAAAACCTTACAGTGTAGAAGTTAGCATTGTATACAACCATGCGCACAAATCTGCAATCATTGCTATAAAGCCAGAAACCTTTGATACATTTAATACCGAAATATGTGATATTTCCTTCACCACAGCAACCACCACCTAATTGTAAATCCATATACTTATCACTGCTGGCTTGCCTCTACACCAAGGGGGTGTTTTAATACATACTTAATATTTCTACGGCTCCTTAGCACTCCGTGCGACCACCCACAAAAAATACCACTCCCACGCCACAGTTCAGGAAACAGCAGCAGATTTCCACCCACAAACAGCAAAATCCCCAGGCCAAGGTGCTGGCGGCGGGACTATGCTGCCATTAGGAGCAGGTGAACCACCTTCCCAAAAGGCCTCTCCAAAACCAACCCGCACTCAGCTGGTTTATTTTTCCAACCCGTAACATTTGTTTAGCGTTTCCTCACAGTAATTGCTACAATCGTTAAAAAAAAAATCTCTGGACCGCTGACAGCGTGCAAATAACCTATGAAAAAAAAAAAAATAATAAATAGATCAACTTATCACCATGTCAGTTTTGACACGAATCAATTATAATACTTAGCGCTTCATGCGAGCAGGCTAGAGGAATACCGAGGCAGCTGTGCTCCTCCGTCTTGCCACAACAGTTCAGCAGCCGGTAATTTAGGAAATCGCAATGAAACGAGGGAAGTGATGCCAGAGAGAGATTGCCAGACCACGGCCAACCTACCAGAGAGGTGGCGATGGTGCCACCGAGCAGCTGGGCACATTCCCCCTCAGCACTCTCAAAAGCCAGTATGAGAATATTCCTGTACAGCAACAGCCCACAGTAAAGAAAAAAAAAAAATCTCACTAAAAATAAAATATTACGAAAATGATAGAAAGCAGAAAACTCGCTGTTCGTTTAGACGCTTCAGGGAAAACCCTGTGTACCAGAAGCTGCTCTTGGGAAGCCATTTTAAAAGCTACCGAGGGGAAGGAAAGAGCTCGGGAGCCAGAATTAACCAAATGTTTTCAAATGGTGTGGCGGAAAGGCAATGCTACTCGCCTTGGCAGGGTCAGATCAGTGAACGTGAGGGAAGAGAAAGGGGATGGAAAGAGAAATGAGAGTAGGAAATTATCTCAGGGAGCCACGCGACTTTCTGCTATGTATCTGCAGGGCGTCACTTGCACGTTTCTTGATGTGAGTTTGAGGCACAGGTGCCCAGGAGCTGGCGAGGGGCTGCTCCAGCTCCCCTGTGAGGGGCTGCAGGGGTCCCTGCGAGGGGCTGGAGGGGCCCCTGTGAGGCCAGGCCAGGCTACCCCAAACCGGCCCCAGCGCCAGGCCAGGTGGAGCCCCTCAGCCTCGGGCGGGCACCTGGGAGAAAGCGCCTCCAAGAAGGGGCAGAGGCTGCCCGGCAGTGAGGGGAAAAGTGTGAGGAACAGCCCTGCCAGCCCCAAGGGAAGAGCAGGAGGAGGAAGAGGAGGGGTTCCAGCCGCCCCACACCACAGAGATTCCCTGTGGAGCCCCCGCCAGAGCAGGTGGATTCTCCTGAGGGAGCTGCAGCCTATGGAGAGCCGAACGGCCCGAGAGGGCAGGGGCAGCAGAGAGGAGCTGGTACGGACTGACTGCACCCCCCTGTTCCCCCGCTCCACTTGGCAAGTGATCTCTCTGTGCTTATTTTGATCCTCAAACGTGGTTTTTTTCCCATTTTACTTTCCCTCCCCTCCTGCAGTGGAGGAGCGGGAGCGTAGCTGGGCGGGCACCTAGCAGCCAGCCAAGGTCAACCCACCACAATGAGAAAGTGCCATGTACTTGGATTGCCTCATATGATCTTAAAACCATTTTTATGCTCAGTCGCTACAACCTGAAATACTTGCTAGCTCTGTTTCTGAAGGTGCGTTGAATACTAGAGAATTAGAGCCAGAGTATTCAGACAACATGCAGCTTAGGCGGTATGACTGAAATAGTGAATTTAGGCAAGACAGCACGGTCTGGTCATCCACAGCTTCATAGTCACCAACAGCTCCCAGGTAAACAGGTAAGAGACTGAATTCCGTATGGGAAATCTGTGAGTATACCTCCCACAGTGACAGAGGCGTACGAAGATACGTCAGTAAACGCCAGACAGCGATGCTTCTCACTGGAATTTAAAATATTACTTTTCACATGCTTTGCAATTAAAATTTAGTAGAGTAAATGGAAAGAATTTCTTTCAGTAGGCAACAGGTTTAATCTCTGCTGAGGCAGAATATAAAGTGGCAGTCCAGCTACCAAGTTCATTTTAACTTGCATCTATGCTGTTTTTCATTTAATTAATTGAAGAACTTCCATCAGCTTCAATGGGACCAGGATCAGACCCCTGAGAGAGTGGTTCTTTCTGTAGCACTGCAAGCAATGAAACTTGTCACAATATTCAATAATTTATTATGACTTTTTTTTCTTTATTGTCTCCACCACTACCATTGGACTCTGTTAATCATTTCTCAATCCTTTCATGAGTGAAAACAACAAAAATTAGAGATGTATTTTTTTTTAAATTTGTTTTGTTGTTAAATGGAGAAGAGTACTTCAAGTGGATCAAACTCTTGAAGACTGATATAAGCAAGCCTTTGCCCAGGGATTGTAAATTAACCTTACTTAAAATTACCAAAAAGAAAATGTAGATTATTTTTTTTTATATGTTTCTAAAAAGAAAAAAACCCTCTACCAGTTAATTAAATTATGACTGTGCATTTATGACATCTATATATAGCTGCCAGTTAACAGGATTTGCATCCCTCTGAATAAATGCCAAGAAAGTAAGTGATTCAGTAAACCCACTTATATACAGATTTCCTGAAGTGCAATGTGAAAAGCTTTTATTAAAAAAGATTGAAATTGCTTATATCTTAAAATAACTTCAGCACATGATGTAAAATATACTATAGTTCGGTGTGATTTTTTGGAATTTCAGAAGGTAATTAGGCCCCCATTCCCAGAACAAGAGCTCTGCTATTAAGATTACCAGCGAACTATAAAATTTTCTCTTCACAGATTTCTTCTTTGTCAGAGAACATCCAGGAATTATTACCATTAGAGAATAACTGCACATAGAGAACATTTTTTAGTAGGCTGATTTGACCTATATAAAAAGAGAATGCTCTATACTTATGTGTGCAGGATGACGATTGAATGAACAACATTAGGGTGTGCTTTGATCTCCACAAAGATGAGAGCTGGGAAAAACTTGCTCACAAACCACAACATTTCCATGAAATGTAGTTTCCCCTTGAAACTTTCACATATTCAACCCAAACTTGTAAAAGAATTTGTTCACAAAAAAACTTTTGATTTTTATGGGTGTTTCTGGTCAATCACCGCTGCTTATCCACCACTACCACACACAAAGATGGACACTAATCTTTCTTGACCCAATAGTTTGTAAATGGAGGAAAGAGGCTTTAGCAAGTTACTTACAATGAAATGTAGGCAGTTTTTGTTTGCTAAAAGACACAGGAACCCGCAATCTCCACAACAGATACCTGGATAATCTGATTTCATAGGGCTTTCAATTTCCCTTATTCATTCTTCTGCACGTTCTAGAAATATGTAAGTATGCATAAGTACCACAGCAGACACAATAGCTCATGTGATGCCACTTCCTGGGTAAAGTGTCCCAACCACCAACAAAGTGACCATTTTTTTGTATCACAAATTATTTGAATAATTTACAGATGTGGAAAGAATATACTTCTTCATGCTACAAGCAGCCCATTTTTGCTAACACCAGCTGAACACCACCTTAGCTTTCTGACTCAGTGAGACAATACCCCCCCACACACACAACACCAAAAAATAAAATTAAAGCCTTTGGAACAGATTATCAACTACTTTGATGAAATAGTTGATTGCGTAAGGTATGGCAATCAAATTATTTACAGAATCTTACTGATCAGTCCCCTCACATCAGAATACGCAATAACGGAAAAAGCCTTTCAAAAATAAAGAGTAAGAATCTTAATATTGAAACCTAGTTCATTTCTCCAATCAAAGCTAAAATGAAAAGTTTAAAGATTGTGTTAATAGTCTCGCCTCTTACTTCATACTTTGTATTGACTTAGCCCTTGAAAGTCATCCAGTCTAGACACCTGACAAAGCTCTGCTAGTAGTATGAGGCAAGGTTTGCAAGGGGGTTTCTGAGCTGACATATTTTTGTCAAAGTAGCATGAAGCAGATAAATAGAGGAGGAGTGGTTAGCCTGAAATATTTTAATCCAGCTCCATTTACCTAAATGAACACATATAAAACCCTAGGTAACTGCCACGTCAGAGCTGAGCCAGGGAGAGCTAAAAGCTAAAAACATTATAAGCAAGAGCAGTTCCACTCACTAAAACCACTCCAGGGAGCAACGGACTTTGTGTGCTATGCTGGAAGGCAAGAGATAAAACAACCAAATAAATAAATAAATCTAACGTTTATATTGGAGCCTTTAGCATTAGGGTCAAGGCAGATGTGCAACCCAACCCTTGGCTAAGATTGTATTCACTGCACACACACCTAACAGAAATAAGCCTGCAGCTGCCAATAAACCTCTATTTCTACGTCTTTCTTAATGAATTTGTTTTACCTCAGTTCAGCACGGCTTGTACCTTTATTTGGTACGGTTTGTTCATTATTTACCTTCTTCATGACCATCTAGGCAAACTCAGATATTGTTTCCATAGCTACCATCTGTACATTACTTAAACTCTCCCATGACCCAGGCCTAAATTGCTACAAACGCCTCTTTTCAACAGCTTTGCACTGTCAAGCATGTTAAATTTTCATTAGATCATCTAAATTCAGAAAAACTGACTTTCAGCGTACATTCATGGAGTTTTACAGGCCAGATCTTACACAAAATGATACAACTTCAGTGGAGCTACAAGAGCAGCAAAAAGCATAAGAAATATCATCTCATGCAGGATAATCAAGCTTTGCATACAACAAGGATCTCTGAGCATGAACTGTTACATATCAGAAGATGGAAAAAAGACAGTACAATTGAGTCCAGAGAAACCCAAATGTCTGACTGAGGAATAACAGATTGTCACGTATCATAGACTTTACTGCTTAAAAGCAAAAAGCAAGTCCTATGTTAAATTACGTGGTGTTCCCAGAGAAATCATCACCCCAAACAAACAGGTACAAAAAAGGTCACATCTCCCAACGTTTCAAGGTGAGAAGCATGGGAAGCCAACCTTTGTTTGGAAACAGGGTAGCATTTGTGGCAGCTAAACTGTTTCATTGCACCTCAGGCAGAAATCCAAAGCTACTAAACTATGACCACAAACCACATATGATTACAACACATCTAGGAGATTGTGTCATAACAAGAGTCTATTCTTGAATCAAGTACATGGGGTATTGAAAGGGACATAAGTGTCCTTTGTATTTTGTAATTATATGTCCTTCAATGGCTTACCAGTTACATCTAGAAGGTATCACACAAGAGTGTGGCAATACAGAGCATATCATACAATCAAGACCCATTTTACCTAATGCCAGAAACAAACTCCAAACAACAATGCCTTCATTCAGCAAAATTTTTTCATTCATATAATTCTTACATAAATCTCCAAATAACATGTCCTGAAGAAAAATGTTTTAAGTTCCTCATTTTCAAACTTCTACATTTTTATTAAAAAAAAATAATAATAAAGAAGAAGAAATTAAACACAGGGAAAGAAATTGCACTAAAGAAGACCTCTGCTAATGCAAGTCGATTATATAATCCCATTCAGAAAGTCATCAAACTTTACTCTGAATTGGGTTTGGCCCGAGTCTCGCTGCTGACATTAAAAAGCAATTCCAGAACATTATTAGAAGAATATTCTTACCATCAGAGGAGCATTTTCCAGCCTAAATTTAGTCTGTTAATATCCTTTTTTTCTGGGTCAGCAGTGTCCTTTAGATTAAGGACCCCTTCTCTGACCCTAACATTCATCTCAGCTATGCATTTATAGAGATCTATTATACATTTCCCTCTAGCCTTCAGTTTATAAGGCTAAACAACAAGCTCTCTAGTTTTTCTCCTAAGGCTGCTTTTTGATCCCCACATCCATCCTAATCAAAACAACAGACTTCTTTGCTACAACAATCCAATAATATTGTAAATTAAGACCAATCTATTAATAAACAGAAGCTTAAGTGTAGGCTCCTGAAACTCCATTTGGACAGCCAGGAGGTCCAAAACTGAAAACCACATAAATAGATCCTAAATTCAGTAGAACTTGCTAGGTGGGTTATGCTGAATTTTAAAAGGAAACAGGCATAATATTGCATCCCCATTTCACACCGTCTTTACTATGAAGAAAATAAATATCCATAGTTTCTATAATTATATTTTAATCTTTTATTATTATATTTCCTTTAATATTGAAAGCATCTTTATTTTACATAGATGCAATGTTATCATAATTTACAGACTTTTTACTGCTTATGAAGGAAGAGGATGCACAACAGCTCTGTGCTGCCTGGCAGGGTATAAACTTAATATGGTGGGAAAGGACAATGTGATATTGTACATAAGACAAAGATGCCAGTACTCTGCTGGAATACAACGGAAACAGTGCGATTGAGACCATTTCAAGAAAGATATTATTTGCTCATTAACTTGCTCCTTTGGTGTATCCTGCAAGCGACTTTCCAGGAGTCCTTTCTAAGTCACCATATTCTCCTCACTGCAGCTCATGGACAGGTCGAGCTGAAGGAGGAACCTAACACAGAGACAGATCTGTGCTGCTCTTCACTGTTGACAGACTTTCTGTGGTCCCTTTAATACCTTCATTGATTGCCCTTTGAGAACGTGCATTTACAAGAAACAGCACCAAAAAAAAGAGGTCCAAGAGAAAAGAAAGATGAAAGGGGGAAAATGAAAGGTCAAGGGAACATTTTAACAACAGGGAGATTAGCAAAAAAGAGGTGGTGTCAGCCAGAAGTTGAAAATAAAGCCAGACAGAAGTAGAGAATTTTTTGAGGCCTCCATTATATGTTTTGCTAAAAAAAGGAGTTTTATTATTAGACCAGTTTTATTGTGATTGGAGTAAATTTATTATTGTGGATTTTTTAATTTCAGAAAAGCTTAATTTTTTTTTAAATGAACTCATCTGTTTTCATTTTAAAGTGACATCTTTTTTTAGAAAATTGCCAGCGTTCAATTAAAAAGATTTTAAAGGCTTGAGAAAACAAAACATTTTCCTTCTTCCTCCCCCCTTCCCTCCCCAGCTTAGCAAAAAAAAATCCACCCAAGTTAATTTGAATCAAAACACTGCTCTAGTTTCGCTAAAAAAATGAAAACAAATCAGAACTGCATCAAATAAAAGGTAAAAAAGATAATAAAAAAAAAAGATCATACTAGTAATTAGAAGAGGAGGCTTGCTTTTGTCTTACTGTGCTCTTACTGTTCAGGGGAAAAAACAACTGAAACACTACATTTGCACTACAGCTTATTTTCAAACATACCAAATTTTATTTCCAGTCTAGAAGCCTCTAGAAGCAACCACTTCCATAGCTGAATATTCCCATATAATGCACACACACACTCCTTTTTTTTTTTTTATCTTTCTCTTTTATTCTCTCTCAATAGCAAGGGAGCAGGCAAAACTGTCTACATGCACGTTTATATTTCTCTTGCATCTCTAACTTCTTTTCTGTGGTATTTGCTCTGCCAGAAAGGCACCATCTCACACCGTCTTCCAGCTGCCTGAAAGATAAAGTGTTACTTGTATTTTTGTCACCGTGAATTATCCCATCAAGTATTACATAATTGATCAAGTACTGAAAAAAACATAACTGCACCTTTGCCCTTGTCCTGCTTTGTTTCGTTTGTGTCATTCACTGATCATAAACATCTCAAAGGGTGGCCACAATTTTGCTGTGTGCAACCCAGAAAATAAAAAGGATTGGAAAACAAGTTAAAACAGTCAACACGTTTTATAATATTATATTCTCTTACTACCTTTCTTCTTAACAACTAATTTTGTCCATGTGCACACCTACGTGCTTGAGTTGTGAAATTCAGCAGAAGACTTATATTGACTGTACTTCTCCATCATCTTTACAAGGTACACCTGCCAACTGCCAGTTTATAATTTCTTATCATCATGTCCACCTACTTAATTTATAAAATACAGAGTTATTTAGTACTTGCATAAAGCAAGTGTAGGAGACCTTAGCTTAGAAGTCTGACACATGTGAAAACATCCTTGCTTCTCTCTCCTCTTTTTCTAAGCTAGAAGCTGCATTCGGATCTGAATTTAGATGTTATTTCCTCTTAGGAAAAAAGTTCCACACCCCACCCCGACCCTCACCAATTTGTGATAGAAAATTATCCTTTTGAGTTCTTTATATCAGCTGTTTGCCTTATTAAAACAATAAAGTCATAGCAAAGGCGTCCATGACTATTTGAACTTCTGAGGATTTATATTTCCTTTATGTGTACTTACTAATATACATACAGATGTATGTATAAGATATAATCCTTGAAGAAGGCTATATTAGATATTCTGATAACAATACACCTTGTCTTAGCCCAAAGGACATATTGACCTCTTTCTACATCCTACAAAGGTCCCAGTTCATGCCTTGGCAATAGTAAGTGACAAGTCAACTATGGAGACAGGAGATCCCTTGGGTTACTCTCCGAGTTGAAAAGAGAATACAAGATCTGTTCAGATGATCCTCGTATTCTCTGGAGCTCTAGTTAATGACTGATTTTTACCACAGTTGTGAAAAACACAGGAGGAACTTCATGGCTTTTGTCTAAATACAGTTAATAGTTCTTGTAGGTCTTCCTGCTGCCTGCTGTAACACGGAAAGCAAACAACTCTGGAAATGCTACAGAGGCAGGGGTTCCTCCTCTCCCCTCTTCAAACAAGGAAATACCATACATAAAAGCTTGATTTTGGCTAGATAATGCATATTAATCCCCTAGCTTATGAGCAGTGATCTCACTACAAAACACAACAATAATTCATCTCAGTGAATTATCTCTCAACGTGCAGCCAAAACTGCACATGTTCTCACTAAATGTTCTGGACCAAGAAAAAATATTTAAAATGTAAAATGCCTGTTATAAATTAAGAAAAAATACATCTATGATACATCTGAGGGGGTTTCTCCTCTCCCCCCCGACCCTTCCTGAATGATTTTTTAAATGGCTTTCATTGTCACAGCTGAACTGCAAGGTCAAATTTTGATTCTTTTCTGAGCATTTACTCTGCCTTGCATCAGACTGAAAAATTAAGGCTTTGAGTGCTGCTGGATCGAGAGAAACACTGCTGAAACATTTAACAACAGTAAAGCTCTTTTCTGGAAACCAGTAACTTCTGTAAGACCAGAAGGAAGAATGAAATCCTCACTCCATTAAAGCAGAGCACATGTTGCCACTGAATTTGCACTGAATTCAAAAGAGCCTAAATAGCATCCTGAAAATCTTATATCTAAGTATAAATAACTACTGCTTTCTTGTATGTTCTCTTGCCCAGCTCCTTTAGCACCACATCAAGAAACATAGCAGAGGAAAATCTAATTAAACTACAGAAGGCAAAACTCTGTTACATTATTTAGCCCTTTAACTTGCAAACAAGTCCATTAAAGAGAAGATCCCTCAAATAGAAAGGGGATGAGAAAGATCCAAATAATTAGTGGGTTTTTTTCATATTGCATTAACACCTGGAGATGTTAAATTCACCTAGAGAATCAATCTTCATTAGAATCTCTGTGCAAATTCTGCATATTCACACTGCAAGAAAAGATTATATCCCATAAGAGGCTTGTAAAACCAAAACATTAAAAAAAAAAAAATCAAAAGAAAACAGAAGAATGCTGGAAATAAGATACTGTTATCTCCATTGCCAAAGTGGAGATCTTGGGCTCCAAGTGATGCACTGATTTGCATGAATTTACCCACATTTAGAGTGGCAGAGGTGTAAAAAAAAAAAAAAAAAAAAAAAAAAAAAAAACAAAATTTTAAG
>JAOXNO010000013.1:54236840-54256748 GCA_028565335.1 Limnodromus scolopaceus | reverse complement strand
CCACAAGAAATATGAATTTCTCAAGCATCTCTTACTCCAACATCTTTTTAACCATATCTAGACTAACTTACTAAGTTCAGACTCTACTTTATCCCAGTAGTTCTGCGTGTATGTGTGCATGCACGCAGAGAAGATTCAACCCACTGTGTGCTATAGCTAAGTTTCCATCCAATAATAGAAAGTTCAGCTACTGGCAATGCCTTAGCCTCTCCAGTAATTTATACTGCATAAACATTAGAACTTGAAGCCAATTCAAACTCTCATTGCAATTAGAAACACATTTCCACTTGTCATCAATTTTTTCTGTTTGTCTACATCAGATACAAATTGGTTATCTATTATATCTATTATGAAGGCATTAATGAAAGCTTCTGTTACAAAGGAACAGTTACTACTTTAGATTAAATGCTAAATTAATTTTGGTTCACTACATACTGAAATTCCCATCACTCCCCTCAAAAAAGAAACAGCAGGTGAACCTAAAAAAAAATAAATCATAACTATTTAAGAGAACTGTGAAGCAAATTAGCATATACCACTAATGGTTATAAGGACTGGAACCAACTACACCAAAGTGGCTGGAAAATTCTGTTATATATTAAGTTGTATAGCACTTCCTGACTGTGATAAATCATAGAATTAATTTCTATAGAATTCTATCCTGTAGAATTAATTGCTGCTGTTAAGAATGCTATAAAGTAGTTTTTAAAGATAAAACATATGATCTTAACCTTAGTGGTCTGCCAAAGCGATGCTCATGCTAAGCTATGTATCTAGGAAAACAGCATTCCCTAGAGAAAGGAAATGGCACTCAAGATTGGACATTTGAAATGTTTGGAGTGCTCTTTTTAAGAGCGCAGAGTCTAGCCCAAATTTTCCAACCCAGACTAAACTGAGAGTCCTAAAATATAAGCACTGAGAAGCACGGACTGTACAAACTCCTCTTTCAGCAGGTCAGACAAGCCAGTGGAAATGGTACTCTCTGGGTTAGCTAATGTACTCTGACTCTCAGCTTATAAACCAGGAGAACTGTGGGGGTTTTGGACTGACTTTTGGGTTTTGCTCTGCCTGTTCATATAGACACAGCTCTATCCCTACCTCCATTGTACACAGTTACTCTTCAAAACAAAGACCTGAAGACAACTAGGTAGCCCATATCCCACAGGGTTTCACTGTGGTTTAAACACCTATCTTTCTCTTCTCTCCTCGGAATGGAGGAGAAAGAAGAAGTGTATAAATTCCTGGAGACAGGTTCTGAGACACATGACATGGAAAAGCCACACCCGGCCCCACTTTTGCACGAAAGTTCTCACATGGAAGAGACCAAGCATAGGTTCTGCAAGTAGATTGATTTGCATGAGTTTTTCTGTGAAGTTGTACTGAAGCCTGCAAGATTCTTTATGGATCCAGGATTACATACTTTTTTTTCTTTTTTCTTTTTTTTTTAAATTGCTGTGAATTGCTGTGGCTTACAGAGTATAAGGGACAAGCTTTGTAGAACTACTTTTGCTGGGAATAAAAAGAAAAATAAGATGTCTAAGAGAAGATTTATCAGGTTAGACCAAAGGTCTGACCAGCCCAGTGTCCTTAAATTGAGGTAAAAACGGGATTTTTTTTTTCGTCTACTCTGTGTATCGCTTTATTTCTGTCCACGCTGAATTTAATATGACATTTTTTATTGACGAGTCATTCAGGCTTGTCAGATCCTTCTGCAATTCTTCAGTCAGCCTTACCCTAAATACCCCAATTGACTTAGCACCAGCAGCAGACTATCACCTCCCTGCTCACCCCCTTTCAGGTGAGTTAATTTTTCCCTGCCGATCTGTCCTTGCAAGGCAACTTTCATGAAAAGCAGCACAGGGTGCAAACTACCCAACTCGCCCTCCACTATTGAACTCTCTTTTCACAAACCTAACCTTTCTCCCAGACACTGATTAGCAAGCATCAGGGCTGTGGCAGTAGCAACAGAGGTTTGAAAGGTTCAAAATAAAACTCTCAAACCATTATCCGGCAGTCTGGCAATCACATTATATTGCTAAGGTACTCAATGAGCCATACTTCCCCACTTATAAGTAGTAAGTCAAACAAATGGGTTTAAATAAAGAGAAGTGTACTGGAAGAGGAGAAAAACATTTTGGAAATGGATTAGGAAAACCTAAACAATCCCATAGGCAATACTATCTTTTCCCCAGAACATGCCACCAACAGCCTCTGTACTAAAACTTCTGAAACAGCTCCTTGTCCAGCTGCAGCACTCACCATTTCATATCCAAGACTGCAAAGAATGGGCAGATTCATCTGAAGCCCCTGACAGCACACCCTCTTTTCCCAGGTGCTATGCCCTCTCACAGCTTTACAGAGAGAGTGTTTTGCTCCTGAAGCTCTTTGAGGGTAACCCCTTCAGACCGGCCACCCTGAGGGCCGAGACCTCAACCGCTACGGGTTTACACCATGATTTCCATCATATTTTCCCAAGTCACTTTGTTAAACGCACTATCAGCACCCACTAGCCAGGCTGCCCATTAACCTGCTGCCAGTAACAGTGCTGGCCTCTGGTCATTCCTGCTGGTTGGATTCATTAATTGCTCCACCTCATTGCCACCTCCTTCTCCCGCTTACAGTGCTTCTTGGCCCTCTCAGCCTATAAGTTTGCAGACTGAAAGTTTACAGTTACCCACCCACAGCATTGTCGGTGCGTTCTGAGAGGCTGTAATGACATACAGCTTCTGTACACTGACCTGGCAACAACAAGGTTTCCTAAACACAGCCTCTCTCTTTCTAACAGAAGTCTCTCTCAACTACCTTTCTACACGAAAGGATGTTTTGCTTCAGGCTGTAGGCCATAATGAATAGCCTGACCCCGGTCCATTAGGTACAGGTGGGCTGCCCACACATTTTGCCAGAAGAGTATAACTACATTTACAACAATTAAAACGTAACTGACTTAATAGAAACATCCGAAAAAAGAATGTGTGTCTGAATGAAGTTTGTGTAGACCTGGTCAGCTTTCCTTGCCTCTCAAGCAGATGTTGACAGAGGACTCCTAGTATGAGACCCACAGGGTCATGTGGAACCATAGAAGCCCAACAGCATTTGATGCTCTTAAGAAGAACTTAGGAAGCACTCTCCTGTACTTAGGCTTCATGCTGGTAGTCATAGAAAGGTTTTCTTAAACGGAAACAACACTCATAGCTAACAACAAATTCCTAAGCAAGCTCCCCTTTAATTTCTTTGTTACAGGAAACAATTAGAAAACCCTCATTTGACAAATATGAGGATGCAGTAATGCAGTAGTTCCATTCAATATTGTGTGGTTATAGAATGCACCAGTTTAGGATTAAAGAAAGAAAGCATAGCTGTCAGAAATAACAAAAATCAGTTCTAAAGACAGTGCTGTTGCCTTCTCTTCAGTCCTAAGTTTTGTAAAATGCAGACACATTCTGCTGCCCAGAAAGACCTGACAAGAAAACTGAAAAAAAAAAAAAGGGTACTCCATCATGGAGATAGGCCCACTTATGGAAGGAGAGAAATAGCAACCAGCTCTTACTATGGCTATAAACACAATCAAATATGTCTTTTGTGCTCCACTCCTTTTTAGTCAGCAGGTACATCTTGTCATGGCGTGCATCTTTTTCAGTTACAGGCCTAGGTATAGAAGTCCATGCTTTCCCTGACCATAATTAATCTACTGTAATACCCACTAACCTAGGTATGGCTGTGATGGGCTCCAAGAAAAAAAAAAAAAACAAAACAAAACAGTATTAAAATTCAGTAAGCCCTAAGTGGAGAAAGACAGGCCAGTGACAGGTGACCAGACCAATTCACATCCCATTTATAAGCTGATTATGCCATTTTAATGCATAGCTCTGAATATTAACAGCGGCTTCTACTGTCTTAAGCCACCTCTCTCTCCTCTGCTTCAGCAGATGATTTGGTGGGGAAGCCTTATGTGAACGCACACTGGTTAGATATTCTCAGAAGAGGGCCCTGACCCGCAGCATCCACTCCAGCTGGGAATCAGGCTGACACAGCTTTAAATCATGACACAACTTGCATGTCCTCAGACAGGCCCTCTCCCTCTTAATAGACAAATTATTCCCTCCAGCTAGGTTGTCCCAAAAGCCCAATGGGGATTTTATCCTTCTTAGGAGAACAGCTGTCACATGAGAAAGGAAGGGAATATTTATACTTTTTAATTAAGAAAGATAACTATTTCCATTATGTTATGTGGACCTCCCACATAACGCAGTGCTGGGTGCAGTTCTAATACTCTTGGTTAGATAATAGCCAAAAACCAGCAGCAATGTATACTAAAAGATCAAAACATAAGAGTAAACTATCTTCTTCTGGAACATTAGCCTTTGAATATGTGAGAGTGAACAAGTCTTAGCAATTAATGACTCAGTATTTAAAATTAAGGGAAAGAAATGGAACCCTTGCCCAATTTGTTGGCAAAGAATGAAAACTAAGTGAATACCATTTGCTACTGTTTACCACAATGGGTAAAGTTAGAGTGTTGTCTGAATTTTTCCTCTTTTCAGCTTACTTCTGTCAAATCTTTATAATGCTACTTTATAAAGTAGCATTTTATGGTTTAATTCTTTTTTGAGTTAGTCATTTGAACAAAGGTTGGAGATCATTGCTGTTTGTTGGATGGTTTCAATTAAAGGACATACTATGGAGGTTTCAAAATCATACAGGCAAATGTCAGTTGGAAAATCCTTCTTTTTTCCCCTCTGAAATTTAGAATTTAATATTCTTTCAAGATCTTGAAAACCTCTTTTCTGGTTTTCCATTAAAAAATAATAATAAAAAAAACCCAAAACCAAACAGTAGCCAAAAGGCAATGAATAGAATCAGAACTGAGAAGGATAAAGAAAAAGAGCATTGTATTTGCCAGGATCACTAGAAGTCTGTTTTAAAGCTAAGTTGCAACAGGAAGGGAGCTTTGATTTCAAACAGTGCTTTAAAGTGAAGGATCCCTTCCAAATGCTATTACCAAGCAGATCCTATTGTGATGGTAATGACATGTTGCGTGGGAAGTGGTGGTTTTACTTGGATGCAAAGGGAAAGAACATCGCCATGATTGATGTACCATATGAGGGTCAAACCACATAATCGCTAACTCTCACACTGCCCGGTGTAGTGGGATTGGGTTACTTAAGAATCTAAGATTTCTTAAGTTATTTATTATTTATTATTATTTATTTTTAATGGTGAAAATATTTCACAAATTAAATGCATTGTGTCTAAAGAGGATATCACTAGTATTTGATTTACTTTGCACTGGTGTGCAACAAGTTCCACTAAATTCTCTTTGCAGCTACCATATCGCAGTAATGCTTTGGCTGCGATAATAAGACCACCCACAAGCTACTTGATAGTTCAGAAAGTTCTCGAAACACTGCGCAAAGAAAAAGTGCAAAGGAATTAGTTGATGAGGCTCATGTTTATCAGCCCTTAATACTCAAAATACAGTGTTCATATGTTGAGGGTTAACCACAGGTTTAAGCTCAGATACGAAAAGGGTAACATCTTCTTGGAGAAGCACTTTGCAGCAGTAACATCAAAAAATAAGCAACCCAGAAAGCATTTTTTTCTCATTCTTTTTTTCCTTTCCTTAGATAAAGATTATAAATGCACTCATGCCATAGTTAATGCATATTTTAGAACTAGCTTCTGCACTACTGAATTCAGAAGGAGAACGAGTGATGATTTCAATGAACGCAGGATGAAATCGTTAGTTCTGCTTCAAACAGTGTGCTTCTACTTGGCAAAACGTCCAGTTCCATATACAAAGTCAATGACAATTTAATACATGCTTACAACGTTTTTCTGAATGGACAGATCTAGGATTCCGTTCAGATTGTTATACTGTAGAACTGGGAGCCTTGTGCACAGCAGCGTGTCCCCGGGGAGGCCTGCCACATGTCACACACACCTTTCACTTTCTCCTTAGCTAAAGTACCTCCAAGACCAACCGCCTCTGCTATTCAAGTCTGCATCAGTTTTCAACTTCAAACAAACAGCATCAAGAAGCAGTCCAAACTGTTTCACCAAAATACACAAATAAACAGGAAAACGCAAACCCTTTTAAAAGGACATAAAACCCTCCGCTTGTTCGTGAAGTGGATGATAAAAATGTGCATGGGTGTGACTGGAATTTTGAATTTATTGATGCAAACCCACCTGATTTTTGATCATCCATTTCACACAGATTTGACAGGCTGAAGAAACTTTTAATGGCTTAGATGTGTTCCTACTGGTTTGTTTCACTTTTCCCATGCCACTTCCTATTCAAAATGAAAACATCTTGTAATAATCAATGGAAAGCTTATTACTGTTAGCGTGTTCAGTGTTATTTTTTCCTAGTGTAATTCCGTTCACATTTGGTAGAAAATTTCTCCCATAGCTAGATCACATGGTACTTAAAATCCATTCAATTTTTACAGCTGTCAGTATTTTTCTGCAATCAATACATTATATATATGTATACACCAATCTCAGGAAGGGATCCTCTCTGCCCTGAAACAACCCACATAGACCCTTAAAAGAGAACAAACCAGATTTTGAATCCTGCACCCGAAACTAATTGCCCTTTACATTTCACTTCATAAGGCTCAAATGGCAACAAGTTCTGTAGTTTGCCAACACCATTGATTGAATGAATCCAGACCAAATTCATGCCAGACTCTTTGCTACACAGCACAAAATCAGGCGCTGTCCCTCCTCAAATAATAATACCACACAAGGGTATTTTTTCAGTGGGAATAATGGTTTGCTGGTCTCCGACACTTGGTTCTCTGCCATTGTGGAATTGAATTAAATTGGTCCCAGGTCACAAATAATTGAGTTAGACAGTGTCCGCTCTCGTAGGTTGTTAAAGGACAGTAGGCCAAAGGAGAAAACTTCAGCTCTACTTGCTCGCCCCAGTCTTCACTCATGGGAAGTCTGGATTTGGCCAAGCCAGGGCAAGACAGTTCAGGACAACTGCAATTTGGTGCTGTCTTGGAAAAGGCCTGAATTCAACGCTTCCAGCCTCTCTGGTATTACCCATTATTAACAGAGTTTTCCAGAACAATTCCTACTCTATGGAGTAGGAAGTAGTTTTTTCAGTACCTACCCCAGAAAATAAGTTACAGTTCATTTTGTCAGTACCCTATGGCTTTGAATGTACTGTGGAAAGTACTTAGAATACAGCTTCATGTGCAGCGTCAAGTTGAAATAAAGTTTTCAGCCATATTTTCAAAGCCCTGGATGCTCTCACACTAACAAAACACTGTTCTTTCTCCGAAAATTAATTCTCTGGGTCATTTAATTCAGATGAACGAAAATTTTCTTTCTGAATCAGACAGAACTTTTGTGTGTCTCTTAAATCACTAAAGCCAAGAAATCCAGATCTAATACTGAATTGATTTTCTTAATCATAACCTTATGCTGTTGATAATACTGTAGAGATTTCCAGTAAGAAAAAGACATTACATTCAAGCTCTGCTATGAACAATGAACTTTGAAGGAACAGATGTTAGGTTCAGGTAAACCCCAAAATGTTTGGATAGGAATAAGAATATTAGTCAGATTAACCAGATCTTTTGAAACTAAAATGAAGAAAGAAGTCAGAGTTTTCTCTGAAATTTCAAAAACGGTACTATTTAGAATAAATTCAGCAATCTTTGAGCCAATCTTCACTTTTAGATCTAAAATTTGAATCCTTTTATTGACAGTATTACTAGAAAGAGAAGGAGCATGGTTAGCAGGAGCAGTCACTTTGCTTAGTGTATTTTCTACCAGAACAAACCATGTAAGTATCTCTATGTATATGAGCAAGTACTTATGACATTATTCTTCTCAGATTTCTGCTATTTCTGTCCTTCTGTTAAAGTGCCAGGAAAACAGACCACATAAAATGACTTTCATTGCTTCTGGTTCAGATGAGACTTGGAAAAAACCAGAAAGAAAAAAGATTTTATTCTAATTTGTGAGCAAGGTCCAGACAGCTTTATGACAATTAAAAAGTCATAGCAGGGTGACTTAGAAAAGAAAGAGGTGGTATTTCTAAATGAACACGAGCGGTCAAGCCAATCAAATTGTCAAGGTGGGGGGAGTGAACGATTCAAATTATATCCTGCAATAGCTTTGTCCCAGTGTCACCTCAATACCTGCACAAGATATTACTTCTTTCTGTCAATTTACTTTTCCCCACACATGCAGATTTACACCAAAAAAAATCCCTCAAATGAAAACAAAAACAACCTACCCCACCCTACATTTACACTGGCTGCTGTGTTAGAGACAAACCTAAATGGCCTAGTTTTTTTCTGCTTGTGCCTGAAGCACCTGAAACAGGAGCTCACACTGACCCCTCAGTGTCAAAACTGGAGCATCACAGTGTCCCTGGCAAAGCAAACACTATGCGCAGTGAAACATTTAAAAATCAAACAAAAGACACATCCCACCCCTCTTTTCTTAAGCCGTTATAACAGTTGTAAGTGCTAATGGCAACAGCGATGAGAAGACGACATGAATCCTTGAGCTCTATGAGATTCTTTCTTTCCATCTTCAGTTATACGGCGTGGGTTTCCAGAGAAGAAACTTTAATATGCACAAGAAAAGTCAGGAAGATGGCAAGGCAGGGAAGATTCCTTGTACTTGTAATTGCCACAGGCCTCCTGAGAGACACGAGAGATCATTGAGCTGTGCATAAAAGGGATGAGCAATAAGAACTAAGGAAGAGTTCTCATTATAGTTCAAGAAAACCCAACAATTTATTTCTGTTATAGTTCAAAAGAAACCAACAATCACAAATCCTTAGTCAGGTCATTTCCATTAGGTAAAGCAAGCAAAACCCATACAAGTTCTTCATCATAGTCTGAGTGAGAAAGGAGGAGACCTGAACCATAAGTGAAACCTTCCAATACAACTTGGGGTTCTGAGGAGAGAAACAACGTGAGAGAGCTTCTCTGCTCCCTGCACAAAGCCAGGCAAGGACTGTGAATAAAAAATCCTCATGCACTTTACCAGGAAATTACTTTCCATCAGAAAGTGAAGAAATAAATATATACTACCTAAATTTAAGAGAAAGAAGAGAGACAGCAGGAATGGCATTTCAGGTCTGTGCTGTGGCATCAGTCTGTCAGCATAAAGCTCAGGAGGCAAAGCTCATCTTTCACTCACCAGAAGACACCAGACAGTTGAGCAGAGAGGACAGGGTAGAAAGTGCGCGGGCTCCCATTGCCACAGATAGGATTCCGAGGACAAGTAAGGAGGAAATATGAAGAAAAAATGTGATTTTAAAAACTGAGCAACATAGAAGGAATAGATGAGGAATCCAGGACTTGTGTAGAGAAAGTCAGATCGGGTAAAAAGACAGGAATGTAAGATGAAGGGTTACTGCAGAGCAAGGAGGGTGTTCATGCATCCCAGAAAGTTTGGATTACTGGGGTTGCCTCCAGCAAAAGTTGGAGAACTGAGTGAATGTGTTCATGCTCTGCCAACCCCCTGCACCTCACTGCTGGAATAGGCTATTTTGTTTTTCCTCTAGAAATGCAGGAATTAAATTATGTCTCCTTCCAATCTGAATAGTGCTATCTTCCAGCTCCACAAAGCTGTCAGATGGGGAAAATACAGCGGGTAGAACAATACCACTGAAGTTCAACGAGAAAGAATACAGTCAGGGTTGAAAACAAAGCCAAGAAGTATAACTTTTTTTTTTTTTTTGGAACTGGTTACTGTTAAGGCACAGTGAATCCCTCACGCTCCCAGGGTACAGAAGACCACTGGGTATCAACTGAGTTCAGCTGGTGACAACCTCCCTCTACTCCCTACAATAACCACGAGAGTAAAGGGCAGGGTCTTATCCATGTATTGAATATGGACAGCAGGGTTCTCCCTTCGGCTACCGTCCCGTCTGTACCAGCAACTCTCTGAAAGCAGAGGAAGAGACACTACCTCCGTAACAAAGCAGAAACAGTGATGTATCTTCAATGGGAACAAACTGGCCATAATACATAAGTCATCAGCTCTGGTGATGGTTGATAAGGACAGCCATGGCTGGATAGCATGAGGGGAAAAAAAAAAAAATAAGCTCTTTGCCTCAGCCTGCAGTTGAATAGAAATGAAGGCAGGAAGAAATCAGGGGCAGTTGCTCTGAAATTTCCTTTTCTGTGAGAAATAAATATGCAGTTTCACAAACGATTGAACATCTACACCTCTCTATCTGATTTCCCCCTGGTAACTTTGTGGGAAAAGAATGTAAACTTTCCTGATCTTGCAGGCCATCTTTAGTGAACACCAATGTTCTCAGCAATGAGGCAAATCCCAGAAAAACAGGAGAAAACCCAGAACATCTATCTTTGGGCAGGCCAGAAAGGCGAGAAGGGCATAACAGTATACAGGTGCTGAATTCTGTTCCTGAAACAAAAAGTGTCTTTCTATTATCTCCAAGCCTTCAAAGACCAAAAATAACTTATTTTTGACACCATCTCCTTAGGAGAACTAGAAGACTAAGAAAGACATTTTCTCAAGAGTTCAGTAGGAAAAAAAAAAAAAAAGCTTTCTTACTTCTCAGTGTTGAGACATGACATGTAGGCTATGACAATAATCAAAATATTTCTCTGATGTCTAAAAGGACAATAACCAAGTATCAAAAAAACCCCATAAGGTATTTTTCCTTCTACAACTGCATTATGTCATCCTCCTGTTTACAGAGCATGCCCCACAATGAGAAAGTGACCAAGCCGATAGCACAAACTTGCGGAGACACTCTCATGAAAAGAAGGCTGAAGGAGCTGGCAATGTTGATCTTTTTCCAGGGGCAGGATGTAAGCCACAGTGTGGATGGGGGCACACACCCACAGTGGGAGGCTGTGACACGGTGCTGGTGGAGCTGGGGCAAACCATGGCATAGAACAGCAGGTAGGATGACACAACTTGGCAATGACCTAGTAGGCAGGGGGTTGCACCGAGTTTCTCCCAGGTAAATCCATGCTTGTCATTCATATATGGTCAAGAAAAGTCATTCATACTGTCAACAGATCTATGCAGCTAACCTAAATAAATACTGGAAAGGAGGTGAATAGCTATTTTTAATCTTGGTTTAACAGAGAAACACCCTGGGGCCTTAGTCATCATGACAGTGCTGGTTGCAATGTTGTAATTAAAACAGAGTTCCTTTTTTGGTGTGTGTGCATTTAAAATAAGGATCCTAGTTTTTTGTCTGGAAGTTAGAGAATACACAGCAAAATATGTCTCTAAGAAATCTAGCAACTTCACATCACTCTTCCTGTTGTATTTTAACAACAAAATAATGCAGACACTTGACACCTTCCAACATAAAATCACCAGATGAGAGGCTTAGTGGTGGTATCAGTGACAGAATCTGGAGCATAAGGAAGTCAATACTATGACATATACATTCAATTTACTCCTTTCATTTGGGTAGTAAAAAAACCACAGCTTCCCTTTTTCAGGAAAAGAAATAAAAAAAGACAAAAATCTCACCTCTAACATGGCATTTTCTTTAGCTACAAAAATTCTTAAAATAAAAAATTAATTTGAGCCCCTGCTCAAAAGGTTACTTTCTCTTGGGCTTTTCTGGATTTCTCATAAGTATTCTTTTATCTGTCCTACTATATGACATACATGGAAAGTGAACTCAAAAAGGAAGCCTACAGAGGGTAGAAGCAAGGACAGGTAGCCTGGGAGGAATTCAGAGAAATTGTCCAGGCAGCCAGGGATCAGGTTAGGAAAGCTGAAGCCCAGATAGAATTAAATCTGGCCAGTGATGCCAAGGGCAACAAGAAAAGCTTCTGTAAATATGTTGCTGATAAAAAGAAGACAAGGAAAAATGTGAGCCCTTTCCAGAAGGAAACAGGAGACCTGGTCACCTGGGATATGGAGAAGACTGAGGTACTCAACACCTTTTTTGCCTTAGTCTTCACTGGCAAGTGCTCTAGCCACATGGCCCAAGTTGCAGAAGGTAAAGGCAAGGACTGGAAGAATGAGGAACCTTCACTGTAGGAGAAGATCAGGTATGAGACCGTTTAAGGAACCTGAAGATGCACAAGTCCATGGGACCCGATGAGATTAATCCACAGGTCCTAAGGGAACCGGCGGATGAAGTTGCTAAGCCACTATCCATCATATTTGAGAAGTCCTGGCAGTCTGCTGAAGTTTCCACTGACTAGAGGGGAAACATAACCCTCATTTTGAAAAAGGGAACACCTGAGAAACTACAGGGCAGTCAGTGTCACCTCTGTGCCCAGCAAGATGATGGAGCAGATCCTCCTGGAAACTATGCTAAGGCAAATGGAAAATAAGGAGGTGATTGATGACAGCCTTCACTAAGGGTAAATTGTGCCTGAGAAATTTAGTGGCCTTCTACGATAGGGTTACAGCATTGGTGGATATGGGAAGAGCAACTGACATCATCTACCTGGACTCGTACAAAGCATTTGACACTGTCCTACATGACAGGTCTAAATTAGAGAGACGTGGATTTCATGGATGGACCACTTGGTGGATAAGGAATTGGCTGGATGGCCTCACTCAAAGACTTGCAGTCAATGGCTCAGTGTCTAAGTGGCAGCCTGTGACGAGTGGTGTTCCTCAGGGGTTGGTACTGGGACCAGTGCTGTTTAACATCTTTGTTGGAGACATGCACAGTGGAATTGAGTGCACCCTCAGCAAGTTGGCTGATGACACCAAGCTGTGTGCTGCAGTTGACATGCTGGAGGGAAAGGTCCCCTCATCCAGAGGGACCTAGACAAGTTTGAGAGGTGGGCCCATGCAAACCTCATGAAGTTCAACCAGGCCAAGTGCAAGGTCCTGCACGTGGGTCAGGGCAATCCCAAGCACAAATACTGGCTGGACAGAGAATGGATTGAGGGCCATTCTGAGGAGGAGGACTTGGGGTGTTGGTTGATGAGAAGCTCAACATGGGCTGGCAATGTGCGCTTATAGGCCAGAAAGGCAACCTTATCCTGGGCTTCATAAAAAGTATGGCCAGCAGGTTAATGGAAGTGATTGTGACCCTCTACTCTGCTCTTGTGACACCCCACCTGGAGCACTGTGTCCTGCTCTGGGGCCTCTGGCATAAGAAGGATAGGGACCTGTTGGAGTGAGTCCAGAGGAGGCCACAAAGGTGATCAGAGGGCTGGAGCACCTCTCCTATGAAGACGGGCTGAGAGAGCTGGGGTTGTTCAGCCTGGAGAAGAGAAGGCTCTGGGGACATCTTAAACGGCCTTCTGAAGGGGGCCTACAGGAGAGGTGGGGAGGGACTCTTTGCCAGGGAGTGTAAAAATAGGATGAGGAGTAACAGTTTTAAACTGAAAGTGGATAGATTGACGTAGATATTAGGAAGAAATTCTTCCCTGTGAGAGTGGTGAGACACTGGAACAGGTTGCCCAGAGAAGCTGTGGATGCCCCATCCCTGGAAGCATTCAAGGCCAGGCTGGATGAGGCTTTGAGTAACCTGGTCTGGTGGGAGCTATCTCGGCCCATGGCAGAGGGGTTGGAAGTAGATGACCACTGAAGGTCCCTTCCAACTCTAACCATTCTATGATTCTATGACAATTAATATCTTGTTTATCTAGTTTTAGAGATACTTTTATCATTATTATTCTAGAGCACTCTTCTAAACAGCAACATAAATAATAAACTTCTTGGAAGCTGCTGAATTTCTCAAAAACAGTCTGCTCATTTCCCTACAGATAGATTTTTCTAAGTCCTTTTCATCAAGAGCGTGCTCCCAGGCCACTGCAAGGACTGAGAAACTTCACCTTAGACAATCCACATCTCAACACAACATAACAGAGAACCACCGAGGCCTGATTTTCACCTCTTTTACCCTTGCTCCGATCATCAGCACACCCGCCCTGAAGCCAATGGATCACGCACTAAGACAAAAACTGTTAAGAATGGAAATAAAAAACAAAAAATAAATAAAAATTTAACAGGCATGCAGAGCCGTGCAGAAAAGGGAAGGGAGCAGCAGGGATGTAGTTGTAATTCTCTTGCAACAAGAGTCAGCACCTGCCTAGCTATTGCCAGACAGCTCTAAATGACACCCCGTTTTGAAGGAGTGAAGCGGTTTTTCTATGATGGTGCTGACTGTCAGCAGCTGCTTGCCAGCCCCTTTCTTCCTCTGGCTGCAGTAAAAGAGCCAGATCTATAGTAGGACTTAAGCTTAATGAGTGTAAGTGATTTCTAAGCAGAATGCATCTAGATGATTCTGAATGACCACCACTATATGTTCTTCAGATCAAGAGCAACATGCTCCCTGCCTGGCCCAGAGGCACTATCCCCAGCCTCTGAGAGGACAGCTTCTTTTGGCTTCAGCGAGCTTTCAGTTAGGCTCCATCATCAGAGGGTTGATGAGAGGGGAAGGAATTTAATTTACTTGTAGGTCGCACTTTGATGTTTACTGCCCTAAAATCTGTTTTTCTTTGTACTGATGTGTTTATAGTTCTTAAATATTGATACCTAAAAAGTCTTCGGTAATTTAATAACCCTAATAAAGAAACAAACAAAGAGAATGCAGTGCCTTACAGTAGTCTGAACAGGTGATAGAGGATGCACCAGAAGGCAAAACAAACGGCCTTTGGCACCTAACCTGCAAAGTCATTTTCACTTGTTTCAAGGAGAGAGGGGGGAGTAGAAAAAGGAAACCCCATGGAAGGCAACAAGAAGGTCTGGGCTCAGCCGGTGCGTCTTCTTTAGCCAGCCTGGGCATCTTCTGGGTGTTCCACAGAGAGCTAGTGACCGCCCTGAATTAGCCTCCCTGTGGCCCCCAGGTTAGCCCTCACACTTCTGGTGTTTTCCTCTGTGGCCCTGTGAAGGACGATTATTCTGCCTTGGCACATTACCAGTATGTTGCATAACTGGGAAGAAATCTAGCGTGCATCCCCGCACTGCGAGGATCATGTTCAAGCAGTGTGGGCTGCCCTCCAGAACAGCAACGTCAATCAAGCAGCAGAAGGATGCTTCCTTTCCATAAGGGGGGAAAGGGAGGAGGGGGGAGGAATCCGCTTTAATAAAGCTTTGCCTTCTTTTTATATGCTGTAGACTTAGAGCGAGATTTTAACTGACATCTCAAACGAAAAGAAAACCTCTGTCATTACAAGAACAGGTACAAGGGACCTGGCACAAGATCTGCTTTGCTAAAGCCAGGATTAAGCATCAGAATTGACCCAGAGAGAAAAATATTCCTGAAGTTTAAACTGCCTCAGACTGAGCTTAATAGGAGTGTTGTGACATCCTTCTGACAAACCTGCCTACCGATTGCTTGGTTTAATGACATGAAGCAAAACACCCATAGCTCAAAAAAAAAAAAAAAAAAATCACACAAACTTAGGTACCATAAAAGAGGATCCCGTTAAAGGCAGCCCAAGTCCAAAAAACCTCTAACATCCAGACAGCACGGACAGAACTAGTAGCTTGTGTTAACTGGTATCCAGAACAAAGCAATCGCAGGTATGTTTCCTCCAAAGGACACAGAAAACTTTCCCATAGCCTCTCTTCTACAGGGCATCTTCAGTTGCTGCATTATAAAAGCATAAGTGGCTTTTTCAAATGGGGTTTTCAGGGGTAGATGAGCCAAAATTTGAACAGTGTTCCATTGATCACAGCTCGATTCTTCTCTTGTGGAACATTGATTTTTACATTTCCCGGACTCGTACGATCAGGTGTCCAAGGCTGCGGTTAGCTCGCTTGAATTGTGCTCCACTCCTCTTTGTGGAACAAGTAACTGTGGTTTGCTGACTAAACCGTTTGCTGTTTTTGATCTGCTTCTGTAAAGGAAAGTTCAGTTCCATAGCTCAGCCTCAAATTGTCGTGGATGTCAGTAACACAGAAGGAAAAGTCCTTTGCTGAATATCCTTCCTTGAATGCAAACTAAATGGAGAGACTACAGCCTTGTCGTTATGAAAAAACCACGATAAACACAGAATCGGGTTTGGAGGGCTGCTGCTTCACACAGTCCTCTCAGCTTGCGCTCCCCCCTTGCCCCCCTCCACTTTTTGTGTATTTATTTTTTATATTGGATTCAGTAGTTAGTTAACAAAGGGAGCAAAGAGACTGGAGGCAGCTGCCCTCCACATAACCCATGTGCCAAGTGCGGCGCAGATATGAGCAATGCAGGCTCATCACACCGCTCCGCACATGAGTCCTGGCCAGAAACTACAGCATCTTGTGGTTGGAAAGTGACTCTGATACCCACCCACGGCAGTTACAAGAAGTGCCAGAATATCACCCCAAATTTAGGCTTGTGATGCCAGTGATATTCTAGAATGCCTTCTTCTCTGGGTAGATAATGTGACAATTATTTCCCCAAAATTGTACTACTGCATGGAGGCAGTGCTTTTGGAAGAGGCAATGCTTTTAATGCAGTTTTCAGCTTAATTTCAAAACTATTTTTCAATATGCAGTACCTACACCTGCTACTACAGGAAAATATAGGCTCCTTAGTTCCAGCTTTATGAACAAAGGCTGGGAAACACTTTTGAAAACCTTGCTCCTTGCCAGGGACTTAGGGACTAACCTCAGGCGCTTAAGCCTAAGATTCTTGACCTTGACACGTGAACGAGGTTTTCAGGTCCTCAAAATGCACTTTCATTTGGGAAATTAGACATCCAGTAGTAATAAGAACCCCAAACCAAAACAGTTGAGCCCTTGCTCCTTGTCCCATCGAGGTAATGGTCAGTTAAGGGTGCTGATGAAGGATAAACTTGGCCTAAGTCACCATATAATTGGCAGCTTCTCCTTTCAGGCTTGGATTTATTGTTCATTTTCCTACTCTCTCCCACTGTTGACAGAGGAAGATTATGTGGCTGAAGCCACACAGATGCTCACTTAATTTTCCTCAGTCAGGTTTTAATTCATAAATCTACAGAGGAAAAAAAAAAAAAAAAAAAGCCCGTGAAGTGGGCATACTTTGATCTCTTAACCATATTTTCTGATTGTTTCTCCTCTTGTCCCTTTTTGCTTCCTAAACTCCCACTAGCCCTTTCAAGTTTTATAACACAATAGCAGTAGAGCTCTCCAGCTTCTTTAAACGTGAAACTTGTTCCTCCTGCATGGAATGGTCTTGCTTTGCCAGATCTCCTTTCATGAGTCTCGATGGCACAGAGCTGATGTCAAAGACCTTTGCATGCACCAATTCACGGGCCCTCCCGGGAGGCCTGTACAGCCCTATACTGACTATAACCAGGTTTCTATATCTAACTACAGTTACAATTCAGTGACTCTTATGAATTTCGAGCTTTATCACCCCCCCCCCCTCCAACTATGAACCCTCTGTCTAGCATGAGACACTTTAAAGGGGCTGAATTTGGGGAGGTTTTTAACCTGTTTTTCTTCATGCAAGTTTTAAATCTGATCTAGAAAACTGGCATCCATTTTGCCACTTTCCCACCCCATGTTCTTAATACTTTGCTTATAAATTGTAACTTTATTCATTATTCTTTATTTATTTATAACATGATTCTGGATATACAACTTTACTTTGGATATATACCTGGATTAGCTTAGTGTTTGCTGGAGAAAAGGCGTAGCGGGTTTGGGGGGTTTTCCCAATGTATTTGAAAAAAAAAAATAAAGGGGGGGAAAAAAAAGCTTTTTTTCCCTAACCTAGACACACAGTTCTAGAGTTCATGCCAGTAAACAACTAAAATTGCTGCCAATCAACTCCTTTTTAAAAAAGAAAAGAAAAAATAAAATCTATTTTTAAGCTAGCCTAGATATTTCCAGGACACTCAAGCTTTTTGTCTTGGACCTCACTTACTTGGAGTACAAGAATTCTTATCCTGAAATAGACTAGCAGACTAGCTTTTAGAGAGGTTTTAATTGCCTTGAGAAAATTGGCACTCAGGTAATTGAAGGCAATGAGTGAAAAAAAGAAAAGTGGTCCAGCGTAGGCAAACCACGGTTGTCCAGACAAGTAAAAAACGTAATAATTTGGCCTGATTTTGGCTGCTAAGATTTTCACAGCTACAATTCATGTGGTCTTTCACTCATCATGCATTTGGTTACCTTGAATATAAAGGGCAAGTCTAAAGGTACGTATGTCTCCTACAGGAAAAATATTGCATGTGAAGCACAGGGAGACATTTGACTTTCACTTAATTTGGAAAAATACTCTCAAAACAGAATTGAAAGAAAGGAGAACAACTAGTCAAAGATCTTCTAACACAGAGTTGTAAATGGAGAGATCATGAGTTACGACAGGAAGAATAAGGCTTACTTGAGCCCAGGAGATTTTTATCAAGTCAAGCTGAAGAGCCCCTCACTTAAAATTTTCATAAAGAAAACAGGGGAAAGTCCAGAAATACATACACATTGCTATAGCTGACAAATCAAGGAATCATCAGAGGCTATAATGAAACTAGATTGTTCTTAGTTACTCAGGATCTTCCAAAAATACTGGCTGACAAGTGTCAAACCCCTGGCAGCCAGGTTTTTGTTTTTTTAAGTGTAGCAAAATGTTCCAGCTAAACCCTTGAGCATAAGTGCTGACACAGGGCCAACGATGTCTTTATAAGCAAGCGGTGGGTAGATCATTCATACCAAGTTGGGGCTTGTTTTAGTGATTCATGGAATGAAAATTATGAAGGAGAAACTTACAGCTAGGAGAAACAGCCAGAGTAGATGTTCAACTTAAAAAAAAGTTCAACTCCTGAAATATCAAGGTGCCACTGTGAGGCCGTATTGCTAATGTTATAACACAGCTATTCAAGAGTCATGGTACAAAGTGCAAAATCCTCCCCGAAATATTAACAATCACCCATTCAGCAACGCTGGAAAAATCCCGCTGCGACGTCAGTGGAGCATTACGTAAGAGCCAGCAAGCTGCGCTTGGCCAGGAGAATTACTTTTAAAAATACTGAACCATGAGTTATGATAGAGTATGAATGGAAACCAAATCATTTCTTACAGAGACTTAAAGTATGGAACAGTGAAACAATCCAGGAACGAGTGAGAGAGAGACTCTGCGCTTTTCCTTGCTGACCCTGAACTAAGAGTTGCTGAATAGAGGGTCTCACTTTAACTGCATCACCAAGAGCTCAAGGGAAAATCTACGATGAAGAGGAACTGATTTACTTTCCTCATCTCTATCATGAGGAACTATTTCCTGGGTCCTTACACAGCCCTTCACCGACACAGCGATCTTTCATTTATGAGAGTACTGAGGAAACCTGAACTCTATTTACCAGCTCTTCTTCCACTCACGGTGAATCAGATTACCCCCAAGAAGAGCAGGCAACAACCCTAACTACCTTCGCAAATCTGGATCCTTTCGCCAGTGTCATCTTCCAGAGTCTCCATTTAAACCAATTTCTATACACAAAACAGCAGGCATGAGTTACAGGCATCTGCCCTAAAAAAGGTAAACCTGTTTTTTTTTTTTTACCTCTCTAATATGCCCAACAGCCTTGTATTACAAGCGTAAAAAAAGTTTCCAAGAGGATAATAACTTAATTTGGCCGCTTTCACACAACTTCCTTATTCAAACCAGCCCAGCCGAGGTTCAGTATATGGATTTTGAATGCTGCACGTTCACTCTCCCCTCAAGCTCGGTGAAGCGCAGGGAGGCGACACGTTTTCCAGAAGCTCACACAGCTCATCTGCTGTCAGGCTAGATGGATCTCTTGGCTCCTCTTCCCTTCTCTAACCAAACGTGTTCCCTAACTCCCCAGTCTGAGATGACCACAGTGGGCCTGGAGAAGTGCGAGTCACACCTGCGATCCCACCACAAAGCCAACCACAGCATGAGCCTGCTTTACAAGAAATCTTGTTTCAGGATGCGGTTCAGGATTCACGAATTCACGGATTTGAGAGAGTTGGAAGGGACCTCTAGAGATCATCTAGTCCAACTCCCCTGCCAAAGCAGGGCTGCCCAGAGCACATCACTCA
>JAOXNO010000013.1:54226415-54236740 GCA_028565335.1 Limnodromus scolopaceus | reverse complement strand
ACCCTAAAGAAGTTCTTCCTCATATTTGAGTGGAACTTCCCATGTTCCAGCTTGTGCCCGTTGCCCCTCGTCCTGTCTCTGGGAACCACTGAAAAGAGTCCAGCTCCATCCTCCCTCAGCCCACCCTTTAGGTACTTGTCAGCATTACTAAGGTCTCCCGTCAGCCTTCTCTTCTCCAGGCTCCAGAGTCCCAGCTCTCTCAGCCTTTCCTCATAAGGGAGGTGCTCTAATCCCTTAATCATCTTTGTTGCCCTACGCTGGACTCTCTCTTGGGATAGTAGGGGCAGTTTTGCCCTGGGCAAAGGGATGCAGACAGGGATTAAGTTGCAAGCAGCTGATATTGTGCTGGCAGTGCTTCCCCCTGTGCAAGGAGAATGAGAACATCAAGCTGGTCACTACCATGTCTTGTCAGCTTCATGAGGTTTGCTTTCATTAGCAAACAAACACATTTAATAGCATACACCGCAGGATAAGGTTTGTGACTACTGTGATTGAACATTAAAAAAAAAAAAAAATCAGTAGAAGTGAATATAGGTAACAAATTACATCATTAATGTAAAAGCAAGCATTAGGAAGAAAACTTCCAGAGTTAAGGATGACTATGAATTTTTAGCCTCAGCCTTTGTGATAAAGCTTTCCATTAAAACTCGCATCCTGTGGGGTTTTCCCCCCAACTTCCTATGTCGTACGCCACAGTTGACAAGAGCTTTTACAAAGTCCCCTAAATCTTGCCATACTTTCCTGAGAGCATTAAATGCAGGTTACATAGTGCCCACATGCTGTATGCTTTTATTTATTTTTTTTTTTTTTTTTAATCACCATGTATTATAACCACAGGTAACCCTACACCTGCCAAAATCCACTAAAAAACATGTAGAGTCAGGCATTTAGAATCGTAGATATTACCAAAGAAGTAGAATAAAGCTGGCTTTATTTGTTTATTTATTCAGACATTCCTTCATGATTATACTTAATGGTTAGAACTTCAGAATTATATTAGTTCTTGTGAAAAGCTGCTCATTAATCATATGTTGTTGCATTTACTCTCTATGAAGAAAATATACATTTAATTCAAAGGAAAAAAAAAAGTTATCTTGGGGTCCATTCCAAATTAAGACATTCCAAGGTGAGACACTCTTGCAACGTACATCCCACACCCTCGTATGCAGCCGAACCTTCAATCTGGCCAAAATAGGGGGGCAGGGGGTGTGTGAAGATACCCCAAAACTCAGAAATAACATCAAGTCTTTGTAGAAGCAAAGATCCAGCCCTCTTCAGAGGAGGTAAAAGCAATACTGGTCTACTTTGGGAGCAGAGTATGGTAGCTGCTGTTGAGAAACTCCAGGCAGACACCACAGCCTCCAAAGAGCGTAAGCCTAGAAATATTCAGGGGTGACCCAGTGGGTTTAAACAGCATCAAATGGCTTCTCCGTTTTCCGAAAGGCACTAGCAAACTGACATCTGGCACCACAAAACTGAACTGTAGATGGTAACACTGAGCCTGAAGGGACCACCCCGGTAACGACACGATGCAGAAAATACGCCACATCACGGATCACGCAGTAACACAACTCTCAGCTGTGTTACTTCGGGTTGTCACTGCAGAACAGCTCGGTGCTGCTTATATGAGCTACCTGTAGCAAAGACGACTTCCTGTCCTGTCTGTCTTCGTTACTTCGAACGGCATGCTGTTCTTGTGCCTCCTATTGCACTAAGTACATGCTTAAAATATTAGGGACCTAAGAAATTTAAGAAACTCCAAGAATTCTGATAATACCATGGCATTATCATCCATTTTGAAGCCTCAAGGAACATCGTTTTACAATTCCTAAACAACAGCAAAGCCATGATAGCATAAGAGCTCATGCTGAATTAAAAGACAACCAAAAAAAAAAAAAAAAAAAGGGAAAGAAAGAAGTATTATTTGCTTTTGTGGGACTTGCTTTCTTTTTTATTTACTTGCCTGGTAAACTTAGCTTAAATTGTGAGAGGTAATTAAAACCTTGACATTACATGCTTGAAGTTCTTCATATTATTAAAAGCTTTCTAGTTTGGGACTTCATACAACAAGAGCAATTCTAGCTTCAAGCTAACTCTTCTAAATGAAAAATTTTGATTCTTAGATCTCTTTCCTCAGCAAGCCAAAACTCTGTATTTTCTTCAAATGACTTTTTAATTACATGTTTTCCCTTTGGATTAGGAGCATAGATTAGTTTGTTGCTAACAGCCTTTTCTAAAAATGCCAATGTTCTCAAATCCCAGCCTTTTAAAATCCAGCTTTTTCCTCCAAAAGGCTAGCTTGTCCACAGAAAAAAAAAAAAAAACAAAAAAAACAAAAAACAACTGTCTTTTCTTCCAAAACTGCCTGCCCTTTAGAAATCCAGTGTTCCATGGCAAACCACTGTTGACAGCAGGTTTTCAGCTGAGTTTGTAACTAAACACACCAAGAGACACGGAGAACATTGCCGAAGCTGGCAAAATTCTGCCCTTGCTGTCCGAGCGCCCGCGGAGGGGTGCGAGGGAGGTCACCAGCAAGTTAATCAGCTCAGTTCCCGCACTGGAACAAGAGTCCAGGCAACAGGAGTACCTCCCTTCCCCCCCTCCAGTTTCCCATCACAGTCAATTAGATGAGCCCCAAAATTAAAATGGCATCAGGTCCACTTCACAGGTGAGCTCTGGGCCTGCTGGTGGACGAGGTGAGCCCGAGTTAACATGGCTTTTGCCTCCCCAAATTTCTCGGCAGGAAAAGGAGGATAAGCCAGATTTGAATCTCTCTGCCCATAACTAACTGGATTTGCTTCCCGCATTGTGATAGCACGCACTTGTGCATCCTCTCAAGCACAGGCTCTGTTAAAGTCCTGGTGCGACTGGGGAGCCTGGGGAACTCCTGTCGTGCCAGGTGAAATGGGAAGAGAAAAATATCCAGCTTTGTTTGGGGTTTGGCATTTTGTTGCTTTCCATTTGCCAGCCCTCACAGCTCAACACAGTTGTATTTGGGAACGGAGGCTACGTGATGTGAAAGTCACAGGGAGCAAGTAGACGTGGAATTTTTCCCAGGTTGTTTTTCTCGTAGCAAACTTCCCAGACCCGAAGCAAACTTTGAGTTTTGGTAGCCTTCGAGGAATCAACTCGCTGACCTGCCATCCCCAAACGGCCCTGTGAATAATGCTATAATCCCCCTGAGCAGATCGATTACCAGCTGCCGGAGAAGTTTTGCAGGCCTACACGAAAACGCAGGAGCTGGCTCAGTGGTCAATCTACTCATTCCTGTCCGAACACAGGGAAAAGGCAGAGGTACAGCATCCCTTCTAACTCTCTTTATGCTTGCAGTGTAATCTGTGGATCTTTTCACCCTCATTATTGCTATCGCGATAGGCGACTTCCGAGATCAGTCTGCTATTGCAGGCGTTGCAATCAGATTCTCTTCTATTAACATTTGTCCATTGCAGCCTCTTGCACAATCCCAGTGGTTTTTCTGCATCTGACTCTGACAAATTACAGTTGCTGGAGTTGTTTACTGTTTTCCTTTTTGGGCTGAGTAATATATTATTGTTCATTTCAATAAAAGGGTTTGGCTATTTCCAAGGGTGCGAGGATACGCCTTTTCTGATCCCCAGGAAAAGCCACTCAAATGGTGGGCCCTTGAAATATCCGGTAAGCCTTTCATACGTAGCTTGTCAGGGATAGTCACAAGTTCTGTTTAACTCATTTTCTGGATGCCTAACTTGAATGCTGATTTTTGAATTACCTAAGTGCTGGTCACAAATGACTGCCGCTATCCTGCATCGCATAGATCAAGCTAATTCATAGTACTTGGAAAAGAAATCAGGTTCTGGGCATCTCAGATTTCCCCAAAATGAATGGATACATTTAGTTTAATCTCTCTGCACATCGGTTTCCAGGATGCAAACCAGAGATAACACTTCCTTTGTTTCAGCCCTACGGTGAGAAAAAAGTTCTTGAAACAATTTGAAAATGCACTGATAAGAATTATTTTTCTAAAAAAACACAACACTTTTGAGGATATGAACAATTCAATATTTGAAGCACTGCCTGCATGCAGGAAATTACTTTGAACAAAAGAAAAAAAAAGTTAATTGTGATTAACTGGAAACTCCAAGAACGTTATCCATATTTCACCTGCAAAGATTACACAGAAAAAGAGAACCATGGGACGGTGTGATTAAGGATCAATATAGATACATAAGGGACCTAGGTTCCTGTTGAGAGCCTACAGAATGGCACTTCACTCTACAAACTTACTCATATCCTCTGAAAGCAGAGGAAAAGCTTCGGCACATACTTTACTTCCATTGCTGGACTTGGAAGACCCCCCCAGCAAATTTGGATGACGGTACTAAGTGCTGTACAAACATAACCAAAAGCTTCATGCTAATAAGGCACTGTACTAATAAGTGTTACTACAAGAAAAAAAGTCATACTAAGACCACAAAGGTACATATTTCCCCTTATTTCTTCACCTGCTCTGATTTTTTTTTTTTAATTTGTCATTTCTTCCAATTTTAAGAGACACCACTTTGTTTGTGACAAAAAACAGACCTCCAACTTTTTCTAGAATCTAGAGTTAAAGATGGTATATTTAAATTTAAAATAAAATTTTAAAAAAGCAAAAAAAAAAACCCAACCCTATCTATCCTGATTAAAAAGTGTTGCAGGTGTTTTGCCCAGTGCCAGAAGAAATAGTCCACTACATATCCATATATTAATTGTTATTAATATACAATTTGTCATTGTTGCATGGCTGAATCCAAGCAGTATCAGCTTATTTTTACTTCTATATTGCTACGGTTGTACGGAGGAAGCCGAGGTTGTTCAGACACCCTTTCTGTTACCCGTGGACAAGTCTGAAAAAGAATCTACCTATTTCTCTACTGCTTTTTGTATTCAGATCCATTGTGTAAAATCGATGGCAATGTCTGATCTGAAATTCCTGTTGGCTTCACTACAGTCACCTGTGCCTTCACGCTGCTTAGACTGCTACTGAAAAATGATGTACTGGGTTAAGAAGGCTAGTATTTTTCTAACCATCTAGCTGAGGTGATTCATGGCTTTTATAGGTTATAAAACCTGTCAATTAACGAATGAAGCTCCATTATAAACACACGTTTTGCACACACACAGAGGCAAGCTACTAAGTACTGTTGAAAATCCCCCTTGCCGTGAATTCTGCTTCACACTATTCTTCTCAGAACTTTTTTTCATATCCTCCATCCATAGTGTCATCGGAGCTACAAAATTCTCCAGAGAAACGGTCCAAGACGGCTCCAACTTCTACATGAACGCACCTGGATATTTCGAAATTTAAAAACCCCACAAACTTCTTGGTAGCACAGAGCACGAACAGTATTTTTACTGTTATGAGCAGACCGTGTAATTGACTGTACAGGTGACTAAAACGTATTGCCGCTTATTCCTCGGAACAGCAATCGCAGAACCAAATAAATTTGTCAAACAGATTACGGGGAGGGAGGGAGGAGGGGTGGGCTGGAGGAAGGAGCAGATGACAAAACGAAGAGCATTCCAAAAGTAATAAAATTCCCTGGTAAAACCCTGACTGACGTTTTTAAACAGACAAGAATAGGAAAGAAAATACAGTCAGGAAAGAAAAGTAGGAGCAAAAGGGGATTTAGAAGTTGAGAACATTTGGTGAAAATTAGAGATGGACCGTAACCAAAACGCTTGGTCCAAATACCTCTAAATTTTGGAGGACACTTGATAGCTTGAACTGGATTTGAGTTGTACACGCTTGCTTTTTTATAACGGACTTGTATCCAAACTCTGGGATAGTTTGAGAGCGTCTTTGGACTCATATCCTGAATCTTCCACCCATGTCAGCTGGAAATCTTACGTTAACGCAATTGTTGAAAAACAGCGCTGCGAGCCAGGTTTCTATTTTCAGCAGTTCAACCTCCAGAGCTGTTCTAGGCCACCACCTTCGTCTGCTGGAAATAGTGCGTGAGGTTTGACTCGGGCAGCTCCAACGCCTTTCTGCAGCGCGCAGACGGAGGTTTTATTGTAAGCTGCTCTTTCCAGCGCCTTCAGTCCCTCCTACGCGATTCGGTAACCGGTTAATTTATACATTCTGCCTGAAGCAGTCCCTCTGGCTTCATAACATAATCCCTCAAATGAAGAAAACTTACATAAAAGCGGATGCAGCCGTTCCCAGGCCGCTTGCTGGGATCTGGGCTGCCCTGCTGGCACGAAGGCACCCGTAGCCAGCTCGGTGTCCTGGGAAAGTCTGCGGCGCTGGAGGAACTATGACAGCTCCTTGTGATGGTCTCCAAGCAGCCACCATCCCATCCCACCTCACACACAACTTGCCCCATCGCAGCGTTTCCACTCTATTCCCTATATCCCATCCCTGTCCTTGCCAGGCCGCTCTGGAAGTTTTTAACCTTGGAATTGGCTTCCCTGTGAAAGGGTTTTACGGTACTTACGGGAGATTAAAGGGGCGAGAGGGAAGGAGAAGGCAGCAGAGTTGGAACAAGTAGTTTACGAGCGCTAAAGATAATGAAGTCTCATTTCCGACCCATTTCTTACTTGTGGAAGGTTCAAATAGCTGCTTAGGAAGATGTAAACTCCAGTTCCTTTCCCCCCTCCCCCGTGATTTTAGTGTTTCTGATGACTTCTGTGTCCTGTGAATTTTCTGATGTGTACTCTCATGCTGCTGACCTTTCCCTCATGGGGACATTGACAAGGTCTCTGCTCTTCCCACTGCCTTAACTCCTCCGTATCAAACTTGCCTGAAGTAAGCCAGAGGATCCAAAAGTCATTTGGGGGAATACACATTGAGATCTGTTCACAGACGGCGCAACAAAAATCAAAAAAGCTGAAGATCGATATGCTCACAGCACACCACCACACCATAACCCCCCAAAACACAACAAACGCCAAAAAAAAACCACTCAAGAGGAATTGAAAGGACCTTTGAGCACACTTGGGTTTAGGAACTTTCTAAGGTCCTCCATATGCAGCATCCCTATACAAAGGGGAACCACAGGGAATGCCATTTAAGTTGTCAATCCAACATGCTATGAGGACAGTAGCTTTTCCTTAGCTCCTAGTTCTAAGATACTAAGAGTTAACCACCTAATTTCAGTTACCTATTTGTACAGAGTCACAGAAACACCTAGGTTGGAAGGGACCTTCAAGATTATCTAGTCCAACCATCAACTTAACTCTGAAAAGGAAAAAAAACCACCAACACTAAACCATATTCCCAAGCACCATGTCAACCCATCTTTTAAATCCATCCAGGGATGGTGCCTCAACCCCTTCCCTGGGCAGCCCATTCCAAGGCTTAAGAACCCTTTCCGTGGACACATTTTTCCTAATCTCCAATCTGAACCTCCCCTGGTGCAACTTGAGGCCATTTCCTCTTGTCCCATCACCTGGGACTTGGGAGAAGAGACCGACCCCCCCTGGCTACACCCTCCTTTGAGGGAGTTGGAGGGAGCGAGAAGGTCTCCCCTCAGCCTCCTTTTCTCCAGGCTGAACACCCCCAGCTCCCTCAGCCTCTCCTCAGAAGAATAGTTCTCCAGACCCCTCACCCAGCTCCATTGCCCTTCTCTAGACCCGCTCCAGCCCCTCAATGTCTTTTTTGTGGTACGTGCATTGCTAAAGCAATACTATACTAAAATAGTGCCTTTTTTCAATAAATAAAGTGTTGTACGACCACAGGTTTGTGCCTCTGCATGTAGGAGTGGAAAAGACATTTCCTGTGTTTCTAGAATGTCTACAATCTCAAAAAGTTGTACTGAAAAAAATGGAAGTATCAGACCTTTCCCACAAGAAAAAAGTCTGTGTAGTCCAACTGGAACTAGTGAAATGTTACCAATCTTTTAAAACAAAAAGTCAACTTTGAGATTATTTGTTTTTTTCTTTTAAAATATGAATCGCCCAAAGTTGCCAAATGGATAATTGCTTCGAATTCACAAAACAGATTTTATAATGTAAAATTGAATGTTTTGACAATTTCTTATTTTTTTTTATTTTTTTTTTTTTTAACTGGGAGATCTGTCAAATCTTACACGTAAGCTGAGGCTCTGGTACAGTTCCAGTTGCAGGGAACTACCCTTTTGGATCACTTCAAAGGCAAACCCCATGGAGATTTTGCGTTACCTTTTCTATCACGTTTAAATAATCACCTAGTTCAAAATTGCCACAAACTTACAAATCTGTATTTTTATATTACGCAATTTCTAAAGCGGCAACCATTTTTGTAGATTTTGCGCACGAGACTTTTTCGATTTGACATCTCTTTTCTCACGCTGAAAGGATAGGGGGGAAAAAAAAAAAAGAAGAAAAATACTTCCTTTTCTCAGAAAAAGGGCCGCGTTCATCTTCGGCACACTTTGGTTTCGGCAAGAGCCCCGTCGGAGACTTATGGGGCCTCTTCCTCAGTGTTTTCCTGGAGGCACAGGACAGACTCACCATCCTGTGTCTCCTTTGGGATCCTGGTGAGAGTAATGTAGGAGTGGAAACTTCAGGCAGCGTTTCCCACAGAAGATGGCCGAAAGGTGAAGACAGGCTGATGCTTTCAGCACAGGAGCACAACCAGAGAGAGAAAACAAGCTGATAACTCGCAGCCTATGATGTTCACGCTAAACATGAAGGGCATGGGAATTTGGATAGCTAGCTGTGGCTTTAAAAAAAAAAATAAATCAGCATGAAGCCTAGATTACTTTATTCTACTGCCCAATAATTCTATTTATATCAAATAAACAAGAGAATTGGGGCTCCAAGACAGCAGGTTTTTTTTTCTTTAACTGTGGAACAGCAGGGGCCTTGGAAGAGTAATCTGTATCAGGTAAAATGTAAACACAGATTTATTTATTTTCATATAACAGATACACTTTTCCTTGCAACAATATATAAGTTATAGTGCAAAATCAGGTTGCAACTCCTGGTTCTCCCTTTTTTTTTTTTTTAATTATTACCTTCTGAGTAATTCCTTTTCAGAAAAAAATGTTTTATGAAAACACTCTGGCAGGAACGCCAGAATATTTTTTTGGATCGCTAATGAAATTTTGCCTCATGATTCATCCTGCACAATCTGATTCCAAATTATTGCTTTTTATGTTCAAATATTTTCCTATGTAAGCAGGAATTCATATACTCATGGCATGGGAAAAATGTGGTAAATCATATTCCAGTGCAATCCTTCTTTTCACATACAACCTGCCATGTTTAACTGCTAAGGATTTTTAAATAGCCCAAAGAAAAACACAAACCAAATGAAATGCAAATAAAGCAAATTCTAAAAGTAGAAAGAAAGAAAAATACTGTTCTACACAGATATTCCTGAAATGTTTCACCGAATTAACGTTTGTTATTTATATAATGCTTAGATACAGGTTTTCATAGTTTTAGTGAACAGTGTCCGGCACTCCATTTCAAAACCCGACAGGTAATTCGCTAATCTTCAGAACCCTTCTCTAATAAGTAAATAAATATTATTTTAGAAAGATGAAAAAAATAAAATAAAAAAAAATAAAAGAGAAGCAGACTACTTTCCCAAGGCTGAACTCAGAATCGGCGAGAATCACTTCTGAAACCAAAGGGTGGGTGCTGAGGGTCATCTCGGCACTCAAGCCATTGGTTTCCTCACCTGTGCAGGAGAAAGGAGGTGGATTCACCTTAACGGGTGCACGGCCAAGCCTCCGTCTCTACCACACCAGCATGTTCAAGGAGGACAGGAACCGCATGGGCACATCTAAGCCCCTTACTGGAGGGGCTTACTGAAGGTGATGCCATTCCAGCTGGCACAAAGGGGAATTCACTCGCCACCCCTCGCTCCCTTTTCTGCCGGAACTCATCCAGCTACTGAGCCTTACCCACCGCTTCCTCACCTGTCCCTCTAAAATTCCCTGAAATTCCCCTAAGTATTTAATAAGAATCGAGTATCTTTAGCTCAAAATAAAGAGCTATTTAGTCTGGAATTCATCCCACCTTAAGGCTTGCTTCTGCCACAAGGCCTACCAAACGCTGCCAGCCAGTAAAGTGCAACCAGGAAGAGAGATGCATTGGGTGATAGCAATTCTTCTGTAAATGAGCTCATCTTCCCACTATCCAATTCTACCAGTTTGCCCCATCCACATGTTGTTTCTTGTCATTCATCTAGGTGTTAAACTTCTGGAGGCACAATCAGCTCTTTGCTGTATCTTCTGTACCTGTATTCTAGATCTGTATCTGCTGTATTTCCCCCTGTACTGGGCACTGGTGAGGCCCCACCTCGAGGGCTGTGTCCAGTTTTGGGCCCCCTACCACAAAAAAGACATTGAGGTGCTGGAGCGGGTCCAGAG
>JAOXNO010000013.1:54206522-54223476 GCA_028565335.1 Limnodromus scolopaceus | reverse complement strand
TCCATACTGACTTATTCTTTATAGAGCCTAAAATGACTTGAAAAAAATCTCCATAATTTGATAATGAGAAAGGAGGGGCAGGAAATGATGTGCATCACAGAGGAGGATATAAAAAAAAGAAAAAAAGGGTAGGCAGGCTTGGAAAAATAACTTTTTTTTTTTTTCTGCTTTTCAAAATGTTACAGCTATAGAAACAATCTCCTGGACAAAGTCAGACAGATGTTTTTTTCTTCCCTCCCTCCCCCCCCCCTCCTTTCTTTGGATGGAGTGACTTTCTCAAGAGCACAGCTGAAAAACCTTTGGAAAAAAAAACACACACACAGTCTCAGGCGTTGGAGGTGTCTGGGGCTGAGGATTACAGAAGTTCAAATTGGCTCCCCCTGTCAAAATTACAGCTGCACAAAAGATGGTACAGCGTATCAGCCCAGGGCTCAAAAGGACTTTTTCCGGTTCTCAAGAACGACGCAGGTCTTGAGAAAACGCAGCTGTGCTGCGATCAGCCAGGCTGTGCTGGCCAGCCGGGGCCTGCCCCCCCCCCCACCGCCCCCCACCCGCAGACCAATTAGTAAAGATGCCAACCTGCTAAAGGGTGCGATTAAAGAACACCTTCCCCGTGTGCGTTTGTCATTTAGGGATGATTTACTGCCGGGGCACACCCTTTGCGACTTCTTATAATGTGTTTTCTTTGTTTTCACACTTCCCTCTCGAGACTTGAAATTTAATATCTATTCCAGCAAACAGAGTTCTTGCTCCCTTGCCCTCTCCGTCTCGCTCTCCCTCTCCTTCCAGTGTATTATCTTTGTCCGCTGCCCAGATGAAGTGAGCCGATTAAAATTTATGTGCATTGTCACCGAGGCGCTGTTTTAACTGTACTAATGCATTTCGAGGCTGTTGCGCCATTCGGACCCACCCCACCCGGGTGACCCCCCCGCTAATCTCAAAGTGCAGCCCTCGTCGGGCGATGACTGCCGAGGGATCCCTTTACAAGCTGTGCGTGTGTGTGTGCGTGGTGGGGTAAGGTTCCCCCCGCGTTGCACTTGGACGCTGCAGCATCCACGCCGGTGGAGCGCAGGTGGAGCGGTTCAGCGGTCTACGCACAGCACCGATATTCTCAGTCCGATTTGCCAGGTAGTTCTGCCTACGTGTTTTAAATGCCACGTTTCCCCTTCCTCCCTCCTTAAAAACACAGGCAAGCTGACTGGTTATGGAGAGCCAGCTCCGTCGCTGGGTTTGCATCTCCTGAAGAGACACGCCAGCGTGACACGGTCCGACTCTTGCACACGCACGAGAGCAACACAAGCTCCTTCTCGCAAAGGCTCGATGCTTCGGCTCCAAATCGTGCTGGGGTCCTCGGAAACTATTAAGCAAGGGTCAATTATACCCTTCCGTAGGAAAGGCAGCTAATCTATTCATTTGAAGTTCCCATTTTGATCACCGGCAAACGGCAGCGGTCCTGAGAACACAAAGATCCTGCTGGTCATTCGCTAGATGCTCAAAACTTGTAGTCTGCTTCTCTTCTACAACTGCTATTTCTGTACAGTAAGTGTTCAAGGAAATCTCTGCGATTTATAGATATGGGAGCACCTGTAAATGTGGGGTTCCTCCCTTGATGACAATTTAGGTCCAAAAAATCTTGCTTCCTCTACACATTATCTTTCTAAACCACTGCCATTCCTTACATTATATTCTGCCAACTCTAGAATTGATTAACTACTATTGCCTTCCTTCCTTCTCACTCCATAGTACCAATTATGCTGCTAAAAAAAAATCACCCTCCTCCCCCACCCATCTAATCACATTCTTCTCTTCAAATCCTTCTGTAGGCTTTTCTATACTCGGAGGAATTTTCTCACGCTTCCATGGTAATCTCCACTTCTGCCTATATCCCTCTTCTCCCCAAGTTGTGTTCCCTGCCCGCTTGCCTGAAATTACTCCCCAAGATCCTTCTGGTGCCTTTTCACGCATTGTTCCTGCCTTTGAGCTCTTCCTGACAACATCGAGCTATTTCCCATCTAGCTGTGCAGCAAATGGTCATCACCTTCTCCCTCCTTCTTAATTCTGGGAGGTATATCTGCCTGGAAACAGCCTATTCTAATCATGCGTATCTAGAGAGGTATATTTTATATGTAAAATATTAGAGTGCTCTCAGGCTAGGTCATCTTCCAGATAACATGCACATTATGCGAGCAGCATTTCCTCTGAAATTTAAAATACTGCCTTAGATTACTTGTAACTTGTTGAAAAATATTAGCTACGTACCCAAATCTTTCGTTTTGCAGTGAAATTTCTCTCCTTCAATTCATGGGTAGTGGTAAAGCATCAACCTATCCCTAGATATATTGTGCCACCTTTGGCAAGTCACTCTATTTTTCACTCTAGTTTGAGTCCCTCTGTAAAGCAGATGAGAACAGCTGTTCTCCAAGCCAGTGGTGGTGAGGCATCTTATCAATGACCTTCATCTGTTTGGTCCTTTTATAAGTTCTTCTAGGTCTTGGTATGTCAAGGTACGTTGCCAGGTATAGTGAAACCTCCAATCTCAGTCAGTAGTAGCGTAACATATCTGCAACAACGGCGTCATGAAAATTAATTAATATTTTTCCAGTGCTCTGAGCATGGAAAACACTGCCTAAGCGCCAACAAGGTGCTTTGTTTGCTTTCAGTCAGGGCCACTCCGTGGCAGGAGTAGTAGTAAAATGTGTTGAATAAATCATTCACCAGGAATTGTTCAGTCAGATCCCAGTATTATTACTGGAGTCAACTGCATGCAATTAAATATATTAAAACATTTACTGCCTTTATTTAAAATGATATATTCTGGATGATTCTCAAAACGTTCACAGATTCATACCACTGGATTTTACAGTAGCTATATTGTGTAAAGATTACATTAAGTAGACTCCATAATACAGCGACAGTATTTCTGATCAGTGATCTTGAGAGCATATTGCATGTGGCATATGTTTTTCTTTTTTTCCCCCAAAATGATTATCCTTGATAACAAAACTCTTGGAAACACTTGGAGATGAGGGGGATTTTCTACTGCTGCTAACTCATTTCAAAGCCAACTTGAAACGTAGGCTGACAATCTTCCGTGTTGTTTTTCCCTTTTTTTTCCAAGGAGATAGAGGATTAAATCCGATGCTCATTGAATTCGCAGATTATTAACACAAGTTATACCCAGGAACAATGGTTCCAAATTCCTCCACCACTTTTCTTTTAAGCTTTGTGTATAAATTCAGTTCTCATGGAAGGGGGGAGGGGAAAAAGCTGATATCACTGACTAAAGTCAATATAGTAGAAGCAGATGCTGTGCTAGCTTTTGCTCAAAGCTTTGCCAGCACTTTTGATCCAGTTTGTTATAGCCTCTCCCATACCAAGCCCTATCTCTTTCCTGACTGGATTGGCAGTTGTGTCTCAGCCCAAGCTATGTAGGAGAGCTCTGTAGTTTGCCAAATGTCCTGTACAAATTAGAGCTCCAAAAAAACAAAACGAAAAAAAACTGTCATCATGCTTGTGATCAAAATTTACAAAGGCCAAACCCTTTGCTCTTCCTCAAGACCTGCTAGCAGGGGTCTCAAAGCAGAAGCATATCAATGGAGGTATTCTAGCGCAGTTGGTCCCCCTTTTTTAGACCTATGCTGCACGTGTGCGTGGAGAAGACCTGTCATAAGCCTACTGGAAGAAGCAGGGCCAGAAGCACAACTGCCAGATTCCCCATGAATCTCTTACACCAGTACAAACCATGCTTCATGCTAAATGCAGTAGCCTGCTGGTAGCAAAGTGCTACCAGGTCGAAACGATCCCATTTTGCTTGCTGTGAAGTGACAGATGGTGACTTGCAGGCTCAGCACCGCTCTTTTCTTTATGTCAGTTGCTCTACGGGCAGGAATTGACTCTCTTACGTCGTAACTGGGAACTCTGCATTGGCATTATACAAGGATACTGGATGGCATGCCCTCCTAACACAGCCTTAAACGCTGCACACCTCCTTCTATCTTGTTTCCAACGTCACGTAATTTGCCAAGATAATCACTTGCACTGAACAAGGCAGAGATGTAGGAGGAAACAAGTGGCACGTGATCACATAGTTAGAGCCTATGTTAATGTGTATGTTCACAGCGTACATGGGGCCAAATGAGGGCAGGAGAGGCTGCTTCAATATTCCACTTTCTTTAGTTACCCAGTTCCAAATGGCACCACATGTAAGACAGTCATACTAATTCTCAGGATTCATTTAGGGAAAAGACAGTGGAGCATATGCTCATTGTCAAATACTGAGAAGACTGGCACTATACACGCTTTTCCCAGCATTATCATGGTAGGGATTATGGATGCAAGAACAAATTATCTCAAGTCAGCTGCTCCTTAGTAACCACCCCCGTGAATGCTATCAACATATTATAGATGTGTTATAGCTTATTCTTCTTTCATTTAAGAGTAAACAGCCTTGAATCACCTCACTACCACTTACGCAAGGACAGTTACACACTGGATACATGGTAGGCTACCATCCTATGGAAACCTTCTCTAATTGGGAAACACAAGTAACGGATGTTAAATCAATTAGAGTAAGCAAAAGTGTGATTCAAGAAAAAAGAAATTCAATAATAACACTTGTGTGCGTGTGCACTCAGCTAACTCCTCTTCTTACCCACTACGCACGGGAGTATTATCTTCTTGGCCCCACTCCAGGTGGGATTAAGAAAAAATACTACCTTATTTTACTGGTTACCTGTGCCATTATCTACATGGTTTCTTACATCTTCTTGTAAAGGTCATGGCTCCTGTCAAAGATGACATGGGGCTAATGTGCCTTGATGTTGCATAGTAATTACAGTTTTCTTAAAAATGTTAAAATCCAATACGGTCAAAGCCACCAGAACAGGCAAAAATGTTCATGGTAACAGAAGGTTTAAATACTCCATGCTTGTAGGGCCCTCAGAGAACTAGCAGGTACCGTAAGCCTCACCATAACCAGAATACCCAATCTACTGCAAAGCCCAACTTTTTAAAGAGAGATCACAGCAATAAAAAAACCCCAAACCTTTCATGTTGAATGTGCCTCTGTGTTTTATCTTCCAGCACTAGCACAAAAAACCTCTGTTAAAGCGTTAAAGATAAGTCAGAAGACAGAATCTTCACGAATTCAGTTATTGGAAGATTAACGAACAGGAAAGTTTAATTCTCGTCAGCTCCTATTCCTGTAGGCAGTGCTAATACGGCTCCCACCCTGCTGCTTACCACAGCTACGACTGCATCAATATGCTTATTATAAATGTCATATTTCCAGTACTTACAGCTCAGCTGTTGGTATTTTCCTTTGGACTAGCCATGGAAATTCAAGCCTATAACCTTAGAGCATGTATAAATGCTCCATTTACTCACAGAAAACCTTTACTGCCAGTTACCTAAACAGAAAGCTTGAGGGACAACCGCTAAAAATGACTCCCTACAATATCAGCTTTAACCACCTGTTACTGCAGGGAGTTCCAAAGTATAATCCTAAACATGGCAATAGATCAGGCTACAATACAGTCTGATTAGAAGTAACTCAATATGGTTTTTAACTTTCCAAGATTGCTGTTCAGCAGCAGCCTTTTAAAATACCTACGATCACTCCTGCACATCGTAGCCCACGACGGTTCCAAAGGAGAGTGGTAGAAAAACAGCCCTCGACTCAAGAGCTCTCAGATTAATTTGTGCTGTGGTCGCACACGTAGCCACAGCAAATTCACAGCGGTCACAGTTGCCAGACACACAACAGAGTAATAAAGAGGAGTTTTTACACGGTGGTTGCACACAAAGTCCCTGGTGGTCGCATTTGGGAATTGCTGGTTTAGCAAATCCAACTCTTAAGGAGACTGGGAGCCTCGGTTCCTCTCTTGGTCGAAAGACAAATTCGCTTGGACAAGTCATCTTTGCTCGCTATACTTGCTTAACTCGCCGGTGCCTCCCTCGATACAGCACCTCCCTCTGTGAAGGGCTGTGGGGTGAGCTTTTTCCGCCAATGCCTGGAATTGACGGTAATCCTAAACGCTGCACAAGCGCCCGCAGAAAAAGAAGAGCTGCCTTTGCGGTCAAATATTTACTAAACTCTGTACCAGTTTTTCCTCTCTTCATTTGACAGTTCATGGCAAAGTCAGCGCCTGTATGAAAAGCACAGTTCTTAGCTGAGTCCAAAAGCAGTTCAAGTCAGGAACCTGCAGTACAAGCTTTCTAACAGGACCTCACAGACGTCTTTCAGCACTGACTTACATATCCCTCACTGCGGGATGGAAAAATAAAGAAATAAACCACAGCAGCGTGTCAACTGGCATCATTTTGGCACCCACCTCAAGAATGTTGTGAGACCCAGGACTGATGCCTGAGAGGCTTCTCTAATCCATTAAATGCATGTTCTCAAATGACCTTTTGCTACTGAAGAAAACTCACCAATTAAATAAAAAAGTGATTCCTGCCTACTCTGTCCTGGACCTTGTCACTGTGACTCTCACCTCAATGGCATTTAATGCCATTTAATACCAAATGTGGTGACAGACTTTATCATTAAAGTCGCTTTTCCAGGACTGAGCCATCAATTCATTTCAGCAGTCGCCTTTTCTCATAGAACAAATTATCACCAAAAATGCAAAGTATTTGCCTCTTCCAGCAACAGATGGTCCTTAGACAACAGAGAACTGAGTCTTATCAATAACACTCTCAGCTATGCAGGGAAAAGAGAGCTCCCTGAGCTACAATGTAAAGTACCATTTACTGCCGCAAGGGAATGCTTGGTGGGGCCAGAGCTCCTACAGGACGCTGGCTTGAAACAGGAGCTACAAGATCCTGGGGGGACAATTCAGGTGGATTTTTCCAACCTATAGAATATGTTTCCATAGGGAGAGAGAGAGGGGAAAAAGGAATGCGATCGTGAGTTAAAAAAAAAAAAAAAAAAAAAAAAAAGGAGGTTTGTTTTCAAAAGGGGAGATAGGGTTTGGCTGATGGCAGAAAGGTGAGGGACTTGGGCTCCTTGCCCTGGGAGAGGCACGGCTGGAGGAGCACTCCTGTGTGGCAGGGAATCGAGCCAGGGTACAGCTTGAGCGCGTGATAACAGAAAACCCTGGAGAAGAAGCAAAGACTCCGATAAACGAAGAAACCGCTTTTCCCCAGCTGTCCCCTAATGAAGATGCTTGCAATTTCATTCTAAAAAGGGGGGGGAATGGGAGGAAGAGGAGGAGGAGGAGTGGGCACTCTTTCTCATTAAAATCCTTCCTGAGGCTGCCAACTACACACCCACACTCTAACTGCCTATTTATTTGCCACGGCTGGGTGGTTTCAGTACGTAGAGAAAGAGAACGGGCAGAGGAAACCCAGGGCCTTTACTCACATTTCTCCCGCACGGACCACCAACGCTCTCACCCAACGCACGCCCGCCTTTGCACTGACCCTTGCAGAGGGCAGCAGTCCCAGTGTAAAAAAAGACAAGTGCGATATTAACATCAGTGCCGCAAGTATGCTTGCTATTAGCGCGATTTTACCCTCTTTTGTACTTCACACCCCAAAGTCACTTCTTTTTCCCTTTGAAGCAGGAGCCCTTCCTCCTCTCCTGCTTCCACACGCACATCCCTGCTATAACTCTGTTCCCAGGAAAAGGGAAAGAAAAGGCAGTGAACATTGTTGAATTAGACAGAAAATATTTGTTTCTTCTCAGGGGAAAGGCCTAGTCCTTTTCAGCTAGACCAAGTATGGTCTCTATCAAATATCCTTGTTACAGTTGAACTTTTTAGAAGAACCCAGAAGTTTTTCTTCCAAGGAGTTATTCTAAATTGACAGTCTTGCAAAATCAGAGCCACAAGCGGTGTCAGAATTGAGGTAGACAATGTCTCGATACCCCCCCACCTGAGAAAAATCTGAAGTTCCTGTTAGTATCTTCTCTCCTACTGCCCTTCAGCCTCTTTTTCTCCGACTGGCAGAAAAGCAGGCTCAGTAAAAGATTTGAAACTTTTCTTGCATTTTGATACTTGTATTTTTTTTTTCTCTGCAGTTGCTTTCAAAGCGCGCCTGTTTCTAGTAACCTTCTCCATTAAGCGTAATGCTTGTTTCTGAGCTGAATTCAAAATGGAGGGCAGACCGTCTGTTTAAAAATCTCCTCTCTTGGTCTTATAAAAAGAAATGGTGTCACGTTCTGGGTCTGCTGTGGGTCAGTCCCCCAGTTCTAAGTGCACAGCCCTGCACTGAGCATGACTGCCGCTCATTTTTAGGCACCTGACCCTCACCACTCAAACTGAACCTCTCGGTTAGTTGCCTGAACTTCCTATTTCATGGATGGAGAGGCTTGTGTCAGGGTGGACTCCACCATAACTCACATGATGAGAGAAAAGTCACCAAAATTAGCTGTGGCAGCTATTTGTTACTCGTGCCTTTAGAAAGGGGAGCGTAAAGACCTACATTGACAACTACTGAGCCTGCAAGGTGCAGTAGCAGGCAAGAAGATCTTGAGTGACATGGAAAGCTTTGGGAAGAAATAGATAAGAAGGGGTCAAGTTGCAAAGAAGCATCTTCTTGTGATCTGCTAACACTTGCTACTAAACTAGGAAAATCACCAAGTTGGCTAGAACTTGGAGCACTGGAACAGGTTTCCCAGACAGGTGGTTGAGGCTCCATCCCTGGAGATATTCAAGGTGAGGCTCGATGAGGCCCTGGGCAACCTGGTCTAGTTGGGGGTGTCCCTGCTGACTGCGGGGAGGTCAGACTAGATGACCTTTGGAGGTTCCTTCCGGCCTGGACCATTCTATGATTCTATGGAAGCAACAACCAACCTGGTGAGACATGCTGCGGAGAGGAGGTATGCACACCTTTTAAAATTTCTGTTCTGAGAGCACTACTTCGAGGTCTTTCTAATCAAAAATGTTCTTGGCTTTTATTTTAATCAAATTTGGGTTGATTTTTTTGGGGAGAGAATTCAGAAGAGGTTGTATGGGGGTTTTTTTGGTTGTTCGGGTTTTGGTTTGGTCTTTTTTTTTTTAAAAGCCCTTTGGTCAGTTCAGGGAGGTCATTGCTGGGCAGAGGTCTAGCTGTGGCCAGCAAAAGGTACCAGCATATTAATCAAAGGGAAACACTAAAGACTGGGAGCAGTTGATGAATTTCTTTGACTTCAAATGATGACTACTCCCTTGTTTCTTAAAATACTCTTTCTGAATTAATTTGCTTTTCACCTTGATAAAGGAATGGAAACTAGATCCATTTACACGAGGCTGTAGTCTGACCTTTACCAGTACCCAACAACAAAGCATCTTCAGACTTCTCCAAACCCAAAGGGAAGGAGGTACCATTTTACAGAGGAGAATTAAAGCACCTAATCCTGCAGAGGGAGACGTGCTTAACCCTGTTATTCCCGGTCAGTTAGCTTCCAGTTACATTTGTAGCTAGGAATAAATGCACACAAACTGTGTTTACCCGCTCCCCTCGTACCAGCACATGAATATCAGCCTACTTCCAGTCACCACACACATAAATTTGTTCCCTTTTTATTTACTGCTGTGTCATTGAAGCCAGTTGTTTGAAGATCCTTCCCACTCGCAGCGCATACGGCCTTCATGCCTAACTCCAGGTTGAGGCAACAGTACCAAGATGCCTAAAAATTAGAGCTCCCTTGTTGGCTTTAACTCATAGCACTCACAAGTACAGTTAAAAGCATGGCAGCTACGAGGATTTAAGCATCCCTGATGATAAGCAGTAAAAAGGGGTTTACAAAAATTTCTTAGTGATTGCTGAGATAAATCTGTTATTGTCTGGAAGATGCTCAGATAGTCCCAAGGAGAAACAGGGGAAATGTACATATTAAACACATTATATCTTGTAAAACTAAGCGATATATCTCTCTGGATCTGAAAACAAGCGGCTTGGCTCAAGTGCGGGAAGCTGGAGACACTTAAACTGTTTAGAGCAGTTTCTACATTTATATGGGTTTTTATATATATATATATTTAATTCAACTAATTTTCCTGTTATTGTTGTGCTCAGGCTGCACTTGGCAACGTACGTAGTAATTGAACTCATCAGTAGTATGTACTGCATATAGAGCTTTGCTTTTCTATCTGCCATGTACCATCACTAGACACATTTATCTTAGATCTTAAACCAGCCAGAAAAGCATGAAAATCTGTAGATACAGATTTTAGTGTCCCCAATCCTGCTAGCATTGATAGCAATATATAACCTTATGTTATCATAATTCCTTCCAAAACAACTAGACCTGATGCAATAAAAGCAGTCACAAAACCCCACGCCTTTTCAGCCACTGAGTATCGTCAGCACAATGATTAAAAGTACTTAAAGCACTTTTAGTAGCGCTTCAGTAGTTGATGCACTTATCTCTTCTTAAGGATATGACATCATTTTTGCTTTGGAACAACCCTTTTCAGGTTCATGCCCTTGGTGAATGATAGAGATAGTTCTGAGTGCTAAACCAGGCTTACTGCTGCCACTAAACAGCCACCCGAAAATAATAAATAAAAGATGATTAAACTGTAATCCTGTGGAGCTACCGTTGTCAGGCTTCTGTCTCCCATGCAATACGAAGTACATAGTTCACTTTGGTCAATGCACTGAGGGTGGTTTCCCAAGTTGCTCTAACCATTTTGAAGGCCTTCGCAGAATTGATGATGCTCTGTACCATAATAGGTCTCCTAAGACATGGAATATATGAGTTATCAAGAGAACAGTGAAAGGGAGAAGTATGCGTGTAGGAAGCTCATATTTAAGCACATGAAAAAAAAAATTCCTAAAATTCAGGAGGGAAAAAAGGACAGATGGATTTTTTAGTAAATACTGTTGTTTCACATCTCCTTGGCTCCACAAGGGAAAACATTTTCTACTAAAAATAGTAGCAGGACTGAAAAGGTACCAATTTATCTGAGGGTATAAAATGAGGTGTGAACTATTGAAAAAGGCAACTCAAATTGTGTTTGCCAGAAAACAGCCAGCATATCATACCAGGAGGCCGGGGGTTAATCTGGTGGTAAATACAGGGTACATGCCTTGGGAAAAAGATTGGAGCAGCAGAAGACTTAAATGATGAGGTGCAAATCTGGTAGCTGCACCTCCAACAACATACTGAGCACAAAAATATTGATATAGTATTTCCATTTCCAGCTTGGAGCTCTGCTTGGGTTTTTTTTTTGGTAAACAACCCTCTCAAATCTTCCTACCTTCTTTCTGTTCCCAGGCCCATCAAAGCATCACCTTGTGGCCAGCAGGCTTCTGCCTTAAGAGTAACTAAGCAGCTACACACACAAATAAGCAAGCACGCACACAAAACCAGGTAGGTATTGCATCTATACATGCTACGGAACTATGCATTTATTCTACTCTTTCAACAGCTTTGTTGTCTACATTGTATGTGTTCATTCATCTCCTGTGGCACAGGGACCGAGATAAGCATGACTTCCGCTTGAAGCACATGCTTTTAAGTTTTATTGAACAGGGGTCCAGGCCCAGAAGTGAGCCATACAGATATTTCTAAGTATGGTAGCGAGCCCTAATGCTTAAGGGTATCAGCGTAGGAAAACAGCCTATTAAAATAATGAAATTATTTATATATGTCGACAGAGAGCACTACTCTTTGGGGTCTTTTATTTTTTATAGACTCTGTGGAAACGCAAGGAGTTACTCCCAGGTATCAGGGGCTCCCAGGGCTTTGACTGGGTACCACCTGGCCAAAAGTTTCTTTTGGGTCAAAATTTAGCCAATGAAATGAATACAGTCTCTTGAAAAGGCAAAACCTCTGCTAGCATCTGTAGAAAGAGAACCACGCAGTTGCCCCAGAGGAAGCAGTAGCTGCAATGGACAGGCATACAGGGGGCTGGCAAGTGAATGTTATACATACTGCTGCCTGTGGTTATGAGAGAATTAAAAGCATTTGCTGTGATGACATTTTCATTAACAAGTTTCCACTTTGCTCACAAGGGAATATAAACCAGTTGTCTCCACTGGAAGGATCACATCGTGTGATCAGGAAAACATTGGAAAGGAATAGACATAACATGGAGGAATTTAATTTTAGAAAAAGTTACATGAACACTGTGGGATATTCATGCGAGAGGCGATTCAGATTCTTTCCTCTTCTTGAAAGGAAAAATCTCCCCATGACTGTAGGTTTAAGCCTCTGGAGAGGACACAGGTTTATTCCCTGTTTCTTTAGCGCAATTGATATAACAGACCCAGAGAAGGACTGCAACAGGAAACAGCCAGTGGTGGTGTCCCCAAGACAGCCAGGGGGAGAAGGCAGCAACGACCTGGTGGCAGATCCATCAGCGCGTGGCTGAGCCACAGCAAGAGGCAGAGCAGGGCACCAGCCGTCGCAAAGCCCGAGCTCTAACCATGAAGCGAGGGAAGGGCGACCTGCAACAAAAGGACCAGCCTGTAGGTCGGGGTGGAGGGGGAAATGATGAGAGCTTGATGAGCTACATGGCTTGAAGTGAAGGCATGTTAGTATTATTTAAATATTTGCTTTAAAAGTAGGTTTTCAATGGCAAAAAGAAGCAATCAGTTGTTACTCACAGATTCTTTTTTATCTGCTTTCTCTAAAGACTCTTCACAGACAAAAGAAACGCAATTGATTTCTCATTCCATAGCAGGAGAATTCAATAATGTTAATTTTCACTGTGTGGAAACTGGCACTGGAAATAGATGCTGAAACCCTGCCCACTTTCTCCAAGGCTAGGGAGAGCAGGGAAGATGACGTGATTTATTAGAGTGTTCTGACTAATGCAAAACTGCAAGGTGCATTCACGAAATCTGCTTACTCTGGAGGTTGCATTAAAAAAAAAAAGGGGAAAATGAAAAAAAAAAGATGAGAAGTCCGGGGGAGAGTTTTTCCCTTGGGGGTGGTCTGACTAAGAAGTGACTAAGAGCTCTAAAGAAGAAATTATAGTAAGCAAAAGAGCATTCTAGGGTATCTGCAAACAACTGGCATAAGCGTAACTTTTCGTTAGGCAAATGACTAACATACACATCACTAAGCACTTTGTGGGGCATGGCTTTTCAGGTCATCTCGTGGTGTGTAGGCTCACACTGTGGAAATCTCCATGAAAACTACAAAGGTAACCAAGGGTGTGCAGGCGGAGGAAGCAATAAATGTTGAGGAGCAGAATGATAGGGAACGATGGTGATATAACACTAATTGGGTTGTATGAGACATTGCTGTCCCAGTGAGCCAAGAAGTTCACATGCTCTTAAAGGAGAGCAAACTTCAATAAAATTCAGAACTCTCACAAGATACGGCAGAGCTAGGGGAGATAATACTCGGTGTGCTCCTGTTTCAGGCTGTTGTGCATGATTGTGCCCCTGTGGCCACGGAGGCCAGTGGTCCCCTGGGGAGAATTAAGAAGAGTGTGGCCAGCTAGTCAAGGGAGGTCATCCTCCCCCTCTGCTCTGCCCTGCTGAGGCCACATCTGGAGCACTGTGTCCACTTCTGGGCCGCTGTCCTTCTTGAACTGGGGGAACTGCTGGAAAGAATCCAGCGGAGGGCGACAAAGGTGATCAAGGGAATGGGCCACCTCTCTTAGGAGGAAAGGCTGAGAGACCTGGGTCTATTTAGCCTGGAGAAGACAAGACTGAGAAAGGATCTTAGCAATGCTGATAAATATCTAAAGGACGGGTGTCAAGAGGATGGGGTCAGGCTCTTAGAATCATAGAATCGTCTAGGTTGGAAGGGACCTTAAAGATCATCTAGTCCAACCATCAACCTAACTCTGACAAAAAAAAAATAAATAAGAAATAGGAAATAAAAATTACTAAACCATATTCCTGAGGAATCACTCTTCTCAGTGATGCCCGGTGACAGGACGAGGGGCAGCAGGCACAAGCTAGAACACAGGAAATTTCATCTCAACGTGAGGAAAAAATTCTTTCCTGTGAGGTTGACAGGGCACTGGAACAGGCTGCCCAGAGAGACTGTGGAGTCTCCTTCTCTGGAGATACTCAAAACCCACCTGGATGCATTCCTGTCCAGCCTGCTCTGGCTGACCCTGCTTTGGCAGGGGGTTTGGACTAGATGATCTCCAAAGGTCCCTTCCAACCCCTACAATTCTGTGATTTATGAATCTGAAGGGATGGCTTACACTAATAACACTGTCCTCCTGGCTTATATGAGTTCAGTAACAAACTATATGCTTTTAGTTATGGATTTACCACAGCATTTCTTCATTCATCTCACCAAAACTGATATATATTGATAGGATGCATAATACACATAGTTCCTTGTTTATGACGTCTTTAAACTTAATATAACAGAAGAATGAAGAATACCATTTCAAGTGTTTACAACCAAGAATGACTGCGAAACAAAAAAATAGACTCCCGATTTTTTCTTGCAGGAAGATGCATTAGAAAGGACACATTGTTTTCCTGGCACCTTCATCGTTATTGGAACCGCAGTTCATGTGCCCAGCTATTTTGAAAGCACAGTACCTAGATTTTACGCTACACAACAGCACAAAACATTGCCTAAATGTGAGCTTGTAAACCAAATTACATAGCACTCTGAATAGCACTTTAAGAACTCCACTGGCTAGTCGAAGGAGGAGGATACACACTCCCTGTTTCTTGCAGGGATAGAAAAGGTACCAATCAAGACATGAGTCTGGGGAGTCCTAGGGAAATTCTGGCTTAGCAAAGTGGATGCCCTCCTGGAATTTATTCTTAATCTACCATATATCATCGCTGTCCCTCCACAATTATTAGTACACAAATTCATCACCTGTGCCAAGCATGAAATTGGCACAGCTGAATATGAGGTCTCTAATTCACATTTGTATTTCTCCTTCACCTTTTAGGCCACTTCAAGTATTCCTTTTATTGAGGGATGGAGGTAACGAGCATGTTTTGAAGGATAGCCTCAACTAACCCCTATAGAACAGCAGCATTCAGGTCTGAGAATCTGCTAAAAGATGTCCATCACCACACCTAAGCAAGAAAAGAAAAGTTAATCAGCCACTGTGGTCTAAAACTACACAGCTCAGGATCCACGATGAGGAGACCTCGCATGTGGAGCTGAAATTCGTATTCTCACCATGCTGTTCAACACGACCTCAGCAGCTGACGACTGTCAGGATCCCATCATTAGATAACAAAAACAGCAGGAAAAGCATGCCCCTTCCTTGGGCAGAATAAACATGGTTTTCTTACTTGTTGGTGCAAAGGGTTGGATTTTTTGGGGTAATTATTATCCTGGTTCCAGTGGAGGGACTTCTTTAAGTAGGAAGGCATTGAAGTGTTTCCTCCATGCAGTAAAAATTAGCTTTTCACATGGGATGATAATCGTCCCATTCACCTCCTGTTGTCTCTTGTACATTTATATTATAAACTCTTAAGGAACAGGGACTACTCCTTTCCACATGTGTATGCAACATCCTTCATACTGCGTCTCCCATTTCAAATGGCACCTCCAATTTTAAATACAACCAAGCAACAGGAAGTTTAAGAACTGCTCTGCAGATGCAAATGATTACTAAGACCAGTCAGGGACAGAACGAGAAACAGAAATCAGGATTTTCCACTCTCACTTAATTCACAAATCCATACAGTTTCCAAGGAAAGAAGAAAGATCTCCTTTGGCAGTATGGCTTTGTGCGTATTCTTTAATCTCCAAATGGAAAAAAGTATTTTGACAAAGTTAAATTAAGAAAATAAAAATAAAACCTATAAAACTGTCCCAACTTTGTGGCTATTAGGAGCCTACTAAGCGGCTGTTGAAATGACTGTAAGTCTCTCCATTGACTTCTGTGAACCCTCAGTGAGAGCTTTTCTGAACTCAAAGCCAGACACAGATTGGGAGGGTGGAGGGAATCTTTTTGGTACACATATCCCTTTCTGCCCTGGGGATTCAGTTTCTGCACACAGAGGAAAAAGAGTTCAAGATAAAATAGAAGGGAAGCTCCCTCCCATCACTTTATTTTAACAGTCAGAGCAATCTGAGAAACATTCTTGTACGAAATAAATCCTATCCTCACTTACACTCATGCAACTGAAGGCAGCATTTGGCTGCAAGACAAGTGTATTTCTTAACTATTTTGAGTGCCATATGCTATATGAGTGCCATATGTTAGTATTTCTTAACTAAATATAGCCATTTCAAATGGTATATCGAGTTAAAGGAGAGAGCACTGCCCCGATCTCCCCTTCACCTCTCCTCAGATCTCTCCTCCCCCCTTCCTTTCCTTTTCTCTTCCTTCTGCACTCCTTCCCGCCTACACTCAGCTTCCTTCATCACACTTCCTACTATTTTTTATTTTAAAAAACAAACAGTATTTTGTATTTCTAACAAACCTCCTCCTCCCCCCCTTCCCATCTGACATCTGGTTTTATTCTCCCTCCCCCCACCCCCCCCTCTCCCCTCGCCGCGTTCAGCATGGGTTCCCATTTCGGCAATGCCAGGGCGATGCGCCGCGGCTGCAGTAAGGGCAGGAGCTTAAGGGGAAGGCACAGTCGGGGCTTCCACAACCCTCCACCCCATTGTCTCAGCCTCTGCTCTCCTCTCCCTCCCTCCTCCCCACCTCTCCCCATCTCTTCGGGACCTCTGGCTTTCTTCCCTTCCTTGAGCAGTTGGCTGAGAGCAGCTGCTTCCCATCAGGGCTGGTTCAGCAGGTATTTTCCTTCAGACTACCATATTTTATTTCATTTTATACCTCCTTTAATTTCTTTCCTTTTCTCAGGTAGCACCAGGAGCTAGCTTCCCCTTTTCAAAATGCAGTGAGTGGGACTGCCTGACTCTGGCATAAAGTCATTTTAAGGTCTGAACCCTACACGCTGCAGGTTAAACAGCTGCCACTGCACACCTCAGCTGGTTTTCTCGTCTTTAAAAATGTAGATCCTCGCTGCTGTGGCCTGGTACTCCTCAAAAGAATCACAGAATCACAGAATCTTCTAGGTTGGAAGGGACCTTAAAGATCATCTTGTCCAACCGTCAACCTAA
>JAOXNO010000013.1:54192573-54206422 GCA_028565335.1 Limnodromus scolopaceus | reverse complement strand
ATATCCAGCCTGAACCTCCCCTGGCGCAACTTGAGGCCATTTCCTCTCGTCCTGTCGCCTGTGACTTGAGAAAAGAGGAAACACCCCTAGGGGTATCTCTCTGGGCCCCCAAAATGTATTGCACCCTCTGGAAATTGCCAAGCAGACACTTTCGCTGCCAGAAAGGCACACAGTACAAAGCAGAGGAGAACAGGCAGTGTCCGGAGACCGACCCAACTTACTGTGTAGGCGCGTGACCAAACCCAAGCCGTGAGGCAGGAGCCAGGTATGGGGAAAGACCTGGAAAAAAACCCAACCACAGCATCTGCCTGACTGCAAAGAAAGAATGGGAACTGTTTCACCAGGTTGTGCTTTAACACAAGTTCACCTATTTTAGCTGTTGCTGTGTTTTGATTTGGTTGCGTTCGCTAATTAATAATGGGAATTAGTTTGATTGTTGCAGTGGAACAAGCACTTGAAAATGTTTGTTCCTTGTAATCTGCACCTCTACTAAACTATCCATGGAAGCCGTGTGGTGGAAAAGGAAATAAATGTTTACAGCACAGGGGAAAAGCCAGGTCCACCGTGTAACACACGTCCCTTCACAGCCCATACCAAGGACAGCCGAAAACAAGTAGTATCCCAAGGGAGCAACATAAAGGCGGGGTAAAATTCACCTCTGTAAACACAATCAGCCCAAAGTTATCATCAAAATTTGCGGTTTTCTTAGCGTAGGTCAAGATGACTGTGATTGAAGGCGTGCATAGGCCTTTGCACTGCATGGGAACAGATGCCCTCGCTCTTACATTTACATACAGCATCCCAGCACGACTCCATGCTGCCACCAGCCCTTCTTCCCTCTTAGCAACTGGACCCCTCGAAGCACAAAAAAAATAAATATATATCCTTTATAAGCAGCGGTTCTTGGATGAGGGAAACACCAGAAGGCGTTGGAAACCAAACTGGCATGGCCTCTTTTCAGCTGACCCCAATGGTTTTTATAATATACCATAGAGCAACAACGCTCATCTGAATGTCACATTCTTCTGAGGCTTAACCTCAATTCATACCTTTTGAGGAGTGGATAACGTAGCCTGTGTATTTTTCAAAAAAATATTGTAATTTATGATTTGTGTGCTTTATTGCCTTATAATTATAATCCAACAGTGCCATCCACTGCTTCTCCAAATAATCTTTGCTTACAGTTTATTCCTGAAGTCGTCTCTCGTAAGTCATGGCATTAAACCTGAACAGTTGGACTGTGTATACATATACGGTATATATGAATGCATGGCCAGATGTGGGGGAAAAAATTTAAAGAGCAAAATCAAAATTGTAATCTGGTGATGTTCATAAGGGATTACCAGGCCTGTCAAACAAAACCTTTCTGGGCTGCAGATAACACCACATTTCATAGTTAAAAAAACCACACTCCTGAGTCACACAGAGAAAGCTTGTGTGCGTAATTGTGTAATTCTTCTTGAAGTCAGTCCAATAAAATAGTGCCTTTCAACTCCAACTTTTCCCCCAAATATAATCACCTAGCCAACGGGAACAGAACAAGCCAAGTAATTCTTGCCAACTCTTTGGGATCGCTGCTTGGGATGACAGCAGCCAGCACCCCGAAGAACCGTAACCTTAACACTGAGATTCTCTGATGCGTCCTGTAACTGTTGGACCTCCAGATCTGCTGAATCATTTGATGCTTGATAAAAGACCCCTTAAAGAAAGCAGCAAGTATGTTCCCGGGACATCACTGACGGTATTGCCTTCACAGCAGGAAACCATAAAAAATGTAGCCTGAATTCAATCAAAGCATTGCTATTTTCTCATATTTTTTATGTGTCTTCTCGTTATGTTTCAGATACCATACATGTGTATATATATAGGGATACACATATGTATAGACATATACATAGGTATATATCCAAGTATCTACACAAACTTCAACTGCTTGTTCTTCATAGACACCTATAATAATACAAAGTAGTATTTAGGTGTACTTATTTTTAAACAGCTCTGAAAATTTTGCTTCTAGCTCTGCATTTAGGAGCTCAAGTAAGTCCAGACAGCTTTTAAGAGGTAATAAGCTTTGACTGAGCTTTGTCAGAGCTCCAAATACTCAGCTCCCCTAAAATTTGGGGCAGCAAAATTGAGGGGGTCGGGGCGGGGAGGGAAGAGGGAGGCCTTAACTCACACAGAAGCAAAGAATTATAAGGGTTGGAAGGGACCTTTGGAGATCATCTAGTCCAAACCCCCTGCCAAAGCAGGGTCAGCCAGAGCAGGCTGGACAGGAATGCATCCAGGGAGGTTTTGAGTATCTCCAGAGAAGGAGACTCCACAATCTCTCTGGGCAGCCTGTTCCAGTGCCCTGTCAACCTCACAGGAAAGAATTTTTTCCTCACGTTGAGATGAAGTTTCCTGTGTTCTAGCTTGTGCCTGCTGCCCCTCGCCCTGTCATCACTGAGAAGAGCCTGACCCCATCCTCTTGACACCTGCCCTTTAGATATTTGTCAGCATTGATAAGATCCCTTCACAGTCTTGTCTTCTCCAGGCTAAACAGACCCAGGTCTCTCAGCCTCTCCTCCTAAGAGTGGTGGCCCATTCCCTTGATCACCTTTGTAGCCCTCCACTGGACTGTCTCCAGCAGTTCCCTGTCCTTCTTGAACTGGGGGGCGCAGAAGTGGACACAGTGCTCCAGATGTGGCCTCAGCAGGGCAGAGCAGAGGGGGAGGATGACCTCCCTTGACTAGCTGGCTACACTCTTCTTAAATCCACCCCAGGGGACCACTGGCCACCTTGGCCACAAAGGCACACTGCTGCCCACCAGAACTCTCAGGTCTCTCTCTACCGAGCCGCTTTCTAACTGGTCAGCCCCTAACCTGTACCAGTACTGGTGCATGGGGTTATTACTGCTCCCCAAGTGCAGCACTCTACACTTGCCCTTGTATTTCATCAGGTTCCTCTCTGCCCAACTCTGTAGCACGTCCAGGTCTAGCTATATGGCAGCACAGCCTTCTGGCGTGTCAGCCATCCCTCCCAGTTTTGTATCATCAGCAAACTTGCTGAGGGTATACCCTGTCCCCTCATCTAGGTCATTGGTTAATATATTGAACAAGACCAGACCTAGTACTGACCCAATATTTTTTTTTGCCTTCCCATCCTTGTTTCTAAAATGCACAGAAAACAAACAATCAAACAACATTAAAAGCTTGGTATTTACACACAGTGACCACACCAAAATACCCGAGATCCCATATTCCAGACCCCCAGATGTATTACTTTTTTCAAACCAGCACGAACTTAAAACTGATGTAAATGGCCAACCCAACATTTCCCTTTTATGAGGAATCCTTACCATGTGGGCCTACAAAGGTTTTCACGGTGTGACATAAAAGAAGGTACAAGTCAAGCACTCGCTGTGTGTCCAAAAATTCCAGCAAGTGACATACAATGTCATTCCCAGCTAGTAAAAGGCATGATTATCTTTCATTTCCTGTTCAAGCTGGATCTGAATTTCAGAGCCACTAACAAATGCTGCATAAAACAAGAATTCTGTCCTCGCCATAAGAATGTGATGCCACAGTAATGCAGTTAGGCACAATTCATAGAAGGAAGTTTCCAAATCAGCAAGCAACTGGACTAAAAATGAACAACCAAAAAAGATTAAAAGTAAGATTTTTCTGTTGCACTGCATAAATCTCCCAGGCAAGAAACCGCATTTGGAAATGAAGCAGTCTTAGTATCAATAACAAGACATCTATTACACATGGGTTTATCAAATCTACATGGATGCACATGGACATACACAATATATCAGCTACTAACAAGTGGCCTATTTACCACCTTAATGTATGAAACCAAAGCAAACATCCTTGAAATACATCTGTTACACTCCTAGATACTAAAAACCAGGATGCAAATGTACTGTGTTTGACTTGGTTTGCCAGCCCATTTCCTAGCAGAATACAACAGAATTATCTACAGTTTAAATCATCCCCTGAAAGCAACTCATGACCAGAAGGGACTTACCAAACTTTGTCCTGGGGAATGAGAAAGAACTTCTGGATCTGTGCAACTGGGAGTCAAGTGATTTAGTGGTAGTTTTTATTTTATAACTAAAAGGATCATGTTTATACAAGTATTACTTCTGCCAATACCTCCCACTACAGTAAATTTATCTAACCCTTGAATCATCAATAGCACATGAAAAAACTACAAACATCTATCTGGCCGATGCTGAGCCAAAACTCAGGCATATGGAGTGTTGTATATTCTGTCATCGGGAATAAAGCATTGCAGTACGTTTCTTCTATTTATAGTTCAAAGAAATTAAAAAGAAAATTAGAAAACCTTTAGTGTCAGCAAAGGGAGCTACAAAAGTTGCCTGGGCTTACACTGCTCATGACCACAACTTCAACATACGCAGTTAAAAAATAGTAACCCTGATTGACAATATTTATCAGTTTTGTTTATGTGAAACTAAAAGGAAGACTTGTAATACACTGTAGAATGTCTAATCTGACACTGTATTGTATACTTGGAGGGAAAACAGTAACAAGATGTGGGCAAGTTCAGTAGCTAAATGCATGGTTTATGACTGAGAAAACTCTTTCAGAACAAAAGCCCTTTCTTCCTATCATGTACCAGGGCCATGGCTTTTAAAAGATGAAACCCAGCGTGTTTATGAGGCTGTAAAATTTTGGAAAATTATTCCTCAAATATACAGACACATGTATACGCACCTAACTAATGAAAGGCCTTTTCAATCCCAAAGGCTCTGCAGAAATAAAGAAACAGCCTTCCCTTCCTACTTCTTTGAATTCTGCCAGTCAGGCAGGCTCTTTACCAGTCACACAGATCACCAGGTTACTCAACTATCTGCAGCGAAGGCAGTGGCAAAACGCTAGCGCAGCAGCAGATGTGAATCCAAAGGTCAGATCCTTAGATGGCCTCAGCTGGAGCGGCTCTGCTGATCTCAATAACAAGAAACTGAAAAACGAGCCCGACGAGTTTCCACAGATCTTCAAAGATTCATGGAAAACATGGCTGGCAGGGATCTGAGGACATCATTCAGTACATATTACTGACCGAAGGGAGGATCAGGTTTCTTAAACCAAAAGTCATTAGCTATTAAACACAATGGTTTGGGAACATTCTTCAGCTCGTTCCTAAAATTTGCCAGAAGCGAGAAGGATGTAATGGGAATGCTGCACTCTCCTTATCTTCTCTTCAAAACTGTTCACTGCCACCAGACTCTGGGACAGATGAGGCTGTGGTTCACCCGCTCTCCTGGTCCTCTCTCCTGAAAGGCTTTGAAATAGCCTGTTCAAGCATACGCCGTCCCTCCCCCTGACTCTGGAGGTTATAGTTCCTAATGCAAAACTTTCTCTCTTTCATCGACAGAAAGTGCAATAAAGTCTCAAAGGCCACCAACATAACAAGCTGACAGCAAAGCCAGACTGGTAAAAAGATTAATTTATGTACAGAGAGATTACAATCTACGCATAATGAGGCATCCAGTGTGCATTCACAATCAGATCCAGCAAACAGATGTTGGATATGAAGGCATATGAGAAGCTACAGTTCAGAGGAAAAGACAGAAGTGGTGCCAAAGAAATAACTTTTTTTTCTCCCCCATAAATATTCAGGTTTTCTTCCTCTTTTTTTTTTTTTTTTTTTTTTTAAATCAGTGCAAAACTCAGCTACGAATAAGTGGGAGAGGTGGCCCTGTGATCTGGCCTTTATCTTGTGTTGGCCGTTCTTCCCCTGCAATGGAAGAGGGCAGCCCAGCTCACACTGAGGGCTCTGCCTCTAAGGAGCTGGGACTGCTTCGGCAGCAAAATTGGCACATGGCATACCAAAAATCAGGTCTCAGATACACCTACATCGGTCACTCTGCTAAAAATCACAACGTAATGTGACTTAATCTTCACCAAAGCACCAAGAAGACTGTCTCCTCCACGGGCAGACAGAGGGAGACAACCCAAGAAACAACAGAACAGTTCCCTTTAGCTGTGCAAATAACCCCCCTGGAGTGATTTTGTTCTTCCAAAACCCATGCAGGCAAGCAATCCATGGCAGGGCAAGCCATACGTTATGAATCTCAGTGGCAGAGATCTGACCTTGTAATCCATTATCCAACCCAAGACCTTTATGACAGTCTCAGGCTGGGGAAGAAAGAGCGGCTCGAGAGAATCCCTGCGCCACGCAGATCCCCAGTTTGCATAACTATACTCTGGACACATTGCAATTCAAGGCAAATTAAAGAAGAACAGAAGCTTACAGCCTGCCCCAGTGCATGGGAATACAGATGTTTCAGTAGACACCTACACTCTCCAGGTTGTATTGCGCCTCTTCACGAATGCTAATCTTGCCTGAGGTCACTGGCGTGCGCTTGGTGTAGGATTTGCACTGGGTTGTCACCACTATCCAGCCCATCTTTGGCAGACCTTCACTCGTTCTGTGACCTAGATTTGCAGTTCCCACAAAAGGCCATGTAGTATCTATCGCCAGGCGATTACAGGTGGGCACCCATTTGTGACAATGCCACGTGTGACAGCACCGTGAGGTAACGAGCTTATCCTCAAGGTTAACCTTTTAGTTCAAAATACGTATTTCCTCCTCGCTGCTGCCGTGGGAAGATTTCTCTTTTTCCATTGCTGTATCTCCAATATTTGTACGGATTTACATCCTGCCTCAACATATTTTTCAGTCTTATAGCTGTCAATGAGGATCAAGTTTAAGCTTTATAACAAGCTACTGTACATGTGCCTGGAAACTACAGGCAACATGTGCTTAAGTCCACACCTGTGAAACAGAATGACTCCGACGTGTTTTCTTTTCCTTGCCACTTTTTGAGTGCTGTCCTTAAAGCTTTGGTAGACACTCTGCAATTTGTTATTGCTGTGGGAGGGAACTGTTTTTTTTTTTTTTTTTAATATGTTATAAATGCGTAGCTCTCAGGAGTTTGAGTAGTGGAAAAGGAAGGGCTGCTCCTCTTCGCTATCTCAGGAACTACAGAATCCCTGTATCGTGCCAAATTTTATCATTTTGCAGAGTGATGCTATAACTTTCTCACATTCAGCCACCTTATAAGGCAGCGTTTGTATGGAGAATGGAAAATGAACAACATGTTCTCCGTCAGCTCAATAAAGGGTGTACACCTGTCTTTGATTGTGACAAATTTCATTTTTATAAAAACTTCAACAATAAGGGAATGTGATTAATTTCTAAATGAAATATTATCAGTTAAGCATCATAGCCAAAAGGAAATCACTGGAGCAGAACTTAGACTTGTTGCTTAGAGTTATAAAGCATAAAATAATGACTGGATCAAACACCAAAGCTGGTTTTAATGATGTGGAGAAAGGGATGATTATACTAAATTGACAAATTTATGAATGTTAGGGTATTTTTGATTGGGGTTGGGGGTAAAACAATGATTAAAATGCGATTTCATGTGAAGATGACTGGTTTCACATCTGTCAATTACTGGAATAAAAAAAAAAAGCTTGATACTGTAACCTTTCACTTCTGGTGTTCTACAGATCCCGCATTAGACATATAATCAACTTCCCTTACGTGTGCAGTTCTAGTAAGTTCAGTGGGAATGTTGAACACGTTTGCTTATGTAGGGAAAAGACTCCTCTCACTCCACTGAATCCAAACAAAAGCTTGCATTTACTGAAAGCTAATACCATCCTAGATGATTTGGTTCATTATACGAATTGATTATCATTTAACTGTCATAAGAATTAACCGGTGGTATTTTCCAAATCTCAGAGTCATTTAGAAGCTCAGATTTCATTTATCTGAATCAGATTTACAAAAAGACATGCACTCCCAAGGCCTTCAGGAGGTTTTGAAAAGTGTAAACATTCTAGCTCCTTCCAGATGTTAGGTAAGTGCATTTTCACTAGCAGAAATGTCATGGAATAATTGGCAGGTTTGCTTTTTTCTCTAATTCCTACTTAAAGGAAGAGAAAACCAAAAAGGAGATAACAGACCTTTCAATAACAATTTTTTTTTAAAGGCTGTTTTCTTAAATATATATATAGAAGTGCATATACAATTAAAAATAGGCACCAAAAAATCAGGTATGGTATACTGCAAATCTATTGTTCTAACCTCTCCTTTCTGCAATGACATTTGAAAAAATGTGATGACATTTAAAAAAAAAAAATATGACATTTAAAGAAAAAAATTATTCTCGCATTAAATTACTTTGTGAGTTCCACCAAAGTTGTGAGAACTTGCTCTTTTTTATCAAAATAACGTCACTGACGTCATTAAGGAGGGACGGCAGCTGCTCCAAGTTTAAGATTGCAACAGAGTCGCTGCTGGAATCTCAGTCTGGACCCCACAAAAACATTCCACTAAAAAGGGGGTTTCCCTTGCACAACCACAAGAGGAATGGCAGAAGAAGAAAGATTTTATACACTCAGGACCTACCATCGTGTTTCCTGTCTGGGTTGCAAAATTCTGGCTTTCTTTTTCACTGTAAGAAGTGACCAACTTCTACTTCCATGTTCAAGTCCAGTCTTGCATTTTGAAGTGGGGGGAAAAAAAGAATTGAATCCATGGGACACAAAGCAAGTTTAGATGTTTTGGTGTCCTTCCTACCAGGCTCCTCCTGCAAAAAAAATCAATTCCATACTGCCTTCTGTTCCTCAAACTTACCCTGCTCAGCCAAGTTCCCTTGGAATTAAGGATTTAAGATACTACGCTGTCAACCAGCCATTTTCTCATATCAGTTCCTCTCCAATAAATTTCAAATTCCGCGTTCATTTTCAGCCAAGTCTGACAGAACGGTAGGTGTGGGGTGAGTGAAAATTGGCACACGGAGCCAATGTCAGAAAGGTTGGAGCAAATACCTTTACCATACAACAGAGGATACAAACAGGAAACTCACGGAAACAAGAGGAGCAAAAGGAAGAGTCTTTTAGAGAAAAGTCTGTGGGAAACAAGACTCCGTGGGTTGTGCTATACATGAACTATTTGTTTTATGGGATTTGACCTGTCCCTTGTCTCCTTATAAGCGATGTACATCCTCACCCCTGTTCTTTAGCGCTAGAGATCATTGCTTTGTCTTTTCTTGGATTAACTCAATATTTCACAAGCCATTAAAGGCGAGTCTTAAGCTACGGTGTGGTGGGCTTACTTATGCCTAACTAGGAAATTCGCCTGGAATCAACACTTGCAATACTCCTCCTTGAGGCTTGTAACAAGTGGTTAACCCAGGTAATCACACAGCCTTTTCAAACCAAGATGCCACGCAACCCCAACGCTGGAAGGAAAAGACACTATTAGCACAAAAGTTTTAGGAGAGAAGCTGAGACAAAAGAACCGACAGTCGACTTTACGTGAAATCCAAGGAGAGCGGGGCCAGGCAGGCTGCTTCGTCACATCCTAGAGCAAAGCCAAGCCCCGTCAGCAAGTCCTGTGTGAACCAGCCCTGGACAGCTCTCTCCTCCCTCTCTCCACAGAATGGCTTAAAAAAAATATTTAGTGTCCTTTTGATCTTTTGGCTCTTTGCCTTGGCATGTCTTATGACTTCGGCCGGAACCTGGAAAAAGCATCTTCCTAATTAATAGCTCAGGAATTATTTCAGACTGCCACCCACCAGGACTGTTTAGCTGGATGGACTGTGTGACCTTTCGGCTGCTTTTCTCCAGCCTCATCCCAGGGTGCTGCAAGTGTCCAGTTCGTGGCTGTGCCCACCAAAATCCTGCCTGTCTCGGGCAACCCCCATTCTCTAGTGACCCTAAAAAGGCCTACAGGGGCCTGCCACCACTCAGCTTTTCCAGTTTATTAGGACGTTTTTATACGTTCTTTTCCCATGCTTCAGACACCAGCAATGCCGCAATGCCCCATTCCCTCTTAAAATACTTTGTGTGTGGTTAGTAAACAGCTCCGCGTTCAAGACCTAACAGATGAACTCTTCCTAGGCCTTCTTTCCCGGTCTTTCAAGACCATTACAACTGTCTACTCATAGCAAAGTGCTTCCACCTACAACACAACTTGTAAAGCATACTGTTAACATTTATTTGTAGAGTCTGTATACAAACATGTGAGGAGGATTCACAGACAGATATAAACCAGAAAACAATGCCCCCGTGCATAACCTTATGGCTGACAGTTTCAGAAGAAAATTGGTTTTCGTAACCTCTGGGTTTTCTTGGTGTCCACCATGAAACATCTGTAAGGGCACTCAATTTTCAGAAGGTTATGGGAACCCGGAAGGTTATGGTGAAGCACGAGCCCTTTTTAGGTATTCTTAATGGATCATCCAAAGAATAAGACATCCAAAACAATTAGTCACTCTCGAAAAATCTTGACCATTTATGTAACCTTATTTTTCTAGTTGTGAATAATTGACTGAGCTTGCGAACCCACATGCTCAAATTCATGGCATTTCTTTGTAGGTTCATCTGTTTGCTTGTCACACGGCAGCTTGGGAATGCTGCATTTGCTCAATGAAAAAATGTTAGAGAGTATTCCAGATGCTCACAGCCAAGGAAAAAGAGCACAACAGTAATGGGAAACACAAAGAGCCTTCATCATCTGCTTTATGCTTCCACCACTCCCTCCGAGGTCAGAGGTTTGGCTGACAACATTCATTAACGCTTTCTGAAATAACAGTATCACTCCCTCATCTCCTTCCATCCCATCTTTCCAATAGAAATTATGATGCTGTTCCTCAACAAATGTCTTACTTTCCTTTCTTACAAGGACAATGGGAGGAAGGAAATAGAAGGTGAGGGACTCAAATGCAGGCCTCAACAGGAAGATGGATGCTGTGGGACACGGGTAGCAGAATAAATACCCACAGTACAGGACTCGTTATGGAAGCATGCTTCCCAATCCTGGTGCAACAGAGATGAAGAAGGCTGGAGAAGAGAAGCGAAAAGGAGGAGGTGTCCCTCCCACCAGGGAGGATTAGTGAAGAAGAGCAACTCTGGGTTGGCAGCCTCCAGACCTGGAGATACAAATGGAAATAACACAAATACATAATATAAGGAGTTCTGAAAACTTCCTTCAAACTTTAAAGCTGACAGCTTAGGGGATTTGATACTCAAATACTGGAACCAATGCTAATAATTTTGGGACACAACTATACTTTCATGCTATCTAAAAAAAAAAAAAAAAAAAAGGAAAAAGCAAGCATCATATGAAGGTCTACCTAGTGCTTAAATTCATTGCAATTTTTCCCCACTGTCACTGCAGCTGCAATGCATTAATCCTTGTGTCCTGATCCAGAGAGTTTTGATATTGCAGAGTTCTTTCAACAGTGGGATAAATTTCTTCTCGGCCATAAGCACCTTCAGTAAAGACAAACCAAGGGTATTTGTGGCCAATAATGTTTTACCTCCCAGCAGGAACCAACATATAGCTTGTTGTTACACGATTAGTCTGGGATAATGAATTAGTGTAGAAAACGTAGCCACATACTTGACTTTTACATGTTTAACAGAGGCACTGAAGGAAGCTTACCTAAGGCCTATGCTTCAAAAAGCCTACAGAAAACAAAACAACCTGATGGAGCTGGTGACCACACGCCCCCACGGATTATGTTTTCAAACCCTAGAACAGTGTGTACACGTGAAAAGTTGACTGACAATCTTGACATTTTTATCATGGCAAAAGAGAAAACATACAGATGAACTTTCCATAAATACTGTGCAAGCCTCTGTTTTGTCCACGCAAATCTGATAAGCGTGTGCACGGATGAAGAAATTGCATGTGCAAGCTGAACCGTGCAATCAAGAGAGTTTCACAACAAATGGATGGTTTTACCGACATACTTGGCAGACGAATCAGAGACAGGAGCTTTAAACTTTTGTCTCTCTAGGCTAATCCCAAGGTGCATTATGGTGATACAGGTAAGTGTAATTGTTAGCTTTATAAGTACTTACACATTGTGTTACGGTACCCCAAAGAAATGCAGGATCTGCCTCTTTAGCACTACTGGTGTTGGAAAGGACAGCATGAAACTTACCTGAATAGGACAGCAATAAAGTCAGTATCTCCGAAATTTTGTTTTCTACCTTCTAAGAAGTCGCTATTACTAATTTAAAAAAAATAGTGATCATTTAATATAGCATTATACTCTTCTAAGATATTCAGAACGTTCAAAAAGATCTCCTTTCTTGAAATGAGCACACTAGACTGAGCACCAGATTACTTGTAGTAAGCACTGTCTTCATTTCAGCTCTCCATGGAAGCATACACTGCCTCCACAGCACAAACTGATCGCTCTGGCTGTGTGGTGCACTGCAAGGAGGAGCATGCTAGCCTGCACAAGCTCAATAAGCCTACCACAACATCTGCCCAACATGGAGAAAGACTGATGCCTCCTCAGCTAGCAGCCTGGAGGAGCCCTAAGATTCACAGGACAGCAAAAGATGGGCTAGAAGAACGCTTTCAGTATGTCTGGTCTAATACTAAGTTTTCCTACCATGCTGCAGTTCTGCATGAAATTGGAGCGTGCTTTTGGGAGTGGTAGGTATGTCTACCGGGGTGCAGGTGTACACTAAAGCAGCACCCTGCTTTATCTTACACTCCCCTCTTAGTTACTTTTCTGCAGGACTAACACCTCTGCTCAACTGTCTTTGCTGGATTATCCCCCTGACACATTCCTGGCAGTTCTCACTTTGGCTGTCTTTGCTGACCCTCCTCTGCAGACCATCCCACTCCCCATTGCTTTTTTGTAAACTCTAAATACATTCAGCTGCTTTCCTGCACTCAGATTACTCTTTGAGCACTTCAGCCCATGTATTTCACCTTGCGTAATTTCAACGAGGATCTTACCAGTAATGAAGAGATGCATCAGAGGTTATCTGCTGCTTTTAAACTTTGGGCATTGTCCTATTAGTGTGGCTTGTTAATGAAAACTGGTTTCTAAAGACACCTGAAGTTCCCGGTGCCGGCAGTTGGAGCTCTGTGGTCCCAGTGCTCTTGGAAACCACGCTCCAGGCGAAGAAACCATAAAACTAGTACCCAGAACTCAAAAATCAGACCCAAGTCCTCTTCATATATAGCCCAGCCATCTCAGCTTTGAAGAAAGGGAACATTAGTCTCATGGGCAGCTGAAAGCATGAACTCTCATTTCTGAAGGATTAGAGGCTCACGCGGGGCTGACATTGGATTCTAAGAAAGGACAAGATCACATGGCAACATCTTGTGCCCTAACAGCCTCTATGTTAGTACTAGCAGCAAGGCACCTCTCTCCCTTCTTCTGTTAACGGACACTATAAACAACATAGAGACTTCCAGCCCCTTCAGATGTATGTATTGTTTTCCCAATGGTCAAAAGGCTCAAGAGTCACAGGGAAGATAGACACAAATACCTCAAGGATTAAAAGACCTAACTTAAAGCTCCAGGCTGGGATTTCGACAGGATATTATGCTTGAATCCCATTGAAATGGTAACCGAGTACCCGACTCTCCTGAAACACGGAACCGTCTTTTGAAAAAGATGATGAAATCAAAGCAGATGATAGTTTTTATAAGCCTTGTTTCTTTCCAAAACAACATGAGCAATGATACTGTGAAGCTGGCATGGCTAAAGATTCAAGAAAATCAACGTTGATTTTAAACTGCCATTGTTGTGGCTCTAAGCCCTTAATTTTTCCAGTAACAGTGGTCTGACATTTTGGGAGGGGCTGTTCCACTGACAAAGTGGTTTAAGTGGTCAATAAGCATAGAAACACAGAATAGTCTAGGTTGGAAAGGATCTTTAAGATCACCTAGTCCAACCATCAACTTAACTCTGATTAAAAAAAGAAATAATCACTAAACCATGTCTCTAAGCACTATGTCAACCCGGCTTTTAAATCCCTCCAGGGATGGTGCCTCAACCCCTTCC
>JAOXNO010000013.1:54155248-54186565 GCA_028565335.1 Limnodromus scolopaceus | reverse complement strand
CCTGCTGAAGCAGGATTGCCCAGAGCTAGAGCATGTTACTCAGGACGGCATCCAGGCGGGTCTTGAAAATCTCCAATCTCAAGGCTGAAATTCCAGTTGGTTTTTTTCCCCCCCCCTCACAATGCTCGTTTTCCCTTATTGCCTCTTAAAAGAGGTGAGGAAGGTCAGATGAAGACTTCAGTTTGGCACCCTATCAACTGAATAATGATGCTGGTGCCAATGAATGGGGATATTCTGGGGCTCTATAGGCAGAACTGAAACCAGAATCCTATTCATGATTTTGTTTGCTGCATCCTAAGATGTTGCTATGGAAATGAAGGTAAAAATCCTATAATTATAAATTATCTGATGTTATCATAGTGTCTAGTTTTCACTTGCACATACATTTATTATTAAAATTAGAGCCAGGCAAAGCCCAAAGCTGAAAAATCACCAGGTGCGTTCGCTACGGGTGGTAACAGATTTTAACGTTCCTGTGCCAGTTCAGGTGAAATGTGTGTCAGAATAAGTATCTTGGATCCAGGCTCTTCCAATGCTTAGATCCAGATTTAAAAGCGCGCGTACTTAGAACCTGAGGCCAGCCCCATTTCAGTGCCAAACCAGAAAACCTCACACGAGGTGCAGGACCTGAACTGGGAAGGCCACGCTGGATGCTTTCACCCTGCCCATTGGCAGCAGAAGATGCCAGGCAGCTCAAGGCACTGCTCGGTACCTGGTGGTTAAGGGTATTGCAGGTTATGAGACTGTACACGGGGGGCCAGCACCCAGTAATTCACCCACAGTTTCCCAGCACCAACTTATCTGCTGCCTGTGCTGGGTTGCTGTGTTTTCACATGGGACTCCTTCAAGTTCCCCGTTAACACACGCCGCTGGTGTGTTACACTGCATTAAGCAGACCCCCATCACCACGCTCCAGCCTCCTGCTTCAGATGCAAACATCTCCAGGTGACCGAGTACAAGACCAGCAGTCCCAGGGCTAACAGCGAGCCAGTGCCCCTCTAACCTGAAAGCCTGCCCTGTGCCAAATCAAACAAAACCACCCAATATGAAAACACTGGATATCCATCAAAGAAAGTGGGGGAAAGAGACATCATCTGCCATTCCCTCTCTGCCATCTGTACTGCTATTAAGCACATACCAAACTAGTTAGTGCTCTGGGTCTGTTTAGCTATTAGAGGCACCTCCAATTCTAAAGGCTGCTAATGACCAGCAGCACCACTCGGCTGGAAAACACCAGTAAATCCAATTTCAGATGGAGATTGCCACACTATTGTAAAGAGGACGTTCTGTAGGTTTTCTTTTTATTTTTATCTTCTTTCACCTCACAGTCTATTTTGCCTAATACAGGAGCTCCTCCTCAGAGCCCATCCAATTTTGCGACTCCTGAGAGTTAAAATTCTCTTTTTTTTGTTTTAACCACCTGTCTTGTCATTCAAAGGCAGTTCCATTGTCAGATCCACTAAGAAGAAAAAACACTGAAGTAACTCCTAAAGTTTTTCATAAAAAAAAAACCCAAACAACCAACCAACCAAGAACCTGAAAGATTGAGTTTTGTGTAACTTTTTGTTATGTGTGCCACTTAACATAGTAAAACAATTAGCAGTAGAAAAATCTGAGAAAAGGGTAGAGCTGACTGGGACTATACAGATAAAACAGGTTTTCATTAAACCATACTGATTTGCTGAATTGGCAAGAACACACAGACAAGCGGCAGCTCTGGATTCAGCGGAAATCTTCCTGGATTGGACCAGAAGAAAACACTACAAAGTCCCCTAACAGCACCTCGTGAGGACACCAGGGACCCGGCCTAAGCCATGTTTGCCTCCTTCAGACCCGAGAGGCACTGACAGGCTTCACACGCCAGGCAGTTACTCTGGCCACCTGCCTATTCTCAGGCGAGACTCTCCGGGTTTCTCCTCTGGGAACCTTTCTGCTTTGCTAATCAAAAACTCGATGGGTCTCCTGCATCCCAAGTGAATGCCCCAAATCTTTGGTATGTCTACAGCAGGAGACTACTCTCTTGCTCTTTGTGAAAAAGAAAAAAAAAAAAAAAAAAAAAGTTGTTTTGAAAGGCTTTGGGTTCACTTCAGTGAAGAGAACATGTCTATCTAATAAAATAAAAAGCAAAAATAAAAAAACCCTGACCATTTTAATAAGAATGGAAAACTGATCTGCCTTCTGTAATCCCGTTGTTCTGCCTGGGCCAGCATTTGGGATAAACATAGCTATCCCACGGCATGATTTTTACAAACAGTGTTCACAAAACCCACCGCGGATGAATTCAATGGCAGCATACTCTATTGGGCTCTGCGGAGAAATGAATATACAATGCAAGAAAATACACTTGCTTGTAGCATGTCCTTCGAATGATAAGCGTATGTATTATTTTGTTTGTTTTCAGGGAACGGTGCAAAAGAGAGGGCGCAAACTACATTTTGATCTTACGGAAAATGCCAAGGAAAACACTATTTATAATAATCTGCTTAGCAACACAGGTTGCTATGAACACATCGGACCATCCCTCCCCTCTCTAGACTGCCTCTTCGCCGAGGCGGCGCACAGCTCAGCCCCCTGAGTCCCCGCCGGGCTCAGCATCAGTCACTTGAGAAGTGCTCTCCCTCCCTCCAGGACATCCCACTCCCCTGCACTAACACAACCACCATCCAGTAAAAGGGGCTCGTAAATCCGGGCAGCAAGATCACCTCCAGAGCTGGATATAGACTTCAGGGCAGACTTCCCCCCTGCTCCTCCAGAGCAGCCACAGATCTCACCACCGTCAGAGCTGAAGGCAAAACTCACTTCTTCCTTTCCCTTCGTCACATTGATAGATGTCAACCTATCCTCAGGCAAATGAAAAAGCCACAGTAATTTCAGCACTAGGAAAGACAGAAGATAGTTTAAAAAAAAGTACATATACATTCCTAAAAATATACGTGTATAATCCTATATATAAATAAATGCAGCACTCGGGTATTCCAGCAGTGTTAGACCATGTAAGTACCTGTAAGTCTAGATAGGCCACAACCCTGCTTTAAGTGATGAAATTTAAAATCTGCCATTGCAGAACAGTGGCCTGAAACATTATACAAGTGACGTGAGTTAAGGATGGAGTAACAGCCTTTACACTCAATTTCCTGGCTTTCCTTGGTTTGCGTCACACCCTTAATGTTATTTCAACATTGCATTTTGTCCTCTAAATTAAATGTACAGTAGGTGTTTTGTATTTAATTTCCTTACTTTTTTTTTCCCTCCTCCTAAAGGAAAAAGAATGGAAGAGATTCATGAAAGGTTATAAAACACACATTGTGTACTGGAGAGGCTGGAGTAGCTCTTTTGGAGCCTTTTCATTCTCCTGGGAAAATATGTAATTAGGTAGTTTTTTAACATGCGTATTATGTACTGAATTACATGTATTTATACATTTCTCAAAGGAGTATTGCTTACACAATAGCCTGGAGCAACTCTTTTGGAGCCATTTGGGTCTATCATGTAATTATGTACTTAAGACCCGTTTATAGTAAATTTTGTTGTGCCTACGTAGTAGCTTTTTATTTTTATTTAAGATGAATTTTAAGGCTTGTGAGGGGTGCTACATTGATAGCCCTGGAGACTGCAGGCTTCTGTTTACTTACAGAAAGGGAAAACACTGGTAATGGAGGTGTGGGCATCCCCAGACTACCCCTCCAAAATTTACCTTATCCCTGACTTTGGGACCAACTTCCCAAAGTAGGTGGCAAATGATTCAGTATTCAGCTTTCTTAGCAATTTGTTATGGCAGGTTTTAGGATGAGGACAGCCATCCGCCTGGAACTGGACTAATACCAAAAAAAATTATTTCACTTAGGCTGTTAAGTATTTGCCATCTGCTAATCTGCAATTTATCTCATTTCATTTTCTTTTCTTATACAGGGAAAAAAAGCCTACTTGGAAGCAGATTTCTGTAAGGATTAAGGTGTCATGAAACAGACATAGGCACTACAGAAATCGGTATTAGATAGAGAATCATATAACTGGTTTGGGTTGGAAGGGACCTTAAAGATCATCCAGTTCTAGCCCCCCTGCCCTGGGCAGGGACACCTCCCACCAGACCAGGCTGCTCAAAGCCCCATCCAGCCTGGCCTTGAACACCTCCAGGGATATGTTTGCATCCTCCCAAGATACAGCTGAGTCTTTAAACACCAGAAAGAATTTAAAGGTTCTGTGGCTTTTTTTTTCCTGGAAAGAAAGACCGTATAAGCCAAAATAGTTTTCTCCTAAAATCATAAACAAACAAACTCCTTCCCCCCCAAATACAGTACAGCTAAAATGACTTAATATGATACTGCCAAGAAAACACAGTGACAGCTGTAATGTAAACGCTTGGACGGATGTATTTTTACATTATTAAAAGTCCCAAGAAGGAAAATAGCTTGCTCTGAATAGGAGAAGTTGAAGTGATCAAGCAGCAGTGTTGGGCAAATAACAGACTTTCTTACCTAAACAAAAAAGTTGATACCAACTCCCAAATTAGTTTGACATCCCTTCTCCCAAACATAATTTCATTTTGCTTGGATTTTTTTTTTTTTTTTTTTTTTTTAACTGTTTTGGTTATTTCAAAGGTCTGTGCCAGGGTTTTGTTTGGGTTTTGGTTTGTTCTTTTTTTTTTTTTTAAAACAGTCTTGTTTTAAACAAAGTATCAGAAACTATTTTTCGAAAATGCTGAAAGAATTCTGCAGTTCCCAAGTAACACTTTTCATTTAAAGCGTGTTGAAAGAAACTTACTTAATTCTCTTCCTTTTAATTAAAACACGTCTGGAATTCAGCCCAATATGTGAAGTCTTAAAGCCTTCCAAAACTAATTTTGGGGAAAATCTTCTATACATAAAAAAAAGCCTTCATCCCACTCTCCTAAGGAGCAGTCAAGCACATGATATTTGGCTCCAGCTTCCCTTTCCCTTAACACCAAGCTGTGGGAGGAAGGCATGAAAAGTGAGGTTAATGATGGAGGTCAGTACTAGAAATGTTTTTTTTTTTTACTCTGTCAGGGCAGTGTTTTCCAGAGCATGAGTAGAAATACCACACACGCTACCTTTCCCTTACAGCAGTCCAGCAACGCTGCAGGACAGGAGGACCCACGAACAAGGAGAGGGCAAGGCATGTTCCCTATCCTAGGTTGAAGGAAGATATAAGGTGCAAGGAAAAGCAATCAAAAAAAAACAGGGAAAATGACTATAATTGACACACTGCTGACTGGGTACCGCTGTAATCTTTTTTTAAGGTTGTCTTTAGCTATGCATTTTCCCAGTCTAACTCTCAGTACAGAAAGTACCTTTGTGCGCAGCGAGTACAAATTTCAGCGAGTTACGGCTGACTCAGATCAAAGCTACCAAAGTACTACGTGTCAATCTGCTTCCCGGGAGGCTATTTCTGTGCCTGCTTCAGCTTTTTCTCCTCAGCAGTTTTCTGCCATAGAAAGGTCCACCAACAAGTTCGCATGCGTTTACTTTTTAAAGTTTTAGGGAAGCGAGGAGTTCCTAAAGTATAACTGATAAATGAAGGAGCAAACCTGGAGAGTCTCAGCTCAGAAGGCCAAAGTTTCAGAAAGGAATAAGTAATAGAAAGTAGTGGGTGAAAACAAAAACGTGTTTCATGGGTGCTGTCACTCAGGGGGGATGAACAGTGCCATAGGCAGACCGTGCAGTTAAAAACCAGAAGACTGACATTCTGGGATCATGGTACCTCCTAATGCCTGAATGCTCTGCATTTCAGTTCCTTTACCTGTCAAATGTGTCCCATAGTGCTATTCTAGCTGCAGTATGGAAGGAAGTGTTATATCATGAGCATCAATTTTGAAGTTCACATGAATTTTTCGCAGCAGCAGAAAAATCATTTAAACTGATTAAAAAGTCCATCTCTGTGCTGTTATTTTTCAGATACTGCTGCCATTTCCAGTCAGGAAAGCTACTTTTCCTCCTTGGGGTTACACAATTAAAAGCCTAATCCTGCATTCCTTCCTTACAGAAGGAACCTTATTGAGATGAAAGCCCCAGAGATATCAGTAGGCATTTTGGCATCAGCATAGAGTTACGTGCACAGGCACAAGGGGTGCTGGAAACTTCCTCAGACCACCAAAGGACACTATTAATATAGACATAATTAAACACCAGTGCCTTCATTTTCAACAGAAGGTGGCACTTCTCGTGGCAGGAGACCATCACCAGTGGCAGGACATGTCCGTCACCCCGTACCAATGCACATGGTTAGGAATACAGGACCAGGACGAAGCTGAGCTGCCACCAAGCCTGCGTCTCTGTGGGCACAGGCACTATATAGCACAGTCCCTCTCATCAGTCACAAAAAAGTACTTTTTGCCCCTGTGGGTCCTACTGGAAGGCAGTTCCACTGCCCTCACTATACCGAGGGGTAGAAACCATCCCAGTTCCAGTTTAAGCCTATTCAGGGCCAAGTTTATGCCCACTTGTTCTTATGCAAATATTGCTCTTGGATTTAAATAGCTTTTTCCCCTCTCTGGCATTTAGCCCTGGATGTATTTATAGAGTGCTGTCAAATCCTCTCTCCACTCTATTTTGCTAAACTAAACAAGCCAATCTCTTGTGGTCCCTTCCCATAAGATAGGCTTTCCAATCCTTTAATATCCCCACCACACTTTCCATAGAGTTTACATGTGTTCTAGCTTTAATTCAACTTTAACACAGTTTTATTTTAAAAGTATGCGACGTTCTAAAGTAAGCTTTCTAGTGTCTTGCACAACGGTACCAGTGCCTTGCCTGACATATTTGGCTCCTCTGCCATTTCCCTGCTGTCCCATCGTCACCATGTCACTAGTTAGAATAGGGTGGACCGAGTTAACCCAGAAGTTTTAGCCTGAGACTCAGCCACACATAGAAGTAGCCCAGTTAGCTGAGCATGGAGCTCAGAGGGTCTCTCTCCAGTCCTCAGCACTGCAAATTACAGGTCAGAGAGGGACTCTCACTTGTGCGTGCACAACATGTGTCATTTTTAAGGCAAACGCTGACCATTAAGAGACCAGGAAGCGAGAGGCTCCACCAAGGTTGATCTTTTCTCCCACCCAGGCTACCCCCCAGCCCTAACTGGAAGCGGCTCTGTGTCCAGGCATCTGCTTTTGTTTTGAAACCAGAGAAATGTCAAGTTGCCTCCAGATACTAGTCCCGAGTCATCCATCCACGTCCACAGATTTAGAGAGGGACTAGTCTGTCTTACTGCCTTCTCCTACCACCGCTGCCCCCTTTCATGGGGGGAGCACAGCCTCTGCGCTGGGGGCTAATCAACCTTTTGCTGTCGCACCGACATTTCACAGGCTGTGCCTAGTGCTGCCCCAGCCTTCCAGCACCCTTCTCTCCAAACCCCAGCCGGGCTACAGGCGCTCTCTTCTGATCTCAGCTGCGCTGTGCCAAAATAAAAATCAGCCAAACGAAATAAATAAAAAAAAAATAATAATAAAAGAAAAAAAAATAAATCACACAGCGGTAGGCAGCATGCTGTTCACGTCACTCTAACCGGCTGTGACAGCCGGGCAACAGCAGCGGAGCAGCAGGGGACACAACGCACACAAATAAGGGCAGGGGGACGAACCTGAGTGCTACCGACGGGCACAGCCCTCGCTCCTCCCTGCGCCCCGCTGCTCCTCAGGACGCCGCGGCGCTTACTCTTGCTCTCCGTTTTGTTTTTGCCCTCCCCTGAAGCCGCCCTGGAGCCAGTGCCCAAGCAGGCAATCTCCCCGTGCCACAGTACGTGGGGCTGCCCACACGCTACAGCTCTTCAGCATGGGATGAGCATTTAGCCCGAACATGTATTTCTTCAAGCATTCTCAGCCACTAACCTTTACAGAACACGCGTCAAGAATACCAGTGTATTAGCAGCATCCTCTAGATGGTTCTTCTTACTGTTGTTTTCCTTATGGTGGCAACCAAGGATGCTCTTTAAGGAGCTCACCGCGGTATACATTAGATAACAAGGTGACACGGGGACAGCTGCTACCTATCCGTTTTACAGCCTCTGGCTCTGAGAAGATGGAGAAGGTAAACAGCTAACAGCAGGCAGGATAACATAACAAGAAGGGATAGGGAGGCACTGTCCGTTAGTAGTTATCAGCATTCCTTGATGCAATCCACCCTAAGTCTGTGGTCCATTTTTTCTTTTCTCCATTTCAACTCATGTACACCGCCTTGGCGCCTACCCTGGGAGCAGTTCTGCAGCTCGGAGTTTTCCATAGATGCACACAGACACAGGTACAGTCCCCGTTATCCTTGCCTGTCGCCAGGCACAGATGCAAGAGAAGGAACTATAAATCCTTCTGTAGCACCTTGCCTTTCATGAATGGTGCAATCCTCACATAAACCTAAAAACGTGATACCAGACCACCAGCTGGAGCTGGACTGGGCTTACAGGTTTAAAAAAAAAAAAAAAATGTTTTCTTGTCTTCCCACTGAATTTCCTGTACAAGCATCCCACTATCCTCACTCACACATACGGGTCACTTCTTCAAAGTATAACACATCTTTTCCTCCTTATATTTAGAAAGCATTCTCACATTTTAATGGCTCAGAAACATGGATCTTCACACGCTTGCTTACATTCCCAAATTTGCAATACCAAAAGCACAGTGGCCTGCAGAACAGATATTTATAGATATTATAAATGCACAGAGATTAATATACCAGGTTAAGGTAGAACTAAAAGCATAATTCAGGCCTTGGTTGTGTCTTTCTTATCTTAGCATGCTTGGACTTCTTCAAAGTGTAAATCTAACTTTCAATTACAGCATTCCTTTGATGTTTTACCCATGTGTCATTGAGTTGTGTAAGCATATAGCTTTCTCATTTTTATTCTTAAAGAAAAATACACACGAAACCGTTACACAAGAAACCTAAAGAGTTTGCTGCTGCATCACCAACTCACCAGCAACATACGAGGGATAGAGTTCATCTTGAAGTTCAAGTCCTAGAATCGCCCATCCATTCACGTAGGATAAGCGCAGCGGTACATTACCAGGAAGTTCACGTTTCCACGACACGGGAAGATTGCTCAACTCCCACTGATACACATGAACACAGGATCTACGAGGGCAGTGACCAGCAGAGCATCATCAACGAACTATGAGTGAAAAGACGACGGTGGCAGCTCTCATCACAACCCTCACTTACAGTACGCAGAGCTGCTGCACACAGGTTGGATGCTGAGGGTAGCAGCTGTCTTCCCCATGTCTTAAGTATAATATGAACACCAAAATACTGTTTACTACTGCTTAGCACATTTCATATGCTCTTAATGATTACATATAACTGTTCATCTACATGTATTTTTTCAAATATAGTGACACAAACCTTACAATTAAGTGTAATGACACAATAGGTTTGAAGTGATAAAAGAGCAAATCTTTCTTTAAAAGAAAAAATCCAGCCTGGGTCCTTCCAGATCAAATAACTCAACTTCCTTACTAGTTCTGAGAATATTAATTCTGTTATTAAAGGAAAAAAAAAAAAAAAAAAAAGATGTGGTGGGCTCCACTCTTACTTTTCAGGAAAATAAAAAGTTTAAAATCCCAGATTTGGATGAAAACAGAACTCCTGCTCTTAAACCAGAGATGATTATCTTCACCATAAGAACTTCTCCCAGGAACAGTCAGTATATCAAGCTTAGAGATTATCCTTTTCATTTAAAGCTCCCTGTAGCTTTTCGGAAGATTGGTATGGGCATTGTTTCGGGGTTTGAGCATTTTTGGCTTTTGGCAAATTTGGGGAAATGTTAGTGGAGTCACATCAATATTTTTATATTGTCCCAGCAAGCAGCCGAAGTTTCTTTGAAGATGCTCTCTAACACAATATAAATACTTCAGTCATCTACAGTGAGAGTTGAAACATTCTAGAAATGCTCGAGGAATGGATGTTTCAAAGGCACCTTCAGATCTGAATGCTCAGTTCCCTTCCAAAGAACCTTTAAATAAATTCTCATAAAAACTGGGAAACTCAACATTCTGGTATGAGCTGTTTCCACAAAATCATGACAAAGGATTAAAGTTGTGAGACACAAGAATTTAAAATTTATATATTGATATCTTTTTCTTCATTCATCCTTCTTCTCAAACACATAAATAAAGTCTCAGAATCTCTTGCAGAGTCTTTATTCCTGAAACTGAAACCTTATGGAAAAAAACCTCAAAACATGCCTAACCCCATGGCTTGAAGTGTAACTTTCCATCTGGGAAAAATAGTTATTTGCTTTTATATCTTTTTAGGGTCAGTAAAAATAAAAGATTAGACATCAGTTTTAGGGACCTGTATTGTCCCGTGTCCGAGTATATGCCTCATCCTTCCTTGATCAGACCGTGAAAGTAAAAAGCCTTCAAGGGACTCATGGGGCTCTTCAGTTCATGCTTCTCATCTTGGGGGAAACCCTCCTCCCCCGCAAAAACCCTCCAAAAAAACCCAAAACAACAAGCCCTGATTCTAAACCAACAGTTGCTACTCAACCAAGTTCCATAAAAAATTTGTTAAGAGAGAAAAATGCTACTGAACTATTTTAACGTGCTTGCCGAATAAGGTTCAGATTCTGAGCTACTCTGATCTTCAAGACTTGTTCCACCGTATCTCATTGCAGATTATCAAATTGCTTTCCAGACTTCCAGACTCCTCTACCAAATCATGATCTCCTTTCAAAAAGATAGCCACGGGACAGATCACTGCCACAGGGTGTGGAGATTTTGTAGCACCAGGGTTAAAATTAGTTGAGGAGCACTAAGAAGAGCCAAACTTCCCAGAATGTTAGAGGTGTTTTCAGCTGCATCATCTAGCACTCAACCTCTGAGATGAGCAGAATCTGAATTCAGGTCCCAGATATTATGTACATTGTATTATGGTTACTTAAACCTATGGACATCTGTTGAATAAAACTTGTCCTTTGAGATGATGACAGCAAGCTGAGTCCCACAGCTGCCACACTTGAGGGATGGGATGCCACTCAGGGAGGCCTAGACAAGCTTGAGAAGTGGGCTCACGTGAACCTCATGAGATTCAACAATGTCAAGTGCAGGGTCCTGCACATGGGTCAGGGCAACCCCTTGTATCAATACAGGTTGGAGAACGAAGGGATTGAGGGAAGCCCTGCAGAGGACTTGAGGGTACTGGTGGATGAAAAGCTGGACGTGAGCTGTCAACGTGTGTTCGCAGCCCAGAAAGGCAACCACATCATGGGCTGCATCAAAAGAAGCATGGCCAGGAGGCTGAGGGAGGTGATTCTGCCCCTCTACTCTGCTCTAGAGAGACCCCACCTGGAGTACTGCATCCAGCTCTGGAGTCCTCAGCACAGGAAGGACATGGATCTGTTAGAACAGGTCCAGAACAGGCCACAAAAATGATCAGAGGGATAGATCACCTCTCCTGTTAAGACAGGCTGAGAGAGTTAGAGACAGCCTTGAAAAGAAAAGGCTCTGGGGAGACCTTATAGGGGCCTTCAAATACTGAAAGGGGGCTTATAAGAAAGATGGGAACAGACTTTCTAGCAGGGCCTGTTGCGACAGGACAAGGGGTAATGCTCTTAAACTAGAAGTGGGTAGATTCAGACTAGATGTAAGGAAGACATTTTTTATGACAAGGGTGATACCAGAAACACTGGAACAGATTGCTCAGAGAGACTGCAGATGCCCCATCCCTGGAAACATCAAAGGTCAGGTTGGATGGGGCTTTGAGCAACTCGATCTAGTTGAAGATGTCCCTGCTTATTACAAGGGGGTTGGACTAGATGACTGTTAAAGGTCCCTTCCAACTCAAACCATTCTATGATCAGCTTTTCTAAAGAAAGTTTCTAAGTCATATTTTGTTATGACGACCTCTTTTGTTTTTAAAAGGCATTCTGATAAAGAAACTAAATGCGCTTAGATGATAAATACAAGCTCAGTAAAAATCGACCGTGCCTTTAAAGTAAGTGTACATGTCTGATAATCGTTCATAAAACAATATTGTTGTTCCTTTTCTCAATAGGAAGAAATGTTAACAGAGAGCAAGCCAAAGGCGGGAAGGGAAGGGAGGTGCCAGGGATTCCTGGGATGTCTGATTTACTCGAAGTGGGTTCAATTCCCCGGTGCCTTTTGTCCCATAGCAGATGCAAGGGGCACGAAGGCCAAACAGACTGGCAACGGGTATGGCTGCTGTGATCTAAGGCTTTGCACAATACTCTGAATAACCCTTTATTTTTATGTTTTTCCACACACATAGAAGACTGTGCTTGAGCAGCAGTAGTGACAGATAGTTGCCACACCAATAGTTATCATACCAAATCCAATCTGTTTAGCTTCATTTAAACAAGCTAGATTTCTAAAGGTTTTGTTATCCCTCAAGCTGGAAGAAGAACATCTCTTATTTATATTAGTTGCTTAAGACTCCCCTGTGTTATGTGCTGCACGGTGGTACAGTGAGAGCGTTCCATCCCGAATCACTCATCATATAAACAGAAGAGATACAGGAGATATTATTTTTCTTGCTTCTCGTAATACAGACCCAAGTCACGGAACGACTAAGAAGCTTGCTTAAGGTCACATGGGATACCTGTAGCACAGCTGCAATATATTTTTTTTATTTTTATTTTGGTTTAACTCAGACCTGCCACATCCTGATGTAGCTGTCTACCGACAGGTCTGGTGTCATCCCTCCAGAGAGACCGAAGCTGTCACTGCAGGTTCCCTCATGCAATGTTCCCACTGACTTGCAGTTCTCCTTCAGCTCTATCCACAGGCAGCCTGAAGGCTCATTCCAAGCATTAGCATTATTCACAGCTCCCAGGGAAGTCAGCTCGCCCTTGTTTGCTAGAAGAATTTGTAACGCTTCAAAGGTAGCTTTACCTCCTACCATTAAACCTAGGGTGCCCATTTCCCACTGCAAGCATAAGATCCTCTCTAAAGGAACACCCACATATATTCCTTCAACCACAATTTTCCATATATAGTAAGAAGACATGAGACAAAGTTGAATTCCCAGCACAAACTAGTTACTGTGTACAGTAGAAGGGGGAAACTGTCCATCAGGACGACCGGCATAGCTGCAGTGATACAAATCCTTTAAGCAAACCCAGTGCTACTGAACCTCGGTAGTGCTTTGTGGCTTTGGAGAATACCACAAACACCACACGAACATTAATTAAGCACAAGGTAAAGCCGTAAATATTTTAACAGTAACCACGGCAGTTTGGGAGGCCTGAATACCCGCTGTGGTTGTGTGCTCCAATCTGGCAGCTCCCTCAGGACCATCCTTCCATCACACCACCACTTGCGGGCCACGATGACCGGCATTTCAAGAACAGATGTATTCTCAACACTGTGTTTCGAAGGGCACTCTGGAAACATGGATATGCCTGCCACTTCCACATACCATTAATTCTGGGACATAAAATAACCGGGTGCAAGCTCCGGCATTTCAGCGCTCTGACAAGCACTAAAGAGCCATTTGGTGAAAGTGAGCATATGTTCAACTGCTTAGCAGAAACCCAGCCTTCATCCTAGACACGGGCAGTATCACAGTCATTAAAATGAGGTTCCATAAAGATCTACTGCACACAGAATTTGCATGATAGAAAGTAAACATTGACTGTACATTAAACAGCAAGAATTTTTTTTAAACCTGTAAAGCTATTACATATGTATTTACAAAAGAAAAAAAAAATCTGAACTAGCAAAATTCACTTTAAAATATATTAAAGGATCATTACCACACTCAGTTTAAGAGCAGGACTGACATAAGTGCTAGCACAAAACATCAACAGAGCAGAGCATAAATCTTTTGAGTCCGGAAAAGACTCTTTTCGTAGGTTATTTTTCCTTCTACAGACCAACAATGTAATCGTCAAGCAAACAGAGCCAGTGAAGGAATGACTGACAGAAAGCCAGGCTTATTTTTCACTAACGTAAATGCACTCACTGCCTGGAACAACCAACAAGTTATTCCTTTCCATGGTCTTCCTGTTATACTAGCTCCTGGAAGGAAAATCTATTTGAAAAAATGATATCTTTGCACGCATACACACATTTTTTACATAAATATATTTGGATTCTCACATATGCACGTACATGGGGAGTAGAAATGTTTAGACAAACAGGGCCTCAACATCCAACCTTCTCTGAACTGCAACGATGCACGCAGACAAAGCGTGCTGCTTCTTCTTAAAGTATATAGGATAAGAGTTACGTCTTTAAGTAACGAGGCGAGGCTGTTCTCTGGGACAGCAGGGCAACGCAGGGACAAAGAACAAACCCAAAGAACAAGTTTGGAAAACCCTGGTAGACTTCACACCGGTGAAAAACCGCTCCAGTAAGGTGAACCTCACCACCAGCGTGCACTCATGTGCATCACTCGATGGTTGAGCCAGCGCTTAAATCCCCAGTGAGCTGCTGCCTTCAAACCTCCGACGCTAGGACTTCTCCTAGTAAGGACCCGGCGACTAGGGGAAAGCGTGAAGCATGGGAAATTTCAAAGCAGCAGACAGAAAAGGCTTCGCAGAGAGAAGGAGACAGATCTTTATACAGGCCCAGAAAGAGCCAGGTATGTAAACATTTGCACAGCTATAAGCTCTAGGAGTACTCCCATTGTAATCAACGAGATCTCTTAAACACGCTTAACGTGAGGCTTATGCTTACATACCTGGCATAAATGGAGACAGAACAAGCAACCGTGGGGGCCTGCTGACAGGAGGGTTTCCAGCGCAGAGGGACAGCGAGCAACGGGGTCACAGAACCAGCGTCACGTTTTCCTAAGAGCAACTGACAATTCTGGATGGCCAGTTAGGGTAAGGCTGATGCTTAGAGATACGGAAATAAATATCTAAGAAACATATATATACATTTAAAAAAATACATATATCTGTGTGCGCATGTGTATTTTTTATATATATTTTTGTTTAGAGAGATATATATAAAAATCAGTCCTTAAGCTACAAGATGGGCACTCGCAACTTCTGAGGTTTCCAAAGCTAACAGCTGATGCTGTTACAAACTGGGACCTAAATGTCAAGTACTAACGTTGCTTAAGTGCTACTTAATTAAAATAGAAGAGAAATAGCATTCATGTATTAATTCAGTCATTCACGAGGCTTTTATACATTCACAGCAAGAACCTAACTTACCCTTCAAGCACTCCAGCAACTTTAGGCCCTCTAAGTTCTCACCTAATGGCATTTTATTCGTTGAAGTACCACATCTCTGCACGTGAACTAAGAGCTGCGTTGATCTCTCTAGCTTTGTTAGGTCAGGTATCTACTGTCTAGGTACATCTCATAGCTTCCTCTTATATTCTGTAGCCCAGAGCATCATATGCATAGGTCACTTGTTCCACAAAAGCGACCTTTGCTCTCAACAATATGCCATCAAGGACACTAATGGCAGAAGTCTGCCAAGTCTGACAAGTCACATAGATACTCTGAATACTTCAGTGAAACAAACAGACGTATCAGTTAAATACAGTTTAGCATAAAACATATTGCAGTCCCAAACAGAGCTGTGAGTCACAGTTATCTGTGCAACAGGAACAGAACTTTGACCAGGGCTTTTTACAATGGAAATACTAAAACCTATACTACATAAAAAGAATACCTGACATATCACATACCATGAAAAAGAATGAATTAAAATTAATGGACATATGGAATCCACATGTGTGGGTAAAAAACAGAGGGTTAATTATTCATATAGTATTAACACAATCAATGAAGAGAGCTTAAATGTCAACCTGTGCTCCAGAATTTTCAAGTCAGTAGGAATCCACTATTAATCTTGAAGAACTAGATTAATTATGTGCACAAAAATGTTTTAGTATCATGATATGACAAGAAAAAAAAATTGTCAAGTCACATCATACAAATCAATATCCACTTTCTAAAAAGCAAGAGAAAGAAGAAAAATATCATGTTTAGAAATGGACCAACTCTCGCTTTTTCCACAAGAAATTAAATTTTGGTTTAAGGCATTTCTTTGCGTCACCAGAATCCACAAATGCAGATTTAGTTTCTTCAAGCACTAGCTGATTTTCTCCTTGAAAAGAGAACTGCACCACATGCATTAAGAAGTCTTAAAAAAGAAAAAAAAAAAAAAAAAAAAAAGGAAAAAAACCAACAAAAAGACCCCAAAACAAACAACTCTTCTGCTTTTTGCAAAGAAAGATTAGAAAATACCAATCCTCTATTTTAGCATGCAGAATTTTTCTGCCTCTGTAACTCTTGCTAAAATCCACTGCTTTTTCAGACAACACTTCTGTTATCTACATCAAACTCAAGAGTTGAGTGTCATGATTTCATTCCATTAGATGGTATGGCTGCACCTCTTTAGGTATCTTCCAGAGATCTCTTTTCTAAGCAGAAATGCATGTTCTTTAATAAGGGAGATGAGATATCCTCACTATAGCATCACTGTTACACCAGCAGTGCCCTGCTGACAAGGATGGATGCTTTTCTCATGACGGCAGCAGAGCAAGGAGGATGGTGTGAGAGACCACAGCTCACGGCTCCACTGCATCTAGGACTAAGCATGGTCTTAAACAACATGTCTCTGGCTGTTTTTCACTGTGAGGTGAAGTCTACATTGTCTGAAGATACCTGAGAAGCTGTACTGGAAGACAGGACATTATTGCCTAATAGTCAGTGCTGCCATGATGGGTACCCCGCTATTAGCCATGGCCCTTGAGTCTTCCACATGTCTACATGGAAGCGCTCTGCTGCACACTCCCATCAGCAACGTGCACGGCCCCTCTGTGGGCCTGGTTCCCCCTACATGGTGGAAATGCCAAGTGAGCACCATCTCTCTCCTCACAGTTTCCTGCAGAGGAGACGGAAAGCAGAAATCCAGCCGCTGGGGTGCTTGGTTTGAAGATCTAGACTTGGTTAAGCTCCCCACCATCTCTGCTCTGATTTGGCAAGAGTTAAAGAAGTTAGAGGATTAGAGAAAACAAGTGTCCTGTTATTTTAGAAAAGTTAATTCCTGGAATGATTGCTGCCAAGGGGCCACAGCAACAGAACAAACAAAAAGGGAGAGATTCAGGGTAATTCTTTCCTATCAAGTTGGCATGCGCCCCAGAGATTGTTCAGCAATTCTCCCGGATCAGCGAGAGAAAGTCAGCTGTGGGAACCCAGCCTTGCCTTTGCAAGCATCAGCAACTTTATAAACACCCAGCAAAGGGCCTCCAAAGCGAGCAGAAACATGAAACCCTGGGCTGGGTTCCCAGCTGGTGTAAAAGGGTGTCACTCCACCCACGGAAAACCAAGCTCGGTGGTTTTAGCTCTCCTATGGAGACCATGCTCCCAGGTACCGCTTCCAGGCTGTGGTCAGGCTTTGCAACGTGACTGCGTGTGGAGGCTCTGCGGGAATCTCCCTCTCGGGTCTGCGTGGGCAGCAAAATTGCTCCCCGGCTGCAGCAGAGACGCACGTTTCTTAGACCATACTAGGGATGAGGAACCAGCCTTAGATGGGGCACCCTCAAACTGCCCCAGCAGCACAGCACCACGGGCCACCCCACTCAGAGGACTGGAAGGAGAATATTTGCCCCTTATCAGCAATAAAAAGGTGGCAACGGAAGATTAACCTGAAGTTAACCACACAGGATTCCCCCGGGCACCATTAGGCAGAGCTAAGAGCCAGGACACAAACTCAAGGGTTAAACCGCATTCCTCTCAGAGTACCCATTAAAAGAAAAGCCCTTGTCTTCAGCCAACTGCAAATCCAGTATTCGGCAAAAATGAATTAAAGTGGCTGGAACAGAGCTTTTCTAAAGCAGTTTACATTGGACAGATCACAAGAACAATAATCACAAAACATGCTTTCTGTGAACCTTCCAAATTATCACATTTCTTCTTTTGACAACAACAGAAAACATTCAGAAGGGGGGAAAAAAAAGTCTGAAATTTAAGGGATAAGTATAATGCAGTTTTAAGGGTTAAGGGTCTGAAATAGGGACAAAAGCAGAAAAACCAGAAGAGTCAAGTCTTCTGAGTATAGCTCAAACTCATAGAGGTAGGAGAAATCAGATACTTTCTTGGTAACCAAGTCCAAAAGCACAACAGGAAAGATAGCCAGTTTTCTCAGAATTTATAGCTGATGAACAAAGCACTACTTATTCATATCACTGTGATATCCAAAGGAAAATCAGTACCTCATTACACCGGTCAAACACCCAGAAGCAGGCAGTCCTTTCCCAAAGAGATTGCAAAGCAAGTGGATAAATCAGAAACCAAGAGCAGGAAGAGCAACCAAAATAAACCCTCGATGGTCAGGAGAGAGCCCAGGATTCGCCCCCGGCTCAGAAGCAAACCACCTGCTGCAAATTTCTGAGCATTACCTTCAGGTGTGAGACATCATGGCACCTGGACCTTTTGGTACTTACAGACCTGCAGTGCTCTTAGTGCTCTGGCAATTTTGCTGGCTTTCCTTCCCAAAGTTAGGTTTTCTTGCCAAGCTCGGAAGTAAAATAAACCAAAGAGCAGTTAACACTCACAGGTTTGGCATGATAGAGTATCCCAAATCGTGTGGCTAACAGCCACCAGGAGCCACACAGCCCCACAGACCCTCTTCATCCCAGTACAGAGGCCCTGAAGGCCCCTCAGCTGCACGGGACTGAATTTCAGGAGGCCTTTCCTTCCCAAGAAATAAGGATCAAAGCACTTTTTTAGTTTCTAAATTACCTCACAAGGCCTCCCGCCTTCATCTGGTCCCCCCAAAATTGTACCCCCGACCCCAGGCCCCACACGGAGGCCTCCCTGAAGACCCGCCTCTCTCCTCACCGGGTGTAAGCTCCATTGGACCCAGCTGGCTCCCAAACCACCCTGCTGATGGGCCCAGGTGTCCATGGCCCCTGCAATGCCCACCACAGCCTTCCTTACAGGAGGAGGGAGGACACCACTACACCCCAAGATCTCAAGAACAACCCTGATACCACCTCATTTCTGCCTTAATGCTCTGTTTTGGGGCTGTTCTTAAAGGAGCCCAAGGTGCAAATCCACTGCTGGGGCACCTATACCTGGCTGCTTCTCTGGGGCAAACACTACAACATAGCCTGTAGGCATAAAAACAAAGGCTTTTTTCAGATGGTAATGTCTAAAATTAGCATCTTTTGAGCCCAAATACTCTTTCAAATACTCTCAAGTTTCTTCTGATCTTAAAGTGGGGAAAAAATAAGGTTTCAGCATGGCAGGTCAAGAGATGAGTTACCGACATCGTTGTTGGAACAACAGCCCGAGCTCCTGGTTTTTCTTCCTTCTCAAGCTGATGCGGTTCTACGCAGCCTCGCATGGAAACTGAACTAGTTTCGTTTAAACTGTATGGCTTGACATGACTGTGTAGGTCATTCAATTTCTCTTCATTTTTCAGTTTGAGAGCGGATTGCAAAACTGGGTATTAGCTGCAATCAAATGGAATCCTCTTTTTTTTTTTCTTTTTTTTTTTTTTTTTTCCTGGGTGGATAATTTCAGTCACTGATCAGCAAGGCTCAAATGACAGGCTTAGCAAGGTTTGAGCAGTTTTAAATTTCCTCTGTATTTGAACACACAAGATTTCAATCCACTTTTCATTGTTATCCCTTCTCCCGGAGTTCAAATATTTCAGTATTTCCTGGAATGCACATGAGCGTTACAAACATAATCGGGCTGAAATTCACTTTCAAAACATTTTGGCATTACAGATTCAGACCTACTTTTAAGTGTAGGCCAGATTTCACGTTCATTTGTGTCCAGGAAGTTCAGAATGCTCCACGCGCACACCTTGAAAGCAGAAACAAACCATCTGAAATTAATGAGGTAAGTGTGGGTCCCATCTTTCTATCTGGGAAAGGCGGAGTGAAAAGTTCAAAACCAAAAACTATATATAAAATCACAACTATTAATTAAATGCTGAGCCAGAACGTATCAAAGGCAAAGGAAGTAATTCCATGTGCTCCACTTGGCATGGGATCAGGCCCTTCGCTTGAAATTTTGCAGGGTGAGGAACATGGAAAAGAACACAGTATAACCTTCTGCTTTTCAAAAGGCAAACTCTCTTGCCCACCCTTCTAGGGAATTTTCTAACCAAGTGATCAGCACATACCTCCAGATCAGGGAACTGGTCCTGAATGATTGCCTAGCTCATTTGAGTATATTTTCCAAGATTCGGAGGGCTTCTGTTTGCAGTCAGTTTTCCCTGGGTTCCTCCTTGCCCCGGTGGCAGAGGTAGCTCTGCTTGATGCTTTTTGTACATGTGCCTTGTCCTCCCCTGTGTGATTTCACACCTCTGCTTGGTAACCACCGGGCACACACCAGTGACCAAACCAGTGCCCAACGCCTTCCTGTAGCCCTGCTGAAATCCCACCACTGGGCTACCTCAAGTCACTGCCGGCGTCACTGCCTTTTCATGGCTATGATCATTCACCACAGCTTTAATGCTATGTATCACCATGACAGCGACCAGAAGGATCAACCACAGCAACATATATGACAGATTTTTCTCATTATTCCAAGGCCCATCACCTTTCCTCTCTACTTCTTTCTGGTTTTGCTTCTTTTAACTTCTTTTTTATCTTTGTCTTTCTTTTTCCTTTTCCTTTTTCCTTCTTTTATTTTTTCTTCTCTTCCTTTTCTTGTTTGTGGGTGTTTTTTTTTTCCTTTGTCTCTCTTCTTTTTATTTTCTTTCTCTCTTTTGCTTTGTCTGTCTTATTTTCTTTTTTCCACCTTAGATGTAAACCCATCTTTTTTCAGCTGCTTCTAGCGCTGCCAGTAGTTATTCCTGGGAATATACACGGCAGCTAATCTCCCTAACCTTCAAGTAACTATCCCAGTCAGAAAATCAGATTAACTTCCTGAACTTTTTGCAGTTGCTGCCAGAAAGGCCAAACTCTTAAAGTTTGTGATCTCAGTTTTATACGTAAGCAACCACTAGGTACAAAGATACTATCTGTTTATACCCAAATGATCTGTGGAGGTCTTTCACAAGACCTTTGGGGAGGCATCTCTCTGCTTCAGTAATGGGAGATTGGGAAACTGCGGTTGTTCATATTGGTTTTACGGGAAAAATAGAATGTCCTCACTTTGCAAAACAATTTAACTTCTCTGCTATGCTGCAACACATGCATTTTAAAATCAACACAATGGCTCTGCAAGACAGACAATGGATTCCATCTGTCTAAACAGAGATGGCCTCTGCTATCAGGTCAGCTCACAATCTCTAGTTTGTCCATCTGATTGGAAAGTACCAAACTACATACAGGCAGCTTAAAAGAAGGGATTGGGACTTGCCCAGCATCAAACAGGAAATCTGTGGCACGCAGATTTTCTGATAACCCTCGGTTAGCCCAACAACCACTGGACCAGTCTTCTTCACATGAGGACAAATCCTTAAAAGCTATGGAAGCCAACAGAGCTATGAGAAACTCCACCATTTCAAGGCCTGCTCCTTTATCTGCTGTTACCAATCTTCATCCCACCTTAAGAGTTCAGTTTCTGGCTCCTTTTCTGTGAAGAATTTGAAGAACTGCCTTTGATTTTATTTGTAGAAAGAGGTGGGGAATGCACTTGACCCATGCAATTAAGACTGCTTTCAATCACACAGTGCTTATTTTCATAACACTGCAAATATTCATATCCAACCTATTCAAATGCATGCTGCATAAATGAAAGAGCATCTATTTCAATTTTTCAAGTAATATCAGCTTGATTCCAGCATTCAGCTGCTGATTGAATGCCCCGGTAGTACTATCAACATCAAAAAATACTGATAGCAAAATCATCAGCAGAATTCACTTCCAATAATTTCCTAAGAAAAACTCCTAAAAAAATCAGGTCCCTAAAGCCCAGAGAATGAAGCCGGACAAATTTCAGGTCTGCAAGAAAGCCAGCAATGTCCCGCATTTTGTTACACAGACAAATCTATGTACAAGATATGTTGCCAGCTCTATCAACTTTATCACAAATTTTGCTATTGCTTCTTTCCTTTTAAAATCTCATCCAGGTATATTGTTCTATCATAGTATTTTAGAACTCTCTTCTAATTTATTTTTAACTGCTCCTGATTGTTTTAGGATCTGATTCTGGGTATTTGAGTACTTAAGGTTGGCATTAGTCCACATTTCTCACAATAAGTTACTCACAGAAAAGGTTAGGATTTCTCCTTTCTTCAAACACATTTCAGTAAGTGAGTCTTCTACTGATGTCATCTACTAACATTACTAATAGTAAAGTCATCAGTGCAACTACAAATATTGTATAAAGCCTCATAGGGCATTTGACTTGAGAAACAACTAAATTTTAGATAATATTATAATTTAAATTGAAAGTGCAATGACAAGAGAGAAAAAAAAAAAACTTTCTAATTCTACCAAGGAAACCAAACCCCCAATGATTTAAGGTTTCTGGATGAGAGCATAGAAAAATATGAAAGTTTTTTCCCACAGGAAGTTGAAGAAATGAAGGTTTGTGTACCTGGAATGTCCCTAATTACTTTAAAAAATCTCCAGAGAGAAAGTATGCTAATAGTTTGTCTATAATCAAATAACACAATCTGGCCTATTCAGAAATATGAAAAAAATTCATGCTGCTGCCTTAGGTTCAGAGTCAAAGTCCACTGAAATCAATGTTAGTTCCCCTTTACTGCCTTCAAAGGGCAATGGATTAGGCTTTTAATTCTCCAATGCTTATAGCACAAAATAGATCTGTTAATGTTTTTTAATAGTTTTCATAGTTGTGGAGAATCAATTGCGCGGTCAGAGGTACAATGCTCTGGAAACACATGTTCTAAAACTCCATGAATGCAGTCGTAAATGCAAAGCAGATAGGAGAACCAGTGCATTAGGAGAGAATTTGAAGAAGGCAAGTCCGTAAAACCACACAAAATGAGTCAGCAAGCAGACAGAATCTTCAAAAGTATTAACAAATGTGAACTTGTTAACAAATTAACATTTCTCACCAAATTAACATAATTGACTGAGAGCAGCAGGTCCTCACACCTCAACAGGTGTGAGGTAGTTAATAACGGTTTGCGAGCAGGATCTCCTGCCATTCTGTTTGGTCACGTAAGGTCTTGCCAGCTCTGCTGCTGTTACAGCCAGAACTGTTCCACAGAGGTCTGGGGAGATTTGGGCTGCAGGTAATGCATCAGCCTTACTTACCATGCCACGAAATCCAGAGTTTTCTATCAACACAGATGTAACCGAGTATAAGTCTCAAGCAGTGTTTCCTCTGTGATCCTGTTAACTCTTAAGGTCCTTTCTCTATCTCAAGCTGTTCCCCATCAAATATGTCCCTTAAAACAGAGAATTTAGTTGAGTGGATATGTTACACCAATTGGGCAGAGTACAGGCAGTTGGACAACGGGTTTTGCTCCTGAAAACCTGAATTCAGAAAAATGGTGCCCCAGTGACTCACGTCTAGTTTTGTAGAGTGACTGCTTCATGATCCCATTTTCCTCTGGCTAGATTGCATTTCCCATTACGCAGCACAGTATACTCTCATGATAAACTTGTGATATATCACTGGAGTCCCATGGCCACCTGGCCTGAACATGAAAGGGGCATGACATACTTCAACTGTGATTTGCAGGAAGCTCCGCGGTGGCATTGCTGAATCGGAATTTCCATCTTTCAGCTAAAAGCCTTCACTTCCAGCTTTGGGAGAGAGAAAGAGTTTTGATGAAAAGACCAAAAAAGTTATGAGAACTGTCACTTTTCTCACACAACATTTGCTTTAGACAGAGGCTCAGTCCTCTAGGAGAACAGAGCGTCGGTGGGAAACGTACTCTGCATTTTCATATGCAACTTTTTTATGTGAAACTTTAGCGTGTCCAAAAATGGATCTGTAAGAGATGAGAGCTACACATGCATTCCTCTACCAGGTTACACACCTCTAAATTCCTTCTTAGACCCTGAAGCTCTTTTGGAAGATCTGGGGTGGCTTTTAGAAGCACAGAAGCAACTGCAGTGACTTGGGCACCTCTCAGCCTGCTTTCCCGAGTACCTTGTAAATAAGCAGTGCAACACTGCTCACTGTAAATTAGACCAACACGGGGGCCTTTTAGGGCAGGCAGTTTAGTCTACCCTTTGCCCTATGATTTTTAAGAATTTCTTGTTAAGTGAGGGCTAATTGGTGCTTGCTAATTCACTTTTATCTGTAGCCCTGGAGAATAAAATAAAAATCCTAAAAATTAACAACTTGTCCCTGCCTCAACCCTCGCTTGGCCCCCCTTCAATGCTTGACACAGCCTGTGCCAAAAGAAAAAAAAAAGAGATCTTGTTGCAAAAGTTTCATGGGTCCCTGGCATATGAGATCCCAGGCATTTTTCTCACACGTCCGATCCAACTCCCAGTCACGAGAGAAACATACAGTAATTGAATTGATTGGTTGTCACCTTTAAAAAGGTGGCTCTATCACTGTTTTATCAGTGTATTTTTAACACACTGGCCAGTGTCATGCAGCCCTCTGTGTAGGGAGGTTACTTGATCCTGGAGGAACTGCTCCGAGGTTGCTTGTGTGCTTTTTTTCACCAGCTAATAGCGTTTAGTGTTTCACCGGGCCACATTAAACTCGATGTACAAGCAGTTAAGAAAAGTACTGTATCTGGCACTGTTTAATGTCACTGACATGAAATGTGAGCAGCTGTGCCAGCATTCCTGAACTCTGAAAGTACTTTACCTTTCCTCTGTCTTTTGGCAACTAGATACATTTTAATACATTTTGGGGAAATAAATACGTTTTAAAACAGTGCTATAATGTTAGGAAGGTCAAAGGATTAACTACGTCTTGTCATTTAGATATTAAAAGAAATCACGAATATTTTAGCCATAGCGGTGCCTAGCTGCCTTTTAACTCCAGGTCCACCAGGCTGAGAACTTACAGTGCCCTGTGCGCGGCAGGGCTGGATGACAATCTAATGAAAATGCTCTCCCCCAGTTTTTGAGTATGCCCCCACACCCACTGGAAGAGCTATTCTGACCGCTACTTTAGCCTTAGCCCCTTGTCACGAGACATCTTTGGGCTCAGCTTTAACCTTTGCAGAAGCAAGGCCAAAAACTCTGATTAATATCAAGGGGCACCAAAAGCTTCTATTTCAATGAACTTAAAAAAAAAAGACAGCCTTTATATTTTGTATGTAAGTCAAGAATGGGGATAGTTTTTTTCCTTTCTCTGCTTGTTTTTATATTTAAAAAAAAAAAGAGAAAATGACAAAATAACTCTTTTTCCGTTGATTTTGATTTCATAAACCTGAAAAGAAAAGGAGCATTTGCCTTCCAGCACAATTAAGCGATGCCTTTCAACAGATGAACCTTCACATGAATATGGCCTCACTGGTCTTTGCACGTAGGGTGTACAGCTGCCAAGGCTGGTGGGCTTCTGCTAGTGGGTAATTTGTTCCTCCTGGCCACTCACCAAAAGAGACCTACTTTCAAATGACAATTCTAGGGCACCCATTGCAGACAAGAGTGCAGGGACTTCCAAGTGTCTGGGAAGAAGATCCTGGGGAAGAGATATCAGGAACAAGATCTGTGTAGGAGCAAGAAAAATCCGTTACTATCCATTTGCCTATTGTTTGATTGGAATTTTCTTCTGATGCATTAAAATATCCCCCAGCGAGATCCCCAGGCTATGTAAAACCAGCCTGACTCCACCAGTTTTGCAGTTTTCTGTCTGATTTATACCTGGTGAAGAGCTTTACTAGCTTGCATGGAAAAGAAAGGAAGACAGTTATATGAGGGGGCTGAGGAAACATTTTTCATGGTCAAGATAATACAAGAACAATGGGATCCCCCAATGCAGAGAATGGAGCCCAAGAGGCCACGGACCACAGAGTCAGAACAGATGCCAAAATGGAAATCTCCTTTTCCAGTGGTAGTTATAGCATCCTGGCAAACAGCTATAGGTGGATTCAGTTTTGGACCGAACAGGTGTGTCCTGTTTCTCTTTGTTGGCTTTTTTTTTCAATATAGGGATGTATAAATCAAGTCCAATTAAAGCCAATACCACACACACTCACATCACGGCAGCACCAGCAGGTTCCTTCCCAGTTTAAGCAGAGAAAAAAAACCAAAAACATTAATTGCCAGAGGCAGCTGTGTATAGTCATTCATAACCACTTGCCTTCTTTGAAATTGGAGGAATCTCGGTATATGAGGTCCAGAATCCCATGTGATGGTTGATTTCCAGTTTTGCAGTACAAGAGAAAACCATTTTGAAATTACAAGACTGTCAAAATGCAATTGAGCTCTAGAGACACGCATTCCTGAAGATTCCTGGGGAGAGGGCAGTAAATTTTGTAAATAGTCTTTTTCTTCATTTATTTGTTCACTTTTAGAGGAAAAGGGTACTATAACACCTTAGATATTAGCAAGACAATTATTTAACTGTCCTCCGAAGCATCCAAAATCAAAGGACCAAGCCTTGCAAAAGGGCAAAATTTCATGATCAGACCTTGGAAGCTACAGGACTTTTTAGGCTTCCAGACACCCACCTACTTAATGACTTCCATTTATTTCCGACCTGAACAAGAGTTAGGAACAGTCTGTGTGTGAGTGCATGACTTAAGCACTGAGAAGGCAAAATGGTATCTGGATTTCTCTTACCACAGTAAGCACTGGAGGCGAGACAAAATAATGTCTCTGATTATCCCTTTAGGCATTTGACTGTCAACATAGCAAAGAGGAAAATGCTAAAAGAAAAAGAAAAGAAAGGGAAACACTGCTTGCGTGTGAACTCTGCATGAAATATATTATGGAGTTAATAGCCCAATATTTAGCTGATTTAAACCAGCATTGTTACGTTAAAGTCAAAGAAGCTCTGCCAATTTACTGTAGCTAAGGATGTGGTGATTAGGTATTTCCATTGTGTGGAAAAGCACAGAAAACCAGAATTTTTTAGAAATTCTTGAACAAAACTGAGCAATATTTTACTATATCTTACGTATGTGATTTTTAGAAATGGGAAAAAAGAGAGCCCTTAACAACGTAAAACCAGCAAATTTATTTGTGAATGTTATCTGACAGTGCTAAATAGCTTCCATTAGTAACAAAGTTCAGTTCAATACCAGATTATCCATTTTATGTGAAGCTGAATTCCAATTGCTGCTTTTCTCATTAAAAAAGGGATGTTCCCCTTAGATTAAAAGGAAGGTGGACTATATCAAAACCTCTTCCAATCCAGCTTCAATTCTTCCCCCACGGTGTCTCTATTCTCAACTCAGACTTATTTCTATATTTATTTAAGAAGTCACTCTTCTAGGATCTCATGATGTCTTTAGCACATGGATGGAGTATGGAGTTTGGTGCCAGGAATGCAGTGCAAGATAGAAAAAAAAAAAAAAGAAAGAAAAGAAAAAAAAAAGAGGAGAAGATCTGAAAAATAGAACACAAAAACACAGAGAAAACAAGCAAACAAATGAACCAAAACACGTTGGGCTTCAAAAATGAGCAACCACAGTGGGGTTCCACTGCAATTTGATTATGTAATAACCTCTTTTCTTCCCCCAGAAGGTAAGGCAGAGTTGTGAAGTTCAAACGTAATACAGAGGATGTTGTTTGTTAGCATGGAAACAAAGTGACAAGCCAGTTATAATGCCAGGCCGGTTTCCGATACTTTGGGAGAAATAGGGAGGTTATGTGTTGAGTGTCAATTTGAGTTAGCTTTATTTAGGTCTAGGAACAGAAAGGCTTTGCCTCGCTCCCAGGGTGCGCGCAACAAAGGTTAGACCCTTCCCATACGCTGAGTTTACTTTAGCTGTAAATTATATGCTGCAATAGAGGAGCATGGCATTTCTTCTGTGAGTGAAGTGCTGCCAAATTGGGTTGCAGAGAAGGCACGGCTCTGCTTTAATCTTTTCCTTACTATTTTCCATGGACCAAATTCTTCCACCTTCTCGCAGCGCGTGGCGCCTTACTCTTAAAAGCAACCCTCCTGCAGGTAATACGAAATTCGAGGAAGGTTTGTCAGCTCTCACCGTGTTTTTAATCATGGGGGTGGGACCGAGTCAAAAGTTTTGCACAGATTTTAACCTGCCTTTTCTCCATTGTGAAAGGTGCTTTGGATGGCAATTTGGATCAGAGACGGGGGTCAATACCTACCCACAGAACTAGACCAAAAACTATTCTGGTATTTGACATTCAGCTCATGGGTTTGCGTGGATCAATGTTTTAATTAAAAGTACCGTGGGGCCTTTCTGAATAAAATTACAAAAGACTATTCAATCACAGTTTGTCTATCAACCGGTCTTGGAATAGGCTTGTTTCATAACTGAAGAAGTGTGCCAATTTCAGCTTATTTCTGCTAGCGCGTTGTCATGACCATGCAATGTAATATAGAGCCATATTGGTAATTGGGAATACCCGGGAACAGAAATCAGTTTTGCAGTGGTTACTCAACCCATGATTTAAAATAGAGATGAACAAAGAGTTAACGACTGATGACTCTCTGTTCAAAATGAATCAGATCAACCGCCAATTTGTACATAATTGGTTTTCTACGAAAATAATTGTACAAGACAGCTTTCTGCAAGTGGAGAGTCTAGTATACAGATTTTTAAGGTTCTGCTTCTTTTCACTAACATTATGTCCTTCTGGGGACAAACATTTAGGTAATTACTGTAATTATGATAAGAACTCCATTTCCCATATGAAGTACAGAAAATGAGTAGCCACGCAGGACTGCATAATTACATTTACCCCCACCTCCCCCAAGAAAATCTTTCACTCAGACAGTATGAGATTGTTTATTTGATACATCAGTGTTAAAATCATACAAACACACATGGAAGAAAATTAGGAATTAAATTATGTCTTCTCTTTGAGTCCCATTAGGGGAGCTGAAGGGAGCAAAGAGAGGACAAAGTAATGTGAACTCAGTGTGAAGGAATGTAGCTAATGTTCCTTATCTGACCTCATGCTGAGCCACAGCACCAGCGCGGAGCAGCTCTTCTATGGCATCATCCTCGTAACCCAGCATGCCCTTCAGTATCTCCACTGTATGCTGTCCGACAAGCGGAGGTGGTTTGGGATGTGACACAGCAAATTCACTGTACCTGACGCCTGGTCCTGTAAAAAAAAGCAAGCAGGAGGAAAATTATTTTCGAAAGCTACTGCCCGTATTTATATTTAAGTGTCTGTGTTAGTTTAAGGGAAAGTACCGAATTTTCACGGCAGTCTCACCACAGTCCTTATCCCAGAAATGTTATATTTTGGAATTACAGATTAAAAATATTCCAGTTCAGAATAACGTACCATACCAATAAGCTAGTCTTAAGTAGTTCACCCAGATGCGGAATAGCTGAATATTTGTCCAACACTGAGAAAGTCTTCCCCTTGTTCCCAGTGGTTTGTACATCGGGGTGCTCCGAGTTGTACTACATCATAGGTCTATGCCCAAACCATGCCCAGCCCACGCAATGGGAGGTGGTGGAGAAATCCCCACACTCTGTCTACAACAGGAGGCAGCACAACCATAAGAACACAATGAAATGTCATGCGTAACATGCTGTTACTGGTGTCGGAGCAGCGCACCAGATGATGGGAAGCACCGTCTCCAGTCAGCAGCAGCTCGAGTACCCTGCGGCGTGCTCCGTGACCTTGCAGTGATGTAGAACTGACATCATGAACAGCAAAGATGTTTCCAGCTTGTTTTATGTTTTCTATCAAAAATATAGGTAGCGGCAGCCGTAAGAAACTCAACAATGGTTTATTTACTCTGGCAAGAATAATTTTCAAAGGTGGAAATCACTTAAGGAGGCTGGCAACAATATGAAGACTTTTACGTCCGTTGCAGGTTGTCAGATTTCACTTTTTAGCAATCCTCTGCAGTGAGCTGAACAGAGACTCCAGTATAGTTCCTTGCGCACTAGTAGCTATACCATTACTGTCAGTCTCAGGGGAGAGAATGAGCCACAAATTTACTCTGGGGTCGAAACTGAGGTACGCGCTCAGTGTATGCATAGAATGACTAACTGTTTTAGAGAGAAATAGATGAAAGTAATTTCCCAAATTGTCCGTTGAAAACTTTAGTACCAAATTCAGGAACCTTTGATGCTTTCGACAATTGGCAAAAGGATTCCCCTATTCATATTTATGGTCTTTATTACAGCATCTAAAAGAATTTACAGAAAAGATTACACCTACACCTGTCTTGGCCTATGACACTGCAGCTTTACTTAGAAACGCAAAGAAATACATAGGGCACCTTAATAGGCAGAACTGTGTTTGACTTCTTTCTGAAGGAGCAGGATGTCAACCAGCAAGGGAAATGAACCACAGCAAGAAGTCATCCTATCAAGGCATGAATCCCAAGTCCGCTACTTGAGTTACTGCTTATTTGAGGAGAGACGCTGGCACAAGTCATGCAGCATGCCCAAAAATGCCATTTTTTCACCAGTCTTCATCAACCGTGATCAAATCATTAATACAGTAAAGGTATCCACCTCTAAGCGGGATAAAAAAAGGTAAAGGATGCTTAGAAAAACAGGTTTTTTAGAAAAACAGGTACGTTCCTGATGAATATGCTCCTGGAAGAGGGCAGGTATGGTTCTTGTGTTTAATACAGAAAAGAGGTTGAAGTGGGAAATTACAGACCAAATTTTTTAACTTCAAGTTCCATTGAATACTGTAGCAAATAATCACACTGAAAGTACTCAGGAGATGAGAAACAGCCAGTGTGTATCTGTTAAGAACAAATCATGTATGCCTGAACCCTTGTCCTTCCACCAGAAGAAGGGCTAGAGGGGAGATAAATCCCATCTAACTTGAGATGCCAATACACTAGATAGAGAAGTTTAGTTGCTTAGACTCCCTTTGGAGTTAATGCAGATGAAAAGACACATTTACAGCGTAGTTCTTCTAAGACACTGGTAAATGACTAAACCTGGCCAGATGAATTGTGATCACCTATGTTTCTCCATAAAGGAGAGTGCAGACAAATACCTTCGATGCAGACCTCTACCACCCAGACATCGAAAGTTGGGTGAGATGACCCTCCAACCACTAGGATGCCAGATCAAGATTTGAATTTCAGAAAGAAAATTCTCTGATATTTTCCATAAACTCACAAAAGAAATGTGGTCCAGGTAAATCCAAAGCCAGGAGCAATACTGAGAGGGAAATCATACTCAGAGAATTCCTACCTGGGATGATCTAAACCAGAAGAATGTTACAAGTGAGCTCCAGAGAAATCTGTGTAGGATGAAACATTAATCAGTACATTTTTTGGGTCCCTTACCACAAAAAAGCTATTGAGGTGCTAGAGCGGGTCCAGAGAAGGGCAACGGAGCTGGTGAGGGGTCTGGAGAAGAAGTCTTATGAGGAGAGGCTGAGGGAGCTGGGGGTGTTCAGCCTGGAGAAAAGG
>JAOXNO010000013.1:54137816-54155148 GCA_028565335.1 Limnodromus scolopaceus | reverse complement strand
CCTTGGAATGGGCTGCCCAGGGAAGGGGTTGAGGCACCATCCCTGGAGGTGTTCAAAAGATGGGTTGACATAGTGCTGAGTGACATGGTTTAGTGATGGTTTTTGTCAGTCATGTTGATGGTTGGACGTAAAGGTGCCTTCCAACCTACACAATTCTATGATTCTGTGATTTTTAGTGGGTTTCCTGATGGAACTCAGATGATACCTGTTCAGGTTTCTGAGGACTTCAAGTTAAAACTGACAGCGAAGCAGATTTCAGAGTGCCCTGGCTATGCTGGAGAAATGGTCTGATAAAACAGGGTGAAATTCAACAATGTCAAGGGCGAGGAACTGCATTCAGTTTGATAAATACAGGGCAGGGGACAAATAACAAGGTAGCAATAGCTAGGGGTTATTCTAGATCACAAAGCGACGATGAGTCAACAAGATGATGCTGTTGCGAAAAAGGCAAGTGTCATACAGAGATGTACAGACAAGAGAGAAGCCTGCAGGACACATGAAATAATCTTTTTGCTCTAGTTAAAGCTGGCAGGCACAGCTGGAGCAGTGTCTGGTGTGGGGCCCCCACTGCACAGCCATCTGGAACACCTGAAGAGGTTCTACAGGACAGCAACTGAAATGATCAGAGAAAACACGACAAACTGAACAAAGCGGGACTGCGGACCTAAAGTGAAGGGCTAGGGGAAAACATCTTCAAAACTGCCTTCAAAAAATGTAAGAAAACACCACCAACAACAAAACTCCCAACCCCCCCCCAAATCCATGCAACCTTTATGCAATCCTTTTTCATGTCCATGATGAATGAGAAATAACTTGCTTAAATTGCAACAAGGGAAACTGAAGTCAGGTTCTAGAAAATAAACTTTATTATAATGATAAAGGTAGCAAAATGCTGAAAGAGGTCATGAGAGGAGGCTGCAGAGTTCTTATCAATCAGGTCTTTAGGAATAAGAATTATTCTAGCATAGCTGATCCTATGGCTGATCCCTGGGGCTTGCTGATGCACTAGATGATCTCTCACAGTCCCTTTCACCCACTAATAATCATTAGAATAGAAAGCTAAGAAACAGCACACATCAGGGATAACTTTTCTATTAACTTATTCCTCTAATTCTAGTCACTTTGAACACGGTTCAATTTTCAGAAAAAATCTCAAGTGAGAAATGAGTACATTTTAAAGAGACAGGTGACATCACGAGGCAATATTTGAATTAATTCCTCTTCCTAGGACTGACTGAGGGCTGAACTGGCACCAGTGCAAGCCACAGGAATGATCTGTCTGTGCCAGCTGAAATGCTTCTGAAGATAATTTCAGAGCAAAAATGCCCCTTAGAGATTTATTAGTCCAGAAATTCAACGGAGCCACAAAACTATTGGGCAATTTCTATTAAAAAATATAATAGTATATAAATATAAAGCAATCTTATTTCAGGTGTGTGTATCTGAGAACTCTTTACACCGAGAAATCGGCAAACCCTCAAAGGAACTAGTTGTTTAGCAAGTATACACTTTTCACTTGCTTGTGCAAAATTGTGCTAGGATAAAATCTGCATCTCTCAAACCCTGGGATTTTCTGCAGTGATATCAAAAGACACAGAACAAAAACCTCTAGTGAGAAAAAACCCAAAAATTGACATTAAGTCTACAACAGGCATAGAATGCTTCACACTTCCCAAAGAAATCAATCTTACAAACTAGAGCACGCTAGAAAATTGCACAGCAATTATAAAACCAGTGTCTTCCTTGAGCTTTTATTGTTTGATGCATAATTCATCATGCTACTTTTCACTTTGATAGAGTTATAAAGTTATCTACATTCATTCAAAGGAGCTACTTGCTAATGATCCATCATTAACGATTCTCTGTTCTTTCCTTGTGTAACTTCTACTTGGCTTCTGTCTCAATTAGGAGGGTGCAAAGCTTGCCAGTCAGGCTTCAGCAATCCCACGCTCCTACCGAACAACAACGCTCCCAGAGAGCAACCAGCAGAATGCTATGCAAATGCTAATTAAACACAACTGCCTTATGAGGAAACCATCCCTTGAGGCAGAGAGAGGTGAACTGCTTTAATTAAGGTCAGAAGCATTTGCATGTGGGTGAGTTACAGGGAGCCTTGCAGATGAAAACAGGCCCTTGCTGGGGTAGAAGCAGGGTGACCGGTTGGAGGAGGTAGGACAGCAGTCACCTCTGCATCCTGGCTCTAAGGAGGACACTGTATTCAATTCAGCCATGAAGTTAAAGGGACACATATGGTCACCTGAAAAAAGCAATGAAAGAACGAGTGGTAGCTGTGATTTACCTTTGTCCTGTAAAAATTAAAAGGAGCCTGTTTCTCTTTTTGCTTTGATTATCATTGCCACTAAAACAAAAAGCCCTTTCACCGCATTTAAATTCTAGGCTAATCTCCTTTTATTATTGTTATCATTTTGACTTCGGAACATTGCTAAAATACATGCTGTGCACCCCACGGAAAGTACAAGAGTTAATAGTGTAACAATAAATCAAAACTTGCATCACATGCAACCACAATGACAAATGCACCAAGATACCTTGAAGACTTTCAGTACTTGAACTCAACATCATCATAATAAATTCTACTTCTTTAGCGCCTACCTACTCTAGTATTGCTAGGGGTCAATCTGAGCTGTTAGGTTAAGACACACTGAACACATTAAAGCAAAAGACAAAAATGAGATAAAACCACTGAAACAGGTCCATGGGAAGGGCTCTGCAGGAATGAAATGCTTTTGAACATTCACCCTGAACAGGCGAAACAGGCGGCTGTCGGTCTCTGCACTCTGTCACCGGGCATGGCTGAGATTTGGGGCTGCAGAAACAAAGTCAGTCTTACTCCACAAGCAGCAGAAATTAAAGTTGGATATGAATGATATTAAAGGTGCAAAGCACAGTATATACAAGTGGATGAAGGTAATAATCCTTGCTTTGTCCTGACAAACAGCAGTCCTGCAGCACTGTGCAGCACTCACCGGGTAACACTTTTTCTACAGCACGGGTTAGAGCATATTGAAGCAATCCAACTCTCAAACTATGTAAAGGGAGTCAGGCCTGGGGACAGCCAAGCTTAGGGAAAAGTCATGATTATTTGTTATTATTTGAGTGGGACGAGGAAAAGAAAGGGGAAGTTTGAACCTATGTGTGGGTATACGTTCAGCTTGCAACGTATCATCTACATGTTTTGCACAAGAAGAGCAATGGGAAACCCAACACCACTCATCACTTAGTTCCACCCCAGCTCACAGTGTAGTTTATATGCATTTAGGAATCACACGAAAACAAACCAAACACTCGTGCCTCTTCCAACAACATGGTGTTGCCACATAACGGTTTCGCAATTCCAATGAAGTATCATCAACAGTCAACAGCCCATAATATTCGCACCCAGGTCCCATATATGCCACAGGTCAAGTGTTTGGATCGTGCAAATCGGCTGGTTACGAAACCCGCCTAAAGGAGGATCCGCAGGAAACAACCAGTGACTTTTAAGGCAATGAAAAGGAAAACAACACAAAAGAAGTCAGCAAGAGCAGCTCCATGGCAGCCACGGAGGACCTCTGGGCACTAGAAGTGATGTGTGCAGGGTTGTGTTACCAAGAGAGAACCAGGGAGACCTCATTTTGAATGCCTGGTCTCTTCCCTTTGGTCCCAGCCATGACTTTGGTCAATCCATTATCCACAGCTGAGAAGATGGGGTGCCCAAGCACACAGTACAGCCCAGCTTGGCTACGCTGCCTTTACACCAGGCTTCCTCCCCTTGATGAAACACCAAGTAGAAAAGCACACGCAGACAAAAAGACTCATTAAAAAGTCCTGCCAGTACAAGTAGTGAACACAGTCTTCACGGAAATCTCCAGAATGAAGGATCCATTCCATCTTAACTGGGGAACTATCACATTTTTCTATTTCTTACCACAGATCTGAAAGTTTGGGAGCTTGGGGGACTTTTCAGGAATTTATTTAATCACTGTGAAAAATCCTTTCCTTTTGCATTACATTAGTGCTGGTGAATTACCTTTTTAAGAACAACTTGTAATAGATTTATGAAAAAAGCAATTAAGGAGATAATATTCAACGACTCGCTCCTCCTTCCCTCATTGCAGCTTCCACTTCCTCCCCCACTTAGAGCACAGCCACACAAAGTGTTCACTTGGCATCCAGCACAGCTGAGAGGGTGGAAAACTTTGGCAGGATGAGTACGAATGAGTAACTGAGAGTGTGGAGGATGGACAAACTTTTTCAAATGGTAATAATAAAAAAAAAAAAGTAAACCTGCTCTAGGTGCCATACAAACGCAGATATAAATAAATCAGTAAATATTAGTAGTAAACAGTAAAATCAGTCGGGCAGTAAATAGCAGCAGCACTAGAAATACCTAGAAGCCATCCGTCTACCTTTTCTCATTTGGCCGATGCTGACTGCCATGGGAGAGCGATGAGGACCGTGCAACGTCACAAGACTCAAGAATGCAAAAGCGCAGCACCGTGAGGGGAACGAGTTGACAGGCAGAGCATAAACACAGTTTACGTGTGATAGCCATAGATGGGTGTCTAAAAATCAGGCCACTTTTAAACCCACACTTAGGCATTCAAAGCATCCATTACATAATTCTCAAAACCCTTTGCCAAGTACATTTATAAAAGTACTTTCTTACCTGAAGCTGCATATACAGAAATGCATTAAAAAACATTTTATGTCTTTCCTATCAACCAACATCCTGTATATAATCAGTATAAATACCACTCAACATTTATATAACGCTTTGCATTTTCAAAGTGTCACCATACTAACTGTACCTAATTAATCTTGCTTGACTGCTGGAGTAAAGGAAATCATTTATCAGTCACTCTGGTTGCATATTTGAGAGTAATCCCACGTAATTACACCGTTCGAACAACGCAAATTTGCGAGAGGACTCTTGGCACCAAAAAGCTTTAAGAAAGTCGCAGTGAGGTGGTGTCTCCTGCTTCCCACGTGTATCGCCTCACAACGCTGAAAATGTGGCCTAATTTTTTGTACAGGCTCACATGGTCCCTCTCCTTCCCAAAACCTCTGAAGACCTTAAGAGAAGATTCAAAGAAAGACAGGAAGGAAGATGACTAGTAAGAATACCCAGAGGTAGCAATTTTAAAGATCCATAAATTCCCTAGGTAATAATCTGTAGCTCCATTTCCTAAGGAAACAAATTTACGTGTCTGTGCTGTCTTTCTAATCATCTGTTTGTCTGCCTTGTTCCTGCCACACACAGTAACTTCTGAACCTGTCAATCTCGACAAAAGTTTAGAAATCCCAAGGAAAATTAAGTTCTTACCAGTGTTGTGAGAATTGGCAACTGCTGAAGGACAGACACCCAAATTACTGCCCTGATGACGTTAAAAAAAAAAAAAAAAAGCAAAGAACTCAGCTGTTATATGTTCTGTTTGGCTGCAAACGGCTCACCAGTAAGTACAGACACAGCAATGTAAGAGTCACCTGGCACATACTGTCCTTCACTGGGAAGACAAGGCATAAAGGACTTGAGGAAAGTTGAGGTCATCATAAGGACTACATGTAGGGTTTTATAAATGATCTAAGTCTGAAGGAAAACGATATTTAGTTCCAGCCTTCATGGAACAACTTCTTCCAGGCATCATCTCTACACTACTGTGGAAGGTGTATTCAGTCTGTGCAAGCCCAAGGCAAGGAAGTTAGAGAGTTCTAGTTTAACGTAAATTGCTGCTGCAGGAAGGAGCTGAAGAACAAGATGGCAAAGAAGAGTAACTGGGACAAGCCCCGCAAAACTCTAAAAGGAAAAACCTTACAGAGGCAAGCCTACGCTGCTAAAAATCCAAGCTAAAAATGTAATTCGTACCAAGTCATAATCTAATCAATACAAAACTCGATATATAATCCCACCACAGGATGCGGGTTAACCACAGGATGTGTACCTAATGCAGAAATTATGGGCTGAAAGGCTTGTGCTATGCAGGAGGTCAGACCATATGACCGTAATGGTTATTTCTGGGCATAAAACACATGAATTTCTGCAAAACAGCAAAAACGTTTCCACACAACAGGGCTGGGGTTAAAACGACCTACCTGAACCTCCTCTGATACTTAGGAGTTCAAGCCACATATGGTTTCAGGTAGACGTCTATACTGTAAACCCAAAGGTCTTAATAACTGTATCTTAAGGAGAGTAATTAGTGAGAAGTGTGCTCCTAGTATGGAAGAAGAAAAGTCATCACGCTACCTGGAACGAGCCTCTTGCAAGGACAGAGAATCGCCTGGTTGCAACACGCTCACATGGTCCTGGAAGCTGAATCATGCCCCCAGCTGCGCAGGAAGGCAAGAAGCTCCTCGGGGCTCTCCTACTGAGCCTGGTGAAAACTATTTCCAAGTCCCATGCCTTGTGGTTAATGTGACCCTGCATGTTGGAATAAGCCACGCCAGCCAACTCAGAAAACGTCTGCATCTCCTCAGTACACCAATTTGTCCTTCCCTGTGTCCTGTCTCCAGCTATAGGTTAGATTCTTTGGCTCTTCAGAGACCCCAAAAGCAATCCTCTTGGCCAGCTGTGCATCATCAGAGTGGGAGCAGATGAGCTCTTCCTTACTCTTTAGGCAACCAGCTGAAGCCTGGATACCTGAAGTTGATTCTTGTCAAGATCTTAATTCGGGGATGCAAGACAATGCACACTGAAGAATGTACACAGCCTGATCCTAAGGCTGCCTACAATTTTCTCTCTAATTTCTTACTCGTTAAAGTGGCACTTTTTCAGGGTAGGAGGCTTTAAGCTTTTTCTAAATAACTGGCAAAAATAACTAAAAATAAAAAAAAAAACCACTTTGGGCCTTCTTTTAACACAAGTTTGAAGGAATATTCAAAACATTCTCCTAAGCAACTTTGGGAAATGCGTTTATTGCTCCCAAACACACTGAAAAGGTTCATGAGTCTGATCTTCCAGCTCCTAAGGAACATTTTTCTGCGGCCTGTACTTGAAGTCTTTGTCCAGTTATTTCTGCACCCTTCTGTAAGTGTGGACATCAGAACAGGGCACAGATTATTGCAGAGAAGAAAATGCATTTTTCTACATCCCCTTTTTTATACCTCTAAAGAGCAGACCAGCTCTTTTCAGTAGACCTTGCAATGGGAATTTATGTTAAGATGATTATTCGTGACGGCTCCGATCGCGCTTCTCTAAGACTCTTTTCAAAGCCAGAGGTGTCTGTTCCACGGGTGCACCTGGCATTCCCCTCTGATGATGCTGAAACTTGCTGTGACAGCTCCTTTGGCAGCAATAGTTGGTAGCCAGAACAGAAAGCGAGCTGGATGGCAAATGGTTCAAGACAGCAGCAGTCTATCACATCGCTTTGCTTTAGTTCCCTAACCTCACCGCAACCCATCTGTATATCAGTACAGATGATTTATTCATTTGTTTAGGATGATTAATGTCTCATGACATCCATCTTAGCCTGTTAAGCAAGAGAAACTGAGAAATGAAAGCCTCTCTCAGCCCACCTGTAGCAGAACTGTCTTCAATCACTTCTTAAAGCTTCTACATTGGCTAATTTTTCCTCAACAATCCCTCGTTTTGTCCAAAGGATGAAGTCTCAAAAGGGGTGTACTATTATAAAGAGGCAAAGATCAGACGTTTAGTTAGATGTCAAGTCCTGTGTCTGTCATGTGCTACATGCGTATCGCCGTGCACATTCATTCTACGCGTCTTTAGGCTGTTCCTCTGTGGCCACAATACACAGGCACAAAAACCTTCACATTTGGAAAATTCAACAGTCGGTCGATACTTTCTTGCCTGGTTAGTGACCCACACCAAGTAAGTATCTGCTGAGTGAGTATTAAAATAATGGAAAAAGCCATCAGCTGCAGCCCAGCCAAGGAAACTCTGGTGGCTGAAATTCTTCAGCACAGACGACGGCCAGGTAACTCTGCGTTTGAGCACCATGGAAATATTTGGAACTCGATTCTCAAGCAAGGCATCCATGATTAAGTAGGGCTGAGCGCTATGCACAGCCTGATCACTCTTCCAAAAGCTCTCCCACTCCACCCTCCATTTACTTCTGCTGTCCCTTGTGCAGCCGAATGAGGCCAGTTCCAGCGCGCGGGGACTTTCCCTGGCAAAGGAAGATGGGAAGGGATTTGATACTTTGTTTTGGATTACTTGAAGAACTGCAAATTACATTTTTAGCTCTTTTTGGGTAAGGTGCCCAGACTCCTTGAGGCAGAGGCTACTAAAAACGCTGGCTGAGATTTGAAAAGCACTGTGCAATCTGGGACGACTCTGTTTTTGAGTGTCATGCTTGAGACATCTTTAAAGGGGCCCAGTTTCCAGAAATAAGCCGAGGACATCTGAAAATCTTTCTCTTTCAGGATGTCTCAATTTGACTGCGCAGAGACATCTGGTATTCAAAGCAGACAAGAGGAGCGAATATCCCTTCATTAAGCAGGGGAAACTAAGACTCTAGACATATAGGTCCTTTTAGCAACCTCTTTTTTTCCTATTTAAAAGCCATCATCAGGTTAATCTTAAATTCTTTAAAGGGAAACGGAGCGCTTAAATTGGAGTCGGGGAGTGGGACCAGAGAGAGGGCACACCGCCGATTAGGCTGCTTTTTTTTTTTTTTTGCCTTTTTTTGTATTTTTTCTTTTCCCCACCGATTTATAAGTGACAACCTGATCAATTCCATCTCAGCGTGAAGGGGCTGGGGGAACGGCTTTTTGGCTTCCCACTGCCTGCTTGCCAATGCCCGACACGCCATCCTGGGCTCGTCGGCTCGCGAGCATCCGAGCAGCGTGGGGGCAGGAGGAACAGCCGCCTCAAACCTCCCTCGGCCGGGTTCTGGGCTGCGCCGGGGGCACCCAGAGAGACCCGAGCGTGTCTGTGTCAGTTAAGTATAGGCTGGTTCTGTATCTAAGCTCTCGTGGTTTCTCACACTTGCCAGCCTTTCCTCCGTCGGAAGGGATTTCAGCCCTTGCGTTCTACCCTACAATGGGAGAGAGAGAGAGAGAGCGAGCGAGTCAGAAATCATCCCTCCTCGCCCGCAACGGCTAGAGCAGGATTAAGAAACAGAAATTTAAGAGTTGGACACACCCATGAAGAGGAATGAGGCACAAGGTTAGGAAGCCATCCAAAGCTCGGTTGCCTATTCCCTTACTAAACCAAACTAAACTTAAAAGTCTCTTTTTTTTCTTTTTTTCTCAAGAAGACAGCTGAAAAGCCGGGGAACAAAAATTAAAATCAGATTGAGACCAGCCATGCCTAAGCAATATCCCATCTTAAATGTACGCAGCTCAGTTTCATTAAAATATTTCCCCATTCTCTCTTTTTCCACCTCCTAATACGTTGGCTGTTTCCTTTAGCTCCCCTTTAAACTGCAAAGCAAAATGCTTTTACTGACGTGGTTTGCAATTTTGAAGCCCTAATCTCCAGCAGCAGGTGCTTAGTTTTAAGGGAATTTTTTCCGTCCCTGAATGTCTGGGAGCATCAGTAGCACCTCCCTCCTACACAGCCCCTCACCTTTGATCCTCTGCCATTTGTCCTTGTGGGTTTTCATTTACTGTGTTTCTCCTGCTTTCCGCAGTCTGCTTTTTCACTGCAAACCCTTCGACTCTCCTCTCCTTTCTTTTACCTCATGCGATTGGCAAGGGTTGTCTCCTAAAAACCCTTATAAAATATGACGGGCCTCGCTGCCTCCGGCCTCGCTGTCTCTGGCCCCATTTTCAGCATTTACGCTGTGCTGGCAATTTAAAAGGGCCTTAGAATGGTTTTAAGTATTTGCATCACAAGAACAATTATATTTTAATTGCCAGAGGTCCTAGGGCTTCTCTGCACACACACACACACACACAAAAAAAAACTGGAACCAAAATAACAGTTGGTTTTACTTCATACAATTAGTTATTTTGGAGCAAGTCTGTGTGTGGGCACTTTTGTTCCATACTAACAGTTTTTGTTTCCATTTAAATTTAGCTTTTTGGTTAATCTGATTTTAGTTAATTTTCTCTTATAATTTCCTATTTTGCGTTAATGTAAATTATTTTGTACAGGCATAATCTCAAGCAAAATCCAAGGGAAAAGCATCCGTGCTCAGTCTGCAGTGACATACCTAAAAGCATGGATTAAAAGTAGCTGTGGCAACTCCAGTTTGTAGAAAAAACCAGGACTCACATCCTAACATTATAACCAGAGGTGCTGTAGTGAGTGAATGCCTGCTCTTCCTTGGTGCTGGTAGATTGCTCCTGAACACAGTATAATTTAATAAAGTCGTTTCTTATATCCAAGACCACATCTCCCTGTGCTTTAGTTAGTCTTCTTTGGCTATTAAAGAAGAGTTTCTTTTTATCTTCATTTGCTTTTCTGTTGTTTATCAGATCCATGTGCATATTGGTCTACAGCTCTTGCCCAAAAAGCAAGAGCTGCAGAAATGACCATAACCTTATTCTCTAATAACTTGACACCGATTTGACTGAAAACTCTGCCTTTTAAAACATGAACCCGTCCTGTGCGGCAGTAAAGCACGAGGGCTCACATAGCTTTCTCATAACTAAATTTTAATTGAGTTTTCCATTCTTAACAAGGCAACCCAATTCCAGAAAGTCATACCAGCCACTTCTTTAATCCACAGGGCTCAGAGGCTATCTTCTGCACTGACAGCATGCAAAAATGTTTAATGCTAACACAAATACCTTTCATAGATTATTCTGATTCTCAGGCTGATTTCTAAGCCAGCTGTTCTCTGCCTGATTCAATGTGCAGATTTCATTTTAAAACACAGAATATTCCCTGGTTACCTGCCATATAACTAGATCTTACAGGTGTAGGGCATGTTTGTAATGCTTGTTCATCCACTTGCAGGAAAAAAAATCATAAAATAAAATACTTTGTGTAGCTTTCCCGGATTCTAATGTTTTCTCCCCGACTTTCAGATACTGTATCAACTGAAGAATGCCAGGAATTACTTCATGCTTTATATATGTACCTGTTACAGATTATATTCATTAATTTAAAAGCCAGCTGCTATTTTCGCTTAAAGTAATCCTTGATGGTACACTTTTTAAATATTTATATATATTAAAAAAAAAAGATCTGCTTGCTATGCCATACAAACATCTAAAATCACCTTGATTATAGATCTATTATTGCTTTGTTCTTTTTCATGTAAGTAGGGTAACTAGCTTATTGCTCCTCCCGGGGCTTATTCCCTGTATAGCCATTTTGACACACAAATAACACCAAATACAAAAGAAAACCAGTAAAATATAAGAAACTCTTTAGGAGAAAGTAATAATCATTTAATAGTAAGGTCAACCACAGTACAGACTGCAGAGCTGGGAATCCAAACAGTTGGATTTGGCTCCTTGCTCTATCACCAATCAACTCCGTGATCACAGGGAAATCACGTTCCCTTGCCATATCCTTATATTTCCTGTAGAGTTTTGTTAGCCTTGCCTATTTAGATTACAAAATGTTAGGGACTGGAGTCGTCTCTTACTATTTGTTTATACAGTGTCTGACACAATGGGCCCCACTTTGTATTGGAATGAAATACAAATAATAATTTTCTGATATCCTGTCTCCCAGAGCTGCTTCAGAGGAGTATGAACCACTGTCCCAAGTTATATCTGATAAATTGTGCATTTCTCTGTTGTGGGAGAGTTTTCTTTCTAATCCGAAATCCATCTGTCTTGCTGTGCTGCAAGTGATAGTTTCTGGGCAGAGAGCATACTAATTGCAGGATTAAACTCTTAGCTAACTCTTGGGTGGAAACTGTTTCCCATAATGTGGTAGAAAACACATGTTGGTTTCTGTCTGCAGATCCTTGAACATCACAGCCCTGATCTTGACCGGGATATTTAGGTTCTCTATTGAAGTATGTCTGTGCAATATAATTCAATTAAAATTAAATAATAACTAGCTATCAAAAAGTATTATTGAGATTTTAGTGGCTCCAGTACTGCTTAGCCTGGTTTAGTTGCTCTTTGAAGGCAGAGACAACTGTGCTGAATGTAATTAATTCTGCACCTTCTCCAAATAAGTAGCCCACAAACTTAGGGCTGAAAAAATGAACTATGGTTTTGGTTAGGTGTCCTAGGATTGTTTGAATATTAATTTTACAAACACAGATTTGAAAACTTAAAAATGAAAAGTACATCTTTGAATATAACTTTTCGCTACAATCTCACTCATTTCCGTGGACGTGCACGTTATTTATTATTCACTGAGGTAAATGACTGACATCACTGATGTGACACAGAGCCCATTGGCAAGCTGCAAGAAAACAGCTGGCCCCCAAAATCTTTTCTTCCCATGGGTACCTGGAGGGGGCAGATACCAGACTGCCAGACACAAATGCAGAGGAAATCTTTCAGAAATTATTCTGCTTATATCTCATCTTCTTAGGGTTCTCCAGTCAAAAGCCATCTTGCTAACGAAATACTAAACTTTCCAGATGGTTAAAATGTACTGAAAATGCTGGGGACAACCACAGTTTTCAAGAAAAGCTAGATTGTTAGACCAAGTTACTTTTTTTAATCTATTTTTTACGGTCGTGGGCGCAGAGCAATCATGAGACGTCACAGGCAGTACCACCCGGTCAAGAGTTCTCCACTACATTTGCAATATTTGAACCAAATCCCTGTGCTGGAAAGCATTAGTAGAGCTAAGAGCAAAGTTAGCTGGGTGAAGGGGGCGTACGGAGCAGGGTGAGATATACAGTTGGCTGGGACAACAGACACGTTTTATGCTAAGGTGTTCAGAAAAAACAGATTTTCGTTTGGGAAAACACAATTCTTCTAGAGCATGAGATTAGGGATTCTAGAGCAGAAGGTAAGGATTCCACAACGCTACCTTCTGCTCCCACCACCTTCTAACTCCTCTCAGCCCTTATCCTAAGGTAGCCTGACCAAAATCCTGCTACCACAGCGAGGTCCGCCTTTCCAACCAAGCTATTTCCATATTTCTTTACTTGGCACTACTCTTTGTTCTCCTCTGCCGACTAACCACACCTTGGCCAAACCATCACCCTTTCACAGAGACTACGAAAACTAACATAAAAGCAGAAAAACACCCACAGTGGCTCAGTACACTAGACTGCTCTTTGACAATGGTCAAAAGTAGGTTGGAACACAACAAGTAGATAAGAATACAACAAGAACATCCAGTATTTCCCCACAATACTTTCCCAGCCCCTAACAATTCACCATCTAGCTCCAATAACCCACCCTCCTCTTAAGCATACTCCCCTGTTCTTGCCGGATCCCTCTCCCTAGTCTCCCATTAACCACCGCCTACTCTAACATCCTGAGGATAATCACCACAAGGAACTTAATACATCATGAGATAATAGATCCCATGTAGCTCAATTACTCATCAACCTCCAATGCTCTTTCTTGTTCCCAAAGCCCACATCTCCCCACGGCACTTTCCATTGAACCCTAAGCCCTACTCTCCCTCGCTCCTTCTCCAAAACCTTGTACTGACCTTAAATACCGAATACTCTGAATGTTTGATATTCTTCTCTATTCATGTTTTTCCAGTTCCTTCATTAATCAGTGCACTCCCTCATCTATTTCTCACATAAGCTGACCAGTTCCACATTGTACAGGGAGAGCAATGCTCAAGACGGAGAGAAAGATTAGCAAGCGCTTCTGTCTAAATAGAATATATTTGCCGAATCCTTCCTCTGGATTTGCTAGATCTCTGCAGCTGGGATTTATCCTTAACGATAAGCCAAGTAACCCCACTTTCCAGCATGCACTGCTAACCAACATATTTTAAGCAGGTGTGAGAAAATTCAGCAAAGCACTAATGACTCCTAAAAGTGCCAGCAGAAGCTGAATTCATGCTGAAAGATGTAATGCCAATTTAATACATAGAGCAAATTTTTGTAATTTCTGTGTCTGGGTTATCCAGTCTTCTTAGAGGCCAACCACAAACAAAACTAACACCAGATCCATATAAAGAAATCAAAGAGGGTGGACTTCTTTAATTTTACTTTATTTACAACTTTCAGTGGAGCTACGTCATTTATGTAGGTGCAACAGCAATCTTAGGGTACTGCAGGCTTTTGTATTGGATATAAGAAACAGCCTTTCTCATCAAAGAAATCCAAATTATGGGGTCTTGGGAGGAAACGCATAACCATGGCATCTTTATTCATTCTCCTAGGTCAACCAACTGGAGCAGACTCCCTTGTTAAAAGCCTAGATACTCAGCATCTTAAGTAGGACACTATGGCAGGTGAGCATATGCTTACCCTGCACCTCTATTCCCAATCAGCTTTGACTGATAATGTGACTGGAGAGAAATAAAGCCACGGTTTTCACAAATGACTGAGCAGGATGCTTTTACTTTTGGACCTGAGCTGCTTTGTGGTAGCCCTAATTTAAAGAACGTGCGCTCTCTGAAGTTCAGCCTTTAATGCATCTTCAGCTGGGTAACCAAAATCAAAACCCAAATGACTGATCAGCTTTGAAAAGTTCATCTTAATTAGTATTTTTGTGCTGTAGCTGTCTTCTTCTGTAAAGCCTTCTGAATCCTTTTGAAAATGTTACAAAATGTCAGTCCAAATTCTATTAAAATAATTATGTCCTCCTTGGCTTATTAACATAGCATACATGGCGAACACACGTCTGCTTTATATGGTGTGCTTTCCGTGACATGTGGAAACTGCTGTTGAAATCAATGGCAACTGACAGCACGCAAATAATCCTTACATCTGTGTACAAGCAAACCCACAAGTTTCACAGAAGCTGCTCACATTGGGTGTTTTTTGAGGGAGAAAGACAGAAAGGAAAATCACATTATATCTTATTAGTTATACTTAATGAATGATTTCCTTATTCCCATTCATACTAAGGTATATTTCACAACTTGAATAGTTTTTAACAGGATTCAGATCCCAGTTTTTCAATTAAACTTTGACTCTCGCTATCCAACACATTTAATTAAAAGACCATAAATAGCGCTACTTTCAAATAAAAGATTTAGAACCAGATTCAACAAATATTTAATCTTTTAAGCACAGTGTAAAATCAATGTAAAGGATTGCAAAAACTATTTTGGAACCAACGTATTTTGGTCAGTCTGGACTACCTTTAAGATCTTCTGAGCATTTTAGAAATCAGGCCCCATTCTGAGAGGCCACAAACTGAAAACCCAGGGAAGGTAAGCCACTGATCACTTAAAATTCTTTCTTTTCTATTTCTGGATAAAAATCACAATGAAGATACACAAATAATGTGCTATCTTCATTACAAGCCACCATCAAGTTAACAATATCTTTTCAGGGAGAAACTGCAGTTACAGGAAAGCTATTAAGGAAGGAAGGAAAATGAAGGGGGAAAGGAGAGGGCAACTGTGAATGTGAGAAAATAAAGAAAATGCTACTAAGCTTTTAGAAAAACTGCTTATGTTCATACACATCTGAATATTGATCCAGATATGTCAAAATCAAGAGTAATAACAGCACTGTGATTGTGTGGAAAAGTTCTTTGACTGCACTATAGCATTGCAGCATAGGAATGGGAATACATTGAAATCAGCCCTTTTTCAAGATTTGGAAGTTTTAAATTAAGTGATAAAAACAGAGGAGGTCTGAGGTTTATTAGAAGACTGAGCTGCAAGGTGTGATATTTCCCTTAAGTGCTAATCAAATACTGTCTGTGACATAGTAACATGGTCTTAACAATTGTTAAAGAAGAGGAAAAAAGGGAAGAAAAACTCTACAGAATTCTAACACACTGTTGCATAAGAATGAGTACTTGTGAAAAACAGTGTTTCTGATGTGATGAATTCACCATCAGTTCTTAGTCTTGCACTTCCAGTTTAACTGTGAGCATTTTGCATCCATTAGCGGTATAAATTTCAAGCAGTCTGGAGAAGAAATAAATTCCATACCAGAACATCTAGATTTCTGTTTCAACCACTTACATGTGGATAAGCATCCTATTTATACATACAGATATACTTATATTATATAGATACATATGTACTCGCCTTCATTCAATAAGATGTTAACAAGATTTATATACTTACATAGCACACACAGAGGCACTTCCATTAATAAGGCTGTGAGGTTTTCAGATGCTTACTGTCCACATGGCTGATATAATGAACAAAAGCAGGCACGTGGTTTTGGGTTGCTTCCTTCCAACAAAAGCCTGACCCTTTTGAAGTGACTTCTTTGACAGTACAAATCTGATGGGGAACAAACATCGGAAACAGGGCCATAAAATTCTAGCACTTTCCCTAACTTGCTATACAGCTTCACATAAAGTAGTTACTCCGTGTGGCCGTGACCCAGCAAACCATTTCAACATGCGCTTAAATGACCCAGTCTCCTCAGCTGTAATACCGTGATAAGGGTATTTCCTGACTTAACTCTCAGGATATTGTGAAGACCTAAGTAACAGTTGCAGGGAGCACTGAAGTTGTAGAGCAGCAGCCACCCTGTTGTAACCACTACAACTATTAAACGTTCCTTAGAACAATGACGATAACTTTTTCTATGATGCACGCCAATATGCCTGGCCACTTACTGGGCACGTTCCCTTGATGGTCTGTGTCCCCCTGAGTCCTAATCTCCTTACGACAGTCACCATCAGGAACCTGGACATTGTCTTCTTCCCACTGATACATCCTCTTTTCTTTCCAAAAGAAACTAGGGCAGGAGAGTGCAAAGGGACAATGAGAGTCCAGATCCCAGAAAGCAGGGACGTTTAGCCAGCTGGATCTGTGAGCTGTGAAGTTCCCTGGGTTGCAGAGAACAGACTCATGGAGACCAGACATAAAGAGCAGGGGAAGAGGCAGTGAGAGACCAGAGCCTGGAACGTGTCAGTGCTCCTCTGCAATGAGGAAAGGATGGCCCGGTGATGAGTTGGGTCTCAAGGACTGCAGCACATGAAACTCATTTATTGTGACCTTAGGGAAATTGTTCTTTGTCCCTGTGAAACAGGAATAATAGTTCTTAAGTGGTTCTCAAGATGTTAAGGTTTATGATTTTATCTATTGTTTTGATGCAATGGTAATAGACCCATTGAAGTATCTTAGGCAAACAGGGGCTGTAGTTTCCTAATTAAATTTATGCAAAAAATTTTTGCATAACATTGGTATAAAGGAAAAACTTACTTTGTGATTTCACAGAATCACAGAATCACGTAGGTTGGAAGGGACCTTTTAAGATCATCTAGTCCAACCAATGGAAAAAAAAAAACAAAAACCACACCACACCAAAAAAACCCCTCCAACCCAACACTAATCCATATCCCCGAGCACCATGTCAACTCGTCTCTTGAATACCTCCAGGGATGGTGCCTCTAC
>JAOXNO010000013.1:54093050-54113830 GCA_028565335.1 Limnodromus scolopaceus | reverse complement strand
GGAGATTTAGATTAGACACCAGAAAGAAATTCTTTGCTGTGAGGGTGGTGAGACACTGGAACAGGTTGCCCAGGGAACTTGTGGATGCCCCATCCCTGGAAGTGTTCAAGACCAGGCTGGATGGGGCTTTGAGCAACCTGGTGTGGTGGAGGTGTCCCTGCCCAGGGCAGGGGGCTTGGAACTCAATGATCTTTAAGGTCCCTTCCAAATCTAACCATTCTATGATTCTATAATTCTATAAAAAATAGTTGTAAACAAAGCTGAATTATAGGACTGTCACCATTGGTGGGAAATTAATGAGTTTATTTGGCTATTCAGTTAATACTTCAACTTTTCCCCCCCCATGTATCAGAAAGGTGATACTGTTCAGTTTACTCTCCATAAGAAACTATTATGTCTAATTTAAAGGAAATCCGAGTACATCTTAGCACACATAGAGGAAAATATAAAGAAAACATTCTCCACTAAGTAGAGGCATAATTACCGACCAACACTCAGCAAAACTTCAACCAGCATTTTACTTCACTTATTATGCACAGAGTAGGAAATGTCCCCACTTGTCCACTGAAAGATTTTTATTTCCCCTGCCAATAAGGCACTGTCACGTGCTCGAAAGAAACACGTGAGGCAAGAAAAAACATCTCTGATTGCCACAACGCAAAGAAAGACAGAAAAAGAAAATCTAGGGTCTGCTGGGAGGACAATCCAGCTCAGACACCCAGAGCAACAGCCCCAGAGAGCCGTTGGTCCCAGTTGGTACTGTTACTCAGGTACTCTGAGCCTGATGGAAAAGACTTCCACTATTTCTTAATTTCCCCCAAAAACTGAATTCCCAGAACTAGGTATGAGATAGCTGGCTTTTCTTCCTTAAAACATTAATTTTAGAAGTATCAACTGCAGCTCGAAGACCATTCCAGGAGGTATAGCAAATTTTCGAATACACAGTGAAGAAATACTCTGGGAACATGTGACAAAAGTATGAAAAGGTTTGCTGTTTAATGTTTTACTTCAGAAGGAACCTTAAAAGATTCCAAATTAAAGTATCATCCATTAAAAACACAGACTAGCCTTTTCTACATAATCCTGGAGCTTGTAACAAGTTCCTTGCCATTCCCACCATCGCTTTTCTGCTTTTGCAATCAGCAAGAATATATTGTTTATATATTTATTAAGATTTTTTTTAAGTATTTTGAAGATAGCTAAGTGAGCTGTCGTACATCATTTCTGCTGAGTTCTTGTAATGGTCTTGAATTCCTCAAAATTGAAATCAGCTCTGCGAATGTAAAAGACATAAACAGTCGGCCCTGATGACTAAAAAAGGCGAATGAGGTAACAGTAACGCCGGTGAAGCTGTTTGTCTCCAATGTACCATAAATAGTGAAGTGAAATTAAAATTTTTCAATCAACATCAGTCATGCACATGCATGCATGCACACACGCGCATATGAAAAGACCTGCCTGATGAGAAGCAGATAGGATCAGAAGTTCAAGCAGAGGTTCTTACAAAACATAAAAAAAAAATTAAAAAAAATTGTTGGGATTTTTTATGTTGTTGTTGTTGTTCCTATATTGTGGGATCTCCTCCCTGCAGGAAACGATGGATCGGAGTACAGACTTCCTTAATTTCCTGCGAACTTCCCCTGTGCAGAAGTCACTTTTCTCTCCCATATATCTAGTCCTACTGAAGCTTCCCCCACTACACTTACATTTAATGATCAAAAAAAGATAGTGAGTATCACTAGCAGCCGTATCGGCTCCCTGTATTGAAATATACTGATCAAACACATGGAGTTATCCCACTGTTATTTCCACAATTATAACTGGTCTTCCTCATACGTGCAGAGAATAAATATGAATACATGCATACATAATAAACAGGAATCGTAGAAATATCAAGGGACCTTTAAGATCATATACATAAGAGTTTTCCAAATAACTTTTTTCCTTTGGAAATCAAATATTTTTCAACTATTAACTAGGATCTGAAAAACTGCAAACCATCAGTAAGGTGAAACACAGAGTGGTTATGGAAGAAATCTGCGGCACAGTAAGGAAGTCCTATTAGATTTCTTGCCTCTTCGTCTTGTTCCTTAAAATCATTCTTCTAAGAGATTGATCGCAATTAGTCTCCATGGAACCCCAACACCATTTAATGAATCACAGAACAGGAAAAGCCTATCTCTGAAAAAAAATGCCTTTCCTGTTTCAGTAGTATATTTGTAATGCTCGGTGACAGGAGAAGACCGGAAAAAGGGACATTTCTCCCGAGTGGGTTGATTAATTAACATAGATTGCCTGAACTCAGTCCAAGAAATCTATGCCAAGGAGGAATCCTGGACTGCCTTTCCTAACTGAGCTTGGAGCAGCCCCCCGAACACATTATCTCAAGAGGCCAGAAGGAAATCACGAAGCCAGGTACGAAATTGGCCTTTCTGAGCAATAAAGACATCCTTGATGCAGATCATGGGCCAAAGGACTGAAATAGTGTTTATCAACTCAGGAAATGGGGATGAGGAGGACGCACAATATAAACATTATCAAAACTAAGAATAGTTGTTTTGTCTGGAAGAGGTGTTTTAGGCTATTTCTACAGTTATATTGTTTCCTGTTTGATGAGAGATGATTCCGAAGTGTAGGCTTATATCCAAATTCCCAATTCGCTAAGGCTTAGAAGGGGTCAGAAATGAGGTTTATTACACAGAGGTTCCTTCTAGTTAATAAATTCTACAAAGGTTAGTGTCTTAGGGACAGCTGAATGCATCGTGTTTTTTCCTTAAAAAAAAAAAAAATTATATTACAAACACTCTTTTGACTACAAAAAACAACCAGCAGCTTTTGAAAATCAACATTAGACACCAGATAATGCAGAAGTTGGGAATATTATTATTTGAGTTTCCTAAACCATATAAAATAGATTATAATGGAAAAGGTTTGGGCAAGATTGCGTTGCACCCATGATCTTTTTTCCTCAAAAATCAGTACAGGCTGGTATCCATTATGATCCATATTGCAACTCAGAATAAATTACTCCCTAGGTCCCAGCAACCCACATGCTACCACCCTTCAGAAAAGTCCATTACTCTTTGGCAAAGTAGTTCAAGACTAACCCAGAGACTAAAGCTGCTTGAAATTTTGTCTCTTCACTTAATGGGATTGTCTCTGTGCCATCCAACATCACCTGCAATCTGGCACTCTCTACAACACCTCTCCCCCATCATTTTTTGCCCTCAATAGTACTTTCCATGCTCTACATTCCCCATTTTCTTAAACTATGTCATTTCTCCTCCACAGGGCTATGGAAAGGTCTAAGCACAACCGAGCGGAATGAGAAGATACTGAGGTTATTCACAGAAGAACATAATCCAAGTTGGAAAGGACCTCAGGAGGTCTCCAGTCCAAGTTTTTGCTCAAACCAGGGTCAGGTCTGAGGTCAGACCAGGTTACTCACAGCTTTAGTTGTTTCTTGAAAACCTCAAGAACAGGGCCTTCGCAACCTCTCTGGGCAACCTGCTCCACTGCCTGCCTGTTGTCCTGATGAAAAAGACTTTCCCAATATCCAGTTTGAATGTCTCTTGTCTCTCATCCTCCCACCACGCACTGATGTGACGAGCCTGGCTCTTAATGTTGATAACCTCCCTGTAGGTGCTGGGGGGTTGCTGCCTGGCCCCCCTGAGGCTGCCTTTTCCTCAGGCTGAACCAGCCCCTGTTCCTCAGCCTCTCCAGCTGCGAGACAAATCAGCTCTAGAATAACTTCACAACATGAATATACTGAATGGTATATGTGAAATATTATCCCAATGAAATCACTCAACTACTACAGAATTTTCCTTAAACATTTTTAAATGTTTTCTTAAACGTTTTCTTTTAAACATTCATCTTCACATTTTTCTTTAGAACGGCCTTACAATCTTTTATACAGTCGCTCTTAGTCAGACATGACGAACTCCCTTTTTCACATTCATTCTGGAATCTAAGATAACTTGCTAACAGTAACAGCAGTGTATATTTGCAAAGACATTTTTCAACGAATACTTCAAGCAAGAGATATCAAAATATAAGGTCTGTACCTTTCCTACCATCAGTACACATTTTGAAAAGAAAAATGAACAGGTATTTGTTTTTTATAATGTGACTTCTTGCACTCCAGTTCCACCAGTGCCTTACAATGTGTGCACATTATATCTCAGGCTGGGAATTATAAAAAAAGGCAAGGGGGAAAGCACTGACTAGGTGTGGAAAGAATTGAATTCAATAACCATATCAAAAGATTTTTAAGCAAAGGAGGGTTATGAATCCCAAGTTCAACGTTAAAAATGCAGCCTATGTTAAAGTCAATGGCAACATCCCTCAGAATTTCAAGATGTAAGATCTACCAGTGTGGATTCATGTACAGATCCATGCCCACTCTCAAAGTGGGGACATGCCTGGAGAAGGACTACTCCAAAACAATATGCTAGAGACGGAGGCCAACCATGATATTCAGAGCTGAAATCTGCCAGCATGTTCTCATTCAGTAAGCGTATGTCACTAGACTCACAACTTTACTTGGCAGCCCACGTCTGACCTCTGTCAAGAGCCTGAAGTGTAATGTCCAATTCAATTACTAAAAGACACATTAAAATCTGGCTTTTACGCTGAAGAGGTAACAGTCACTCAATTTTATTTTGGGATCGGAGTCTCCATAGTCTCTTTAAGAAGAGACATTTTTAGTCTATTCAGTTTCAACATTCACATGAATATCTTAAGCAACCTCGAACCAGAAACTGAGAGCTTAGTAAAGTTGTTCTCTAGCAAATATAATATATCCAAATATAATCATATTGAAAAAAAGTCATTACTATTTTAAATAGTCATTGAGAAACAGTTTATCTACCGGAGGTCTTCTGGGCACACTCTTCAGATATAGCACTGAGCAGGACAACTCAGGGTACTTCCATTACCTACCATCAACGGTGGCCAAACTCACTTAAGCACTTTAATTTTGGGACAGAGCAATGCGCTGTCTTTCAGTGATATCAATAGGTCCATTCTGCTCACACTGAAAGAGTGTCCTTCACCCCTCCCTCCCCTGTTTCTCCCCTCCTTATCCTCCATACCAGGAAAGGAAGGAATTCTCCTTTTCCTGCTCAAATATCCAATAATCATTTCAGCCATCTGCTTCAATACAAGAAACTCTTCATAGAAGCCCATCTAAATGGCAAACCATTAGAGATTTAGATGATTTATTTTAGTTTAGTGCAGTGTCACTGGTTTAATAAAATAAAAAATAACTAAGGATTTGGGAAGTACTATGGCTTACCTATGTAAAAACTCACTCTCTTGCCAATACATTCTATCGCTGCTGACAGACATTAGAACATTCCTTTCATCTCCTTCCTCTTCTTGCAGTTTAACCTATCCCCTTAAGGAGTATTTTCTTTCTCTAAGATAGATTATACATTGTATGCAACATGAAAACCTTAAGCACTTTCTCTACCATCTGCAAGGCTTTTCTGCCCACTTCTTTAAAAAGAATTAAATCAAAGCCCTTATTAGTCTTTTCATTTTGGATAAATAAACCAGGATTACTTTTCCGTTAGAATCTAAAACAAAAGGATTATTATTTCAAGATATGTGCTTCTAAATTAGAGAAGCATTTTTGAATACAATCAACCAAACATCCAAGCCTAGTGGGACCAAATGCGGAATGCAAACTGTGATAAAGAGCAAATATGAAGCATACACATACACAAAACACCCCCTCTATTCATGCAGAAAACATGATCTAATATGGGATTGATTTCTTTCAAATAATTCTTTCTGCATCCCAGTGTGATTCCAGGATGTGCAAATTAAGATAAATTTTATGGGTCAAATTCTTCTTACCACTACATGTGCTCAAGTCAACTGAAATTGATGACAACTGGATGCTGTGTCAGAGGGTGGAATTTGGCACAGAAAAATCACAATGTAAGGAGAAGATGCTATAAAAATGACATGGTGCTTTGAATGAGGGAGGAAACAATTCTCCATGTGGCTTGGGAGAGGGAATAGCATAGAGAAGCAGAAAAAGTTGACCCAATAGCTAGCAGATTATCAGCTAAGGCTCAGTTGTCAAAACAGAGCCAACTGCAAGGATCTGAATGAGAATTTTCATAATGGCTCTAGACGGACCTAACCCCATTCCATAACGAACTCTAATGGAAGCAAAGCTACACGAGTTCCAATTCCAGACCCACTTAGAGCTTAAAAGAGGAAAGACTAGTTTATTACTTCTGTATTGTTTGTGAATCCAAAATAGCTATTTAAGACTTCATCATTGCAGAGCCTCATGTCTAACCTTATTATACAAAATAGTGTGATGAAACCTTCAGTACGAACTTCCCTCCTCTTTTCTTTTTCTTTTTTTTTTTTTAACAACAGAAATGTCCCTAATAGAAGCCTGTTTAACTTGCAAAATAGGCCTAAATCAAAAACAGATTCACATATTCGTGTAGATGATTTAGCAGTAATATTTCTAGCAGTGGGAGTTTGCAAATATTATCAAATCCATGTTCATGCTTTATGACAACTGACCGATGAAAACCAGAAGCTATTCTGACACACATTTTAACCCATTTTTCTGCTACCAGAATGAATATGAGCACAAATGTCTTCCTGGTGAAGCTTTTGTTCATCTGAGTGAAATGTGAAGATGTGTCATGTCCTCAGCTGAGTTCCAGAACTACTCAGGATGTCATGTAGCATTTAATTTCAAGCTCCATTTAGAAAAAAGAATTAAACATCTAACCTGGAACAGCTATCCTCCCAGCTGTTGGATGATTCATTTCCATCACAAGCCCATTGTGGAGCACCTAGAAAAAAAAAAAAAACAAAACACTTATGTTATCAAAAAATATAATCAGTTCCTAAACTCAAAAGGAAAAGAGAGATAAATATTATAATGTTCTTTCACAGAAAATCTGAAAAATACAGGGAGCTGCAATTCAAGTAATTTGTTTAATTTGTAAAATTAAATCCCTGATGTTTGACACTACTCTCTACTTTATGCCTCTAACTAAATGCTTCAGTAAGACTTTACAAGTCTAACATAACTTTAAGCTCTTCTATCCAACATCAAACATAAGAAACCGAGCTGCAAGCATGTCACGCTTTCAACCACAAACACGCAACTAGTACCAACATGAAATGAGAATTAAAACCTTCACCCACTTTCACTTTTAATCTGCAATATGTATTGAAGGCCTATACACAACTTATGCTCTGGTGGTTTTCTTTCACTGTTACTCATTTGCTTTTGAGCTTGTGACTGATCACACTATGAAATTCTGTCCTAGTAGTTCTCACAAACATTCAGGAAATATGCCATAATTTTGATGTTATTTCTGTTCTTTCGGGTGGATATGCCACGCTTCAGCTCCGTGGATATCTGTATGGCATGACTGATGATTATTCCTCACAATTTCCAGTTCCTTCTTATTAGCCTCAATCAGAAAACAATGTATAATACCAAAATTCTCAAGTAACAGGGAAAAAGAAATTCATAATAGCAAACTCATGGCTATTGTTAATAAAACTCTGCGTCCAAAGCCAACATCAGTCTTTATCACATCCTTACCTCTTATTCTGCTAACTTCTAAGACTGTTACCCTAATCACATCATCAGAATTCTTAAAAAATATTAATTTTTTTATATGCAAAATTATTTGTATATATAAAATTACTAATTTTTTATATACAAATAAAAACCCTCCCATTAACAGTGGTTTTCACAGCCAGTGTAACAATCCAACATAATATCCAATATTTTCATATCCTACATAATGACAAAACTGCAATAAATATTGACCTTGCACTACAAACATCACCAGCAACCTTGACTATTCACAACAGGTGTTTGCCTAATTATCCTTGAAAATTTCCAGTTAACAAGATAACAATTTTCTTACGCAGTCTGCACCATATTCTCTATTTTTATTGTTAGAAATTTTTCTCCTAATACATAATCTAAATAGCTTTGCTTCATATTAAACATCTTTATTCTTGTCTTTTCCCCAACTGGACACAGAAAACCAATCACTATCATCTTTATAACATTCTTTTACATACTGGAAGATGGTAATCACATCCTCCCTCGGTCTGCTCTTTTCTAGACTAAACAAAACTAATGCCTTTAGCCATTCTTTCCAGGTCAAATTTTGTGAACCTTTTATCTGTGTAGAATAGCACGCTTTAAAAATTCTCATTCCTGAACAGGTGGTGTCAAAAGGTCAGGTCAGCTTTCTCTTAGCTTGTGGGGTGAGCCTATTTAGTTGACATTTAGAAATCCAGATATTTCCGATAATAGATGCTGGTGGAATAATGTCTATTCACTGTTCTAATTGTCTGGCGCTGTACCAAATCATTAGTTCTATTTCTCTTTCGGAAGGCTAAGGTCAATTTTGGTAGATGTTCAAGGAAAGCAACCAGAATTTTTTTTTTCCAAACGACAGAATTGGAAAATATAATTGCTTGTTTTAATCCATATTTAGAATCTTTCCAGTTACGCCCTTAATCAAACAGTACTGAAAGCTGGGCCTCCTTTCTTCATAACTTGCTTCCACTTGGCTTGCTTTATGCATTTAATTGATTATTTGTGACCTAAATGCAAGAAAACACACTTGTTTGAACTTGAAATCAACAGTACATTCAGGTGTATAAATACTTCGTTAGAGGGCAAATTAAAGGCTGTAGCTTGAAATGGCACCATTTGGTTAAAGAAAAACATACAGATTCTCTAGCAGTTAGTCAGGGCTCCACAAAATTCATGCCTTCCTGTGTTCTGTGTCTCTAAATTCTTATTCTGGTACGGCAGACATATCGCTTTTAAAAGATTTCCTTTTGTTAGGCTCAAATTCCATTTCCCTTTACTTGAATAAACTAAGAGAAACCTGCAGTGTCTTTGAGGATCACCAGTCCCACTGCTATTCCCTTTTAAAAGAATTGCTTAAGATAGTCAAGCTTCCTTTCCATTTTTACAGTAGTACAGTGTTGATTTTACCTCTCAGGTACATTATTTTCTTGAAAACACAGCAGTTGTCATTACTCTTATTACTCTTATTTTCTAGTTATTAAGCCTGTATTAGTATGCTCAGTTCCATCTTTTCTTTTAAAGACAACAACTCCCAAGTAATGAATCTGCTCAAAGACCGTGGTTTTTTCCCACATCAGTAACCCTGTTTGAAAGAACTGTCTCATTTCCTGTTTCATGTGTTCCACTATCTGGATTCCTGAAAAGAAATTGAAAAAAACAACTTCGCTGATTCCTCCTCATGTGCATTCTAGAAACTATGAAGGAAACATAGAAGATTACTGCATCCTAGCCTTTGGGAGAACTCAACGGTTACATTCATTATCATGAAAGACAAAGGAAGTCTGAGAAGAAAGTAAGAGACAGAACTTGAAGGACTTGTTCATTGTCTTGTACTACTCAAATGGTCATCATCCTTCTCATGTGGCAGAGTCCTCTATCCCCTCTGTATTCACCTTAGTTCGGCATAAGGAACTGATGAATGAAGAGGATGATGTAAAAGATGATGTCCAGCAGTAGATCAATTTTATTTATTTTTTTTTCCACATGGCTTAGTTTCCAGGTCAGGAATCCTCTATGACTAAATTATCTGCTACCATTTGAAATTGTGTGAATCAGACTAATGTTTGGGTGGCATTTTACACTGACTATAAGGAGTTGATTGTAAGGGAACCAGAAACACAGTCTTCTGTCTTTTGGTCATAACCTTTTCATGCCATTTCATTTTACTCCAAATACAGTCATCTTCTAGATGAAAAAAGGAACCCCCCTTGTCTGTTTACCAGTTGATGAAAAGAAATCCTGATGTCACCATTTTGTAATCTTATCTCAACCATTAGTACTAGCAGCATCCTGCTGTTACTTACGACGCGTTCATGTAGGATTTTTTTTTCTGTTCGTACATTTTTATGTACAAAGACTGGCACTTAGAACTGCAAAGGAAAAAACTCTATTTGCAAGAAAGAAAAAAATACATAATATGAAAAAGCAAAAAATCTCTGCATTTTACTGAAGTCAATAGAAGATAGGCTTGCTCTGATTTGTGCCATCTGTTATAATGATTCAGCTTTTGCTACATAGTCTTTTTTTTAATTTGCGGTTTTTTGCAGTTTGAATTTGAAAAATTATATAGATATTATATATACAGTGCATAATATACATAATTATCATTAGTTGCTATAATTCTGCTTTAGGATTATTTATTGTATATGCAGACGACATCAGATTTGCCCACATTACAAAAAGAAAATATTGTTTGGTGATGGATAAAAGCAACAGAACTCACTATGTTTTAAATTTTTTTTCGCCAGTATGGGTTATTACATGACTTTATTGAAATGACAGCAAATAGAACAATTCATACGATTATGTCTTCAGAGAATAAAAGAATTTAATTAAAAAAATACTTCCATATTATTTTCCCAATACTATATGCAAGGAAGTCCACATAGAATCTTTTAAGCAAAGATCTTAACGTTTTACTTGTGTAATGCAAACCAAGGGTAATTTAATATATTTCATCATCTATATTCTCAGTTGTTTCATCATTTCCTCTTAGCCTGTCATGAGAAAAACTATGGAGGATACTTACATCAGTTGCTATGAAGCTCACAGTAATCCAGATATAATAACTTGAATGATTAATTTTGCTCTTTTCCCTAACGTGGCTAATAACTGCAAGTTAAAAAGTGGTTAAAAGTTTTGTAACAGGCAGAGTTAAAATCCCTGAGCCATCTGCTTTCACAAGGAGGATCAAATATTAACTCTAGTTATTTCTTGCATTCTCACCTTGTTCAAAACAATTATTCAACTGACAAGTTTTTTCTGTGTTAATATTTATGTTACCAGTGGGCATGTTCAGTTCAATACTGTCATTTTTCTTTCCGTATTTGAGTCTCTTTTGAGTCTCACTTAAAAACTAAGGACATACGAGGAAGAAAATGAGAAAAAAAAATGAACTTCAAAAGAAATAGAGTTATGATATAAAAATACAATATGGCTGCAGAAACAATTTTAAATTTCATCTTCATGTAAAAGACTTGCAAGACTGACAATCTAGATTCTAACAGGGGCTTTATTTATGGCCTCTTGGGACTTAAGGCTCTTTCTTTACAGGATCACATGGCACATATAGTGGTGCAAGACCCCTTTTCAACTTTCACAGATCCTTCAAGGAAAAAAGTGAAACTCATTTTTATATGACTGCACTGTTCCTTAAGGTAGTAATAGATGTACAGACTATTAAGGCATATGGTGGCTTTTTGGGGGACTTATGTGTGAGTACCTGTTTATCTATCTAAAAAAAGCTAAAAAAACTATCACCATGCAGGCTGATTTAAAGAAATCTGTTTTTTTATGGAGCCTCCACAACTTGTAAGATTATCTGATGCTTGACGATGGGTCCTTCAGTTCATAAACACAGTAAGAACACATACACAAAAGGGTTCTTCTGATAAAAAGATTATATAGCAAAGTAACAGAAGTTGTGAAACAGAAATTAATCATGAATACTATTGTTAACAAGCATTAATCTTCTCTGCATCCCTCAAAAATCAATGGCTCACATGCTAAGGAAGTAAAATACCTTATTGCATTATTGATGCAGCAGCACAACTGGCAGGTGGGAGAACCAGGCGGGTGGGAGAACCAGAAATATTCTGCCTTTTTTTCACGTGGATAACGGGGTGTTTGGCCACCTACTAAACATCTGGCAAATTTTGTGATTATCATAAAGGTCCTTTCATACCATGTTAGTTCATTTCAGCTGTAATGTAACTGACTATGCATGTAACCCATCACCCAAGACAACGCTGTTTCTCTTTGAACCGCCAGCAAGGTTTTAACTGCATTCTAGGTACCACCTAAGGTACAATCAGCTTCCAAATCCCAATTGAAGGAGATGCTGGAAGCCGAAACATATCAAGCCTGTTGTCTGCTCCCCCCACTCTGCCGAGTTTAAAAAGTTCTGTTTAATGGAGAACCAGGCATTTGAAACGTGCATCTGTACAGATACCACTTTCTCACAGTTTCTAGAGTTTAGTGAAAAAGATTTTCAGAGCCACAAAGGAAATGATGTAACCATTTTCTCCATATTTTTGTAGCCACAAGATAGCCGGCTGTTGGTAAACGTAATTACTACTCGTGCCTCCAAACCACAAGAAAATAATGATACTGTTTTTCCTGTACATGCTGAACATAGAGCTGTGGCCATAATCACCCCCCTAAAGAACTAATAGGGCATGTTGTGAACACAATGCCGTATTGGAATCGCGTCCCACATCCTCAAATCACCTCTTTCCAAATAAAAAGACATTAACTCATTTGAAATTTGAAAAAGATGTTAAATGTATCCCTATCTGATGCCGTTCTGCTTGGTCTTGTATTCTAGAACGATGTTACCCAGCAGAATGCTTCTGCTTATCAGCATGTTCCCTCCCTCCTCCATTTTTTTTTTCAATGCCATAATCTCAGTATTTTAAAGTCCTGTTGCCAAAAGAAGTTGTCTTTTATCACTAATAAGTTTATTCTTCTTCTTTCCAAACACAGCTTCTAACATAGAGGGCTCACTTGGAGAAGGTAATATCATCTTTCCACCGTATGAGGCATGTAGGCATTGTATTAGTGAATCACATCTATCTCCACTTCATCTGCATCTACCTCTCATATCTGAAGTATCTCCCTATTTCATGCTTGAACAGGACTTAATGTAAACAAAAGTAATGTTTTTACAAATTTTTGAATGAGTGAAATCTGCTTTTTTTTTTTTTCTTTCTGGTTGCCTGTTAATTTACCTCTCTACTCTCAGCCCCTTACTCTGACACACTCTGCTGTGAGTAAATCAGGGTCCCTTCTGTCCCTAGCGCCACATCTGTGATACTAAATGAATGCAACAGAAGAAAACCACAGTTCACTGGACTGTCCTTATTCTCCACTTCTGCTTTCTGCTAGCCCGTGTCTTACAAATTGTTTGCTCTGGTAAACTTTTTCTTCTCTTTGTGGGTGTGAGGTGACGGCTTTGACAAAGTCCTTCTTACGCCACAGCTTCACAGCTTTTTACACACATGCTGTAGATAAAAATACTTTTTATTGACATCCCTAGGGATGGGTTTTTAATGCCTGAAGCGTATATCTTTGGTTCAAAAAAATCCTGATCCAAGTAACCGTATTCAAATACTTGCTTTTCTACTTGGCTCCTGTGTCTCTTGTTCTACTACAAAACACTTCAACTGGATTCCATGTTGATTCTTAGGATTTAATTTCCTTACTTTTATTTAGTATCCTTTTCCTACAGAGGTTTTACCTCCTCCAGTCTAGCAGTGGTTCTATAAACTAGCTATTAGCTCTTCAATATTGAATTTGACAGTGGCCACGACTAACCCAAAAAGGCCCGCTCTGATACATGACTTCAGAGTTTCTTACCTGCGTTCCTGTACCCCACTTAAGTCAAGAATTGCCATTCCGTTTGCACGCTCTAGAACTAAATGTTCCAAAAAGACAATCACTCAGAGCGATGAGAAATTGCTTCCCTTGCACTCTATCCCGCTGTGACATTGGACCAGCTGAAGGTACTTGAAGTCACCCATTATTACTACCTCATTAGGCTTAGTTGATTCTTTGATCTCCTTCAATGTTTTGGACTCAATATCCGTTTCCTGATCAGAAGGCTCAACAGTATAGCCCTAATACTGCTCCCCCAGCTCTATGACCTAATCTGTCCTTCCTGTTCAGTTTATAGCCCGGTATTACACTCTCCTATTGATTTTTGTCATTCCAAGGTTCTTCTGTAATGGCTACTATGTCAAGATCCTCGTTGTTTGCCAAGAATTTCAAGTCACCTATTTTTTTCTTACACATCTCATGTTGGTATACAGATATGTATAGGATTTGTATGCATTTGGGGAAGCAGGGAGTTGGCTACATCATTTTTCATTTAATTCTTAAGTTTGGCACTGTATTAGCTTTCCAGAATTTCTCAGTTGTCCCTCCTTCACTTTTGCTGCATATTTCATTCTTGTCCCTTACACCTTTTGTCTGACTGACATCACTAGCAGATGTCTTTCAATGGTGAGAACCCTCATTTGTCAGCTTTTCCTCAACTCCTGTACGAGTAACCACACTCATTAATTTCCTAGACCAGCAATCTATTTTTGCTACAGTTCTAGACAACCCCTTCCACAGAGGTTCTTCCTCCTCCAAAGCTCTGTGTAAGCGTCCCGATAGAAATACTACTTCTTGTCATCCATTGACTGAAATACCAAAAATATTAAATTACGAAACCTCCACACGAGACCAAATGCAGTTCAGAAGCAAGCATAAAGATAGCATAACTTCACCAGGTTTCCTGGGTAAGTTTCTAGGATTCTTTTAGTAGTTCATAATACTGGCACAAAATACAGCCACCACAGTGAACTCCTCTCAGGCAGCCTATGGAAGTCTGTTCTTCAACTTCTGGCCTCACCCTCTTCCTCCCTGAGAATCTACTCAACAAAGTGGTTTTTTGTGGCCATCACGAACCAGGCAATTAATGCTTTCAGTAATTCAATTTCCTAAATCATCTTTCAAATTCAATAACTGAAGGAAGATATGACCCTGATACTTAGCAGCAGTTTGTTTTACTTCCCTTAGCACCCACTGCTACAAAATAAAAAATTCCTTACCGCTAAATCAGCCACAGTATAATGCACAAAAGAAAGAGACATTAAATAATCCAAAAAATATTAAACAATGAAAACCATTTGTGACAGAGTAGAAACACCTTTGCCATTGTCTAATCGTCAAACACATATTTATTCCTGAGAAAAAGTACTAAATTCAATTTATACCTCACAGTCTAAGTAAATATGAGACACGTGCTAAATACGTCTATATAAATCTCAAATGTTTGCATCAGATGTATTGGAAAATAATGAGAGTAAAAGAAAGTATTTTTATTCTAATAGCAGACCGTATTCCCGTAAAGAATCAGTTTTTTAACTTTTGTGGAGAAGCATTTCAGAGGGGTTTATTAGGACATGGTATAATTAGTATTTATAACGAATAGCAGGGAGATTAAGAGAATAAAGATTTATAACTCAGGCTAAAATATACAAAAATGCAAGGACACAACTCTGTCATTACTTACATAAATTCTTTAATTTTCAAGGTTGCAGACCTGCCCCTGACTTCAGGGGGCTTCCTGGGTGCTTAAAAATCAGGCCCCTTCCCTCAGGTGCCCAAGCATAGCTCCCTGACAACCTCTTGCACCATCCGTCTGGAAACGTGGCAGAGGAGAGAATCTGCCTTTATTGGTTAAAAAACACATACACTTTTCACATGTGTTTTTTCCTCCCCCCCAAGAACGGAAACGTGATTGTAAAACCACACTTTTGGTGGGTTCGAACGCGTCAATCCTCAATTCCCAGAAATATTTCAGCAAAGATGGTTGGCTGTACAGCTATCTGGAGACGAGACCTGGCTCATCCCGACAGCAAGACGGGGTGTGGGTGCATTCAAAGCACTGGCTCCGGGATCAAAGAGCCCCTCCGTCTCCAGCTGCGGCGCACCTTTCGCGTGGAACACCGATAACTCCACACCCATCACCTGGAAGGTGCTACAGAAACAGATTGATTTTATTACTGCAACAGGCTGAAACGCTGACTGGTTTTGCTTCTTTCGGTCAGAATTGCCAGTAATTCACTGCTAGCAATGGTGTTACAGATCACTGGTTTTCAATAGTATTTTTTCCTTCTTTAGATTATTAAAAGTACTATATTCAGCATTTAAATAGGGAAACGAAGCTGGTGAGGGGTCTGGAGAACAAGTCTTCTGAGGAGAGGCTGAGGGAGCTGGGGGTGTTCAGCCTGGAGAAAAGGAGGCTGAGGGGAGACCTTCTCGCTCTCTCCAACTCCCTGAAAGGAGGGTGTAGCCAGGGGGGGGTCAGTCTCTTCTCCAAAGTCCCAGGCGATGGGACAAGAGGAAATGGCCTCAAGTTGCACCAGGGGAGGTTCTGATTGGATATTGGGAAAAATGTTGGCATGGAAAGGGTTCATAAGCCTTGGAATGGGCTGCCCAGGGAAGTGGTTGAGGCACCATTCCTGGAGGGATTTAAAAGAGGGGTTGACATAGTGCTTAGAGACTATTTAGAGCAGTTTAGTGATGGTTTTTATCAGAGTTAGGTTGATGGTTGGACTAGGTGATCTTAAAGGTCGCTTCCAACCTAGACAATTCTATGATTCTATGATCCTAAGTGTCCTGGTTTCTATTATTTTGGTGTCAAGAACGTCATGTGAAAGGCTTTTATTTTATTTTACTTCATTGTGACTTTTCTCTCATATTAACCAAAACTAGTTTCCAGATGCTTCCCTTTGTGGAAGCTGGCCTGTAAATGCACATGAAGGTAAGTCTACTCCTACAGTGCTAATAAGCTAGAACTGCAATGCCTTCCAGCACCGTGTACCGTAAGTTGGAGACTGGTGGGAAGGAAATACTGAGAACCTTTCCACTGCTAGTGCTCTCATAATAATTCTGTAGATATTTCCTATGCTCATTATACTCAGGTACCACATCCAGACTTGCCTACGGAGCTGGTGATGACGAAGAGAAAATTCTGATGGTTTCTGGGGGGGCTTTGTACAACTGAGGTTTTTCAGAAGTACCTTTTTGTCACGTGGTATAGGAATAAGTCACACACAGTTGCAGCTCTGGACTGAAAAATGTACTGAGGTGTTTGCTCGACACGTAGGAGAACTGTTCAAAATGTGCAATCTTTAACAATACTGAATAGTAAGAACACTTCTAATAGTTCTGTTATAGAAATCATGTGTTTTCTCAGATAGGCAGGCATGTTATGGCAAGAATACATTTATAGGAAGAAAAGAAATCTCAATAGTCAGGAAGCCTCAAATATTCACAAACTTACCGCTGGGCTAATAGCAAGCAATGGAACCATTAACAGCAGCACCGTACCACCACGCTAATATATCACTTGGTTTCTGACGGTCCTTGGGGACCTCACCTGTTTCTCCCAGTACAAAGTACATAATCAGTATAGGTTTCCCAATCTTGCACGCCACACTGAGTTCCCAAGAGCCTTCTTTTAAGTACTCCATCCATCTTTCACCTGCCACGTAAGTGTTGCGGTTTATTTATGCATCATTCAGTGTTTTGTTAGAGCTAGTCTGTCAGCTCAGAGTACTTACCCCTTCCCAGGCCTGCAAAACTTGCTCATCCGCAGAGGAATGCCACTTAACATTGGCACCTGCTTAGCGTTGTAAAGTACATCCAGATGGGAGCATCTCCCTGCAGACCCTCAGCCTGCTGCAGGCAGGGATTCCCTACACCTCTCCTCATAAGCAGTTAATTCCTGCATACTCTTGCACTGACCTTTCCAGCCCTGTAGAAAGGGAATTGTGACTGTGGTGCGAATCGCAGTGTTTTGACTTACGTCAAAGGAGCACTGTGGAGAAACACAGGCAGGCTGCACCGGTAAACAGCGCTGATGCTGTCCAGTTGGAGTGTTGGGTTCTTCTTCCCCAGTGCTTTATGTCCTGGGCACTCGAATGAACTTTCATCAACAGAAATTCTGGCACATGAGATCCTTCCCGGTTTATACACTGCCCCATTAACATTAGCCTTTGAATCATAGAATCATTTCGGTTGGAAAAGACCCTTGGGATCATCAAGTCCAACCATCTCCCCTACTCTACAAAGTTCTCCCCTACACCATATCCCCCAACACCACATCTAAATGACTCTTAAACTCATCCAAGGATGGTGACTCAACCCCCTCCCTGGGCAGCCTATTCCAATGCCCGACCACTCTTTCTGTGAAAAATTCTTTCCTAATGTTCAGTCTAAACCTACTCTGTTGGAGCTTGAAGCCATTCCCTCTCGTTCTGTCACTAATCACCTGTAAGAAGAGACCAGCACCAACCTCTCTACAGTGTCCTTTCAAGTAGCTGTAGAGAGTGATGACACCCCTCAGCCTCCAATTATTTTTTGCAATAAAAGCATTTAACACTGCAGAACTCCTAACAACATGCACCAAGGAGTTGGGATTCGAGAGTGCTACTTGCAAGATGTGTATGGAGAAGCATACTCAGATGGAAAATAAGCTCCCACTTCGTATCAGTATCTCCCACTCCTTTCTAGCAGTTCAGTACTTAGCTATTTTCATCCACTTTTCCATCATTAACATTTAATTTCATGAGTCTTACTACCCAACCATAAAATTTCTCTCCCAGTTGCAGTAAGGCAAGAAGAAATTCAAAGCCAGGCATGTATTTAAAAAAGAGGTGTTTTCTTTCAGAAACTCTCCTTGTTTAAAAAAAAGTTTTGAAAATACTACGTTTCACAGTTACTTAGTCAATAACACGCATTCGATGCTCTATGAGAATTTAATGTAAAAAGCAATTATTATTTGAATACTGTATATGTAACTGTGAGCAAAACCCAATACGTTTTAAAATACGCTTCCTATGAACTTTGCTGAGCTTCCAGATTTCTCTTGCTTTGAACTTAATGATCCTATGCCATTAACCTTAACAATGAAAACACAGGACACAAATTTATAAAACAATAGAAATATTTCAGTTCTGAGTGCTAATGTATAGATTTAACAGCCTACAGTAATGTCACCGGCTATTATACTAAACATTTTAGTGATATTCCCATATTAAAATCTCATTTGGCTGGAAAATATACATCAAATACTTAATGGAAACCAATCCCAGGAAAGGACTGTTCATTTCCTTAAGCCACAGAAATGTTAGAAAGTTCTAGATATACCTGAAAAACCACAGAGAACCTAATAAAGCATTAAATTTGCATTTCAGCACTAATCTTCCACTTTATGTTCCCATTTGTGATCAGACACGGCATATAAGAAGCTTGAACTTTGTTTTGTCTTGTCTGATTCCCAGTGAGGACACCTCAGAAAGCAGGTACCAGGTCTAAGCCTCAACACACTGAATGATCAGTAATTCCTTGTGCAATTACCAAGAGTGCTATCCCTGAAAACTTACATTCAGGAAGCTACATGCTGAATATAAGCCCTATCAGTCCCTTATGACATGCTTTCTTCATCTCTGTTCCCAGCAGAATAGTTACCAGAAATCTGGAGAGTTTACAGTGTCTACGTAGAAACAGAAACTCTCACCTGCTCTCCAGAAAAACAGCTTCATACCTTTTAGAGAGCAGTTGATTGGAGCACACAGTTGGTGAAACACGTTGTAATAGAAGCTATGAGGGACCAAGGGGGGAAAAAACCCCAAAAAACTAAAGACTGATTTTTCCACTTAAAATCTTACACCAGTTTACACGAACAAAGGCATGAAATAGTTGACCTGGGTAAATTCACACCTTCACATGTTCTGAGCTATTCTGGAAGTCATACCCAACTTTAACTGCTCAGCTTTGCGTTGAGGTTTTCTTCTGCCTCAACAGCAGTTAACTGTTGTGTAATAGTACATAAGTTAATACTAGGACTTGATAGCATTAAAAGCGGAATTGACAGTAATTTCTCATGATGGAAGTTGGGGTATTTTTGGAGCATTTTTTTCCAAAAATTTAAATCTAAGCAAATGTTCAATGTAATAGCAAATGCAATTTGTACACGTCTATGTAGTGAAGCACATCAGGGCCTTCATAATACCATCAATTTGCAACATTTCACTGTATCTGAGTTTATCTGAAGCAGGTTGCACAGCAATTAACATTTGCCAGAAGAAATCTCTCATGTCAAGCCATAAGCACTACTCTGAATATTCCCTTTGTATAAGACCTTTCAATCTAACTAGTACTATTTAAGCAGACAATCAGAATGAAGGGCAATCAAACTATAGAAAATGTATGGAGGTGACTCTGCAACTCCTTAGTATTCCATGCAGGCCTCAAGAACTTTGTCTGCATAACCCGAGTATCAAGGCAAGTATCTGCTATACAAATAGTTAAAAAAGGCCATTAAAGAATGCTGTAGCAATAAAATTGAATAAGATTGGGCTGGTGAATGAAATAACGTGAGTGCTGGCTAATAAGGGTGGTCTCTGGGCTGCAGGCTTGGTCTCTGCCCTGGCCTGAGAGAAGAGGAACAGCCCCAGGTTTGTCCTTGGGAGCCGAGTGGCAGAGGAGGTGTCCGGGATGCCCAGCAGCTGTGCCCTGGGCATGGCCACCAAGGGCAGGGACAGCCCCCTGGGCACAGGGACTGCCTCGGGGCCAGCATCCCAAAGGCTTCCTCCCAAGGATGCTGGGCAGAGAGGGGGGTGGCTGGGGCTGTGCAGGGGGGACCCGTCACCCCCATGTCACAGTGACACCACCCGGCAACGCAGACATCACAATGCCCCGGGTGGGATAAAAGGGAGCATCCTGCTGTGTCCCGCTGCCAGAGCTGGCCTGGGGGCAGCCCGAAGACATCCAAGAGGAAGACCTCAAGGAACTGCTGGAATTCCCTGGTAGGGGCTGAGGGAGGAAGACTGGAGACATGGACAAAGCCCATCTGATGGGTGGATGGATGGAAATCCTTTTCAGCTGGAGAGCCATGGCAAGACCAAGGAAATGCTTTCTGAAGGAGCACTGCAGAGCTGTAGGAAATGGATGCAGACAAGTTGCCAGGGGTCCCAGTGCTTTGGAGGCACCCACTGGTGTCCTGCCAGGCACGGGAAGCATTCTTGCACCCAAGGTGAATCAAGGTAGGGGCATTTGGTCACTCTGGGAAGCCTGCTGAGATGGCTCCAGGGTGAGGGAGAACAGGGCTTGG
>JAOXNO010000013.1:54058583-54084334 GCA_028565335.1 Limnodromus scolopaceus | reverse complement strand
GACCAGCACCAACCTCTCTACAGTGTCCTTTCAAGTAGTTGTAGAGAGTGATAAGGTCTCCCCTCAGCCTCCTCTTCCAATTCCATATTCATGCTCTGATAAAATTTAGATGAACTGGGTCTCAAAATGTTACTTTGAGATGAAAGATCAAAAAAGTTCTAAACTGTCCCTTTCTAAATCACTGCAAAGAAATACTGTGCTTAATTTTTCTTTTTAGATGAATCTTTTTTAAGGTTTACCACACAGTTCAGGTTGAAAAATACCGTCATCTGACAAAACAGCTATGCAATTGAACTTTGACTAAGGACTCTCCTTGGAAGTACTACGCAAATGAAAACACTGAAATACTTTATAAAGATTAGGTACTTAATGTCATCTGATTAACAACTCTATGAACATCTTTGCAAAAGTAAGGAAAGGTTATAATAAGGAAGAATATGGACAAACGTATAATGCTAAATTTGATGCATATTTCATCAATAGAGAAGTCAGAATGCAAAATAAATTAAAACTCTACTTGGACAAAGGGGTTGCAACAATGCAAAGAGGTGACAGTGAAGACGGAATCAGCCAAAGAACATTTTAACGACACACGTATTCTTCTTTTGTTTGTTTGTGATTTTGCAGCCAGAATTACTTCCTTGAACTCCCCATCACACAATTAACAAAGCTTCTGTCGTACCAACTCAGCAAAAGGGGGAAAGAATCAGTTTTACAAGTGTAATATAAAATGTGATATTTATACTGTCTTCCGGTAGTAATCAGCACTGTCTGATGTGCAAGCAATTTGTCGAATGCCAAAGACACTCACGTCTGGCTAACAGTTGTTGGCTGATTTTGCTGAAAGCCGTGTGCCGGAGCAGGAATCTGTTTGCGGTGAAGCGGTTCGTGCAGGAAGGTAGGCAGCCTGCTTCCACAGACTGCGCTAACGATGCCTCTGCACAGCAACCACATTCTCCATTATTGGAGCCCTGCTCTAAGAAGGCCTAAAAATCTACGTTGGGGGAACACGGGGGGAAGAGGGTATAACCCCTCCTCAAAATCTCGCTTCCCAAATTCACCGAAATGAGAACAAGATGAAAATCAGTCTCTCAACTAAATTAGCATGTGTTTATTTTAAACAAACTAATAACTGTACTTTGTCTTTCTTGCCCAAAGATATCAATACTCTTTGCATTACATAAATGCAAGCCTCAGATAACGTAAGTACTACCTTTTCCAAATATTTCTGTTGGGTTATGAGGAGACGGTGAAATGAAGGGATAGGAAAGAGGAGAACGGGCTGCCACGGGTGCTGCTTTACAGAAACCCTTGGGAAGAGCTACGGCACTAGCTGAATCACAGCTGCCTCCCGGCAGCCCTTGAACCGAGGTGGTGGGTCAGCACGTGGGGTGGAAAAACAGCAAAAGATGAGCCTGACCTCCTCCTGGCTCAACGCTACCTACTGAACTTGAAAGAAGGGAAGGACCAGTCACAAACCCACTAATCCCCTTCTATTCCCCCCGCTTCCTTCTGATGCCCAACCTAGAACAGCGATGAAGGGAACGCTAATGTAATCATCCTGCTTTATACCCTGCAAGAATGCCCCTGGAGCGTACTGCATTCCAGCCCCCAGCTCCACCCCAGAGGCCACACACAAACTGCACGGCACAAGCTGGGGACAACCCCAGGTTTCCTGGTACAGGGACCTAACTCTCGATCGTAATGCTATCCTTTCTTCTTCCTTAATCCTTTCTTTTATTTACAGTTACGTGGCAGATTCTAATCTATTTCCTAGCCCCATTAGCGCTGCATGCCAGTCCCTTGCCCATCTGCAGCAGACCGCCTTGCAGCCCTGAAAACCCACTTCAGATGGCACTTTTTCAAGCCACGCTAATCAAAATTAAATATCTCTCAATTAATTATCCCTCTACAACCTGCATTCCAATCCCACTCCATAATTGACAATTACTTGCCCATTCTTCCTCACAAAGCCCGGAGTAAATTGGATAATTTTAGCGTTTGTTTTATTTTGACTGTTCCTAAATTTAACGTGGGAAACTCTTTGCACCCACCCCTCCTTCCTGTTTTGGTAAAACAAGTTAGTTAGAACCCATGTCTTCACAATTAAATTTTCAACAACACATCGGGAAGGTCATTGCCTCAGCTGTTTATTGATCTCATTATTACAAAAAGCATGCGGTTATGGCTATGTCTGGCCTTTTATCATGCTTTTTCTCATTATTTTAAAATGCACTAAACAATGTCTTCAAAATATCATATTTAATCTTAAAATGATATATCAAGGCATCCTCTCCAAATTCTTCCAGACCAACATGTTGGAAAGTATTTCCCACTTCATATTAAACACACATGAGAACATTTGCACTTGTGATTAGGAATCAGCTCTTGACCTTCTAAACCTGTATTGTTCCCCGATGAACACTCTGGTTCTAATTGCCATAAGGCCATGACCTGCTGTGTATCCAAGGTCAATTAAAATGAAGTCCTTAAAGCTTTTTCATATGAAATCTAACATGTTTTTTAAGAATTACAGGCTCAAATTTAACCCTCTGCTGTTTCTGATTTTTCCAATATGAGTTTCTGGTTATTCCAAGCAGCTGAGCGTGCTGCGTTTTCTATCGTTCGTTCCCTGCACAAAACAGCCCTTGTGGCTTATCACCTTCCCCTTCATCACTCTCCCCTGGAATCACAAGAATGAGAAGCGTTAGAAACCTGCTCAGCCATCGAGGCCATTCGCTTACTTAGGCCCCTCTGTCTCTTACAGAGCTGTTCATACTGAAGTGTTCCCAGTTTCATTTCAGTCTCCTACGGCCTCGTTCACAGGGTAATGGGTGATATTCACCAGCTCTTTGCTTGCAATTCGATCTACCTTTTCCCTTTCAAAACCTACTGTCACGTACCATGATTTGACCATCTCCCATCTCCTGCTACCTCTGCCCAATGTGCTTTGCTTCTTCTGCGTCGCGTTTCTAGTCATACAACCCAAAATGACACATAATGCAGGAGAAAATAAGACAAAGAAAAGACAAATAAGGCAAATTAAGGGGTGGTGGAAAAACCTAAAAGACAAATAAGGCACTAGAGAGCCTCTGGCTGTGTGACTTCAGATGATACCAAGGGAGGGGGAAAAAACCCCACAACCAGAATTTAGACCAGAATCAGCAAATACAGCCAAGAGGGGACTGCCAGAACTGATGTAAACGGCCCAGCTGTGAAATGCACAGGTGATTAGAAAGGAAAACAGTCAGAGGACTGTGGGAATGGGCTGTGAGTCTTGAAGCGAGGCAGCTGGAGCTGAGAACTGCAGAAAAAGAGAGGATACGTAAGGCAGAGCTAGCAGAGAGCAGTGAAGAGGAGGTAGTTTGGATGATTCTTGTCAAACAGCAGGACGGTGGCATAATTAAAAAAAAAAAATCTCCACTGAGCACACAGGTGGAAGAGTGAGCCAGGTAGAACTCCATTGGAAACGCTATCGACCCCATTTGACAAACTAGGGGATTGGAGCAAAAGAGATTTCTATTATCCTAGGGAGATTCAAAGGCAGAAACGTTCCCTCAGGTTATAACGTGCTCTTAGAATAACGATGAAGAACATGGAACGGTAATTATTACATGCAGCAGGATTCGGAAAGAGAGGCAATATCTTTTATTAGCTCAACTGATATAGCTGGAAAAAAAAGCAGATGAGCTCGCAAGCACACAAGGCCTATTTTTGACTTTAATTATTAGATCTTTTAATTGTTTTATGAATATTTTAGAACAACGTTCTTTCCAGTATTACATCTATTATTTGAAAGAAGGCTCCTACCTTGATGAAAGTGTTATTTGACTCATCTTCTTTATAAATTTTGGTTCACATTGTGGCATCACAGAAGCTGACCAGAAAGTGCCAGATTTCAAGGAGGTTAAAACTTAACCCACAGGGCCTGACATATTTTTAAACTAAGTTTTCTAATTCTATATGGATTTTTCAGCTCACTTGGAGATTTTCAAAAAACATCCTTTGAGATAAATTTATCCTGGGCTAATCATCCAGAAGAGCAGCTGGAAGAGCTTTTCACAAAGTGAAATCAAGAGAATAAAGAAGGTAAGCAGGAACACCAGATATTTATCAGTGGATTTCATACTGTATTTTACTTGTAGTGCACTTAAGTACCAGGGATTTAATTAGCTAGTACTTTATTAAGCTAGTACCTTAAGCACTAGGATTTATAACCTTTTTTAATCTCTAAATTAATAACATGGGAGTATGGAGAATCTTACTGCGCTGTCATGCTGCAAGTTTGTTACAAGTCAGGCTGGCAATAACACTCCTGGTATAGAGGAATGTCTTTACATACTCAGCTGGCATGCAGGTGTTCGGGTAATAAAACAGAAATAGAAATTTGACGGTTGGTTAGAGAGTTACCAGATGTTTCTAAGCAATAATTAGGAGAAGAAAGGAGAAAGGTGCACTGGTACAGGTAAGAAGAAACACCTATCATCTTTGCTTGCCTGATATTTTGAAAGTTTACATGGTAAGAAGAATTCCTTTTTACACGTTAAAAACAAGACACTGTATTTGCAGCATATTGTATACAATTTTAGGGAAAAGAACATAGGAGACCCTTATAAAACATATAAAAACTCCAGAACTGCAGCACTATAAGGCAACTTAATTTTAAAGATGGGCAATTGAGATGGAGGGAAGGAAGTTAACGGTTCAGTTTGAAACGTGCCGAGTAATGAAGACTTCACTTGCTTTAGGTATTCACCCATGGTAACCACAAGATCAGCAGTGATTATTTCAGTCTTCTTGGTAAATCAGGAATAAAGTTTAATAAAACCCGGGGTTGAAATCCGAGCTAACTCATACTCGCACAGCACCGGAATAACCCACCTGACGTTATCTCTGAACTTACCCCACACTAGCAAAAAAACCTGCGGCTCCACGTTCCTAAGTCCCAAATCGGCTCCGAGTACAATTTGCAAGGGCATAAAGATTTTAGGCAGTAGCTTCACCAAGAGGATCTGTCTAGTTTGTAACTAGGGTCCCCCCAAAAGCTTCTGTTGTTTCAATAACCCTGCCTTTATCAGTCTCATCAAAGCTGCTGTCCAGCGCGAGGTCGCGAGCGACTATAATGAAGTGATGATGCCGTAGATTTCCTTATAGCTAAAGGTTTTTCCACTGCTTAAAGCAGGTGACTGCAATTCCCATCACGTCGGGACAATTATTTTTAAGAACGGAAGGAACCTTCGCCCTCCCTCCTTTTCCTCAACCCCTCCCAGCTTCGGTTGCACATCACGACCCGCAAACTCTCAGAGAATACTTTGCTTGTGATTCTCAACGTAACCAGCACTACAGGAAATTGAACTGCAAGACAGAAAAGTATTTTTTAAAGGAAACTGTATTTGAAAAACTGAGCCTGGGAAACAGATCATGGAAAATACTGTGAATAAGCTCTTGATTTTACCTTTTGAACAGGGACATGATACTATGGGTCCTTGTAAAATAGGTTTTCAGAAACAATCTTCAAAGCATGTGAAAAAATTAAGGTCTCATTTAGTAGAAGAAAAAGTTGAGGAATTGTTTTTAATTTGTGCACACTGCAAAGCTCCAGAATACCACAATGTTTTCATTCTTACGGCAAACTGAAAACATACAGAATAATTATCTTTTACACTGTGAACTCCCTAAACAAAAACTTGAAAGAGCAAATCCACAACTGAAATAATTTCCCTCACGAAGAAGAAAATAAAGTCGAACTGTGAAGGCACAGGAATCCAAACTCGTGCCAGGCACACAAGTGTTCAAACTATCAGCTATAACTATTGTCATAACTCCTTCTTTTTCAGTTGACCTCTTGAACCACATCAAGACTTCAAGCATTATAATGCTGGCTATCCAAGAATGGTTAGAACAAATATGGTGTCATTCACCTGCTCTGTTTTCATATCCTGTTGTAAAAAAACTCCAGGAATTACAACAGCTTAAATTAGTGTAAGGGATACATAAAGGGCAATACAGCACTGCAAAACATGAACCTTACTGCAAAAACATTTACAGCTTCAAATTAACTGTTGTCGTTGCCTGATTCTACACCATTTATTTATACTACATTTTCTTAACAGGCTGAATGCAACACCTACATTGCAGAGCACAGTAACCAGGCAAAATAATGTCATAATACCTTCAGAATCAGTCTACAACAATGTTTTTTTTTCTGGAAGCAAACCCCTAGCACAGTTGACAGACATTAGGTTATCGCTGAGATAGTGATAGAATCACTCCTCCCTTGGCTGATGTGAGCACGTATCTTCACACATCCTATTGAGTAACTTACTTGCAGAATAATTTACTCTTAGGTTGCCAACGTACACAAAATAAACAAAGGAGTTCTCCCACTTCACTGAACGGCAACCAGGAGCTGCTAAGATTAAGCTAAAATGTGGCTGAGGGGAATGAGCACAAAGTGTCTACCCAACATCTGGTAAAAGCGACGCTCTCCGATTAATTACCAATGGGCATCAATGAACTTCAGGAAAACAGGCCAGACAAAGAAAACGGTGGAGTAAGCTATCACAGTAGAGGTGCTAGGCTCCTGGGTAAGTATGATGTCCTTTAGATGGGCTTCATTCCCACTTGGATACAAGTCCCACGGAAAACGTTTCTCTCATTTATTTGGCTGCTAAATTGTGTTTTATGTAAACAGGGCTCTTTTTTTCAAGCCCTATATCTTAAGACTCTAAGTTACTTACTTTGAAGAATGGCTAAGTACCTGTGGCTTACAGGAAAATATTAACTGTCCCATTTTCTTGTGCCCCTTAACGTACAACTCCACGGCATAATTAAATTTAAAAACTGATCAAACTGCTGGGAATACTTCTGGACATTACCAAAAAATATTATTTTCCATATGTTAACTGCAATGTTTGAGTGACTCTTTGCAAACTGATTTAGCTCAGTGTTTTAGTAAAAGTAATTGGAGTATGCGTATACAGCTTACATATTCAAACCTGATTTAGAGAGCTGAGATATCCCAAATGGGGTGCCATAAAGGGGTCTAATTTCCAGAAACAGTTCCTCTGAATTTTCTTCGTCTTTTTAACTAGATTAGCCTAATAATGAGACATTGAGAATCCTTATTGCACTGCCATCTCTTTCTTTTTCTTAAAGCATTTTTTAGTTTATTGAGAAATCACACATATATACTACACACAGCATATGGTTCTGAAGTAACCAAGTTCAGCCACTTTAGATGGGGAAAACTCTCCAAGTTTACCAAGACCACGTAAAATGACAATCTTTAACACTCTTCTCGGAACGGACAAGACTTCTCTTCTAGATTTTAACCAAAAATCCTCCACAGGAACTCAGCGTATCTTCCTACCAACCACTGAGTCAATCCTGCTTGAATTTAAAACTGTAACTTCATAAAGTTACACTTTTATAACTCTGTAAAATTCTGGATCCTGGAAGTCCACTTCAATGAAGTCGGGTTTTCACCTTCGTGTTTGCTTAATATTATCATATGCTGCATTTCTAGAGGGTTGTACTTCTGGTGTCTCTACTGAGACCTGCTTTTTAAACATACTTCACTTATTAGTGCAGCAATTTGAAGAACATAAGATTAGCACGTCTTGGACTGAAATTCTTCCGGCTTTATGTCGAGTTTTTGTGCTTGTGCAGTTAGTGAATGCTTGAGCTATTTAGAAGGTTTTACTGCTAAACAGAGCGTATCAGCTCCTCTGACATTAGAAAGGAATAAAATGTTTCTTCTTCATGTGGCAACTCTGTTTAATCCATTATGAATCTATTTTAAAAATGACTTGAATCCTGTTTTCCTGGAAAGTGATCAATCAGACTGTGTGACAGATTTTAAACCCAATGTTTGCCTACAGGCTGAAATGAAAGCAAAAAGCAGAACGGCTTTGCCTGTACCAAGAGAACATTTAAAAGTTGGTTTGTTTTGGTTTTTATTAAGGTGGTAATGTTTGAACAATGGTTGGAGGACATTAATAGCATCTTTTTTACAATGGAACTCCCGCAACTGTGAAGATTAAAATCATGTGAAGTGTATGTCAAACAGGGACTGCTACAATAACGAACACTAGAGCTGAAGCCAGTAAAAATGTAACTCTTCAAAACTGCCATCCTTTTTGAAGGATGGGGATCATGTGAAGTGGTATTTCAGTAAATCCATTTTTCGGTAAATCCAAATTTCAGAAATCCATTCCTTGAAGCATGTATACAAGAAAGCAGAACAGAGCGTGTCCTACCAGCACATGTTAGAACAAGCCCTTTGGAAGATTCAAACCCATTTCCTCACAAAGCAGTAAGAAATTTGCTATTGTGTTGAGGTGGACAATGTTTACTGAGCTCTGTTCCCAGCTTTTACTTCTTATTCAAGCAAACTTCCACTGAAGGCGGCTATAAAGAACATGTGAGAAAATAACTCAGGTACTGACCTCAGACCTAACCTTTTGGAAAAATGATTCAGGATCCCTGAGTCAGTGTAATGACAAAACATTACTTGAATGGGATCCAAATTTTATTCTCGGTCCTTTCAGATTTCAACTGTGATGGCAGCGTGTGAAGTACAATTTTAATCTGCGATGAGTCTTTTTCATACTGTGACACAGTAATATTTTATAATGCCGGGAAAAAATTAATACAGCTTTTATATTTGTCCTTAACTGGGTTATTCAATAGCACAATAATAGTAGCACAATAATATCATAATTTTGTCATCATGAATAACGGTGCTATCAATTAAAAACATCTGTGGTCATAAAATACAGATCATGATAGACACAAATTCCCTCGCTTTGAGTTGTCAGCTCTTCATCTTGCCAAGTCTCTCCTGCCTTGCACACGGGGTTGGTATTGCACAGTAGCAGTAGGGAAGTGTTAATGTTGTACCAGATAATCATCAGCTGCCAGGATGGGGGCTCCCAGATGTAAAGCACCACTAGTACAAGAAGCTATAAGAAACCAGCTTTTATCAGCTCAATTTGCTTTGACACATGCAAGACTTGAGAACAAGATTACAATACCAATACAATACTGGGCCCTTCAGGACAGCTTTCCATGACTACAATGAAAATCCCAGTGGTCAACTGTTCCACTGATCAGGGAAAGATAACTACTGAAAAGCACAAAACTAAACTAAACAGCATCCTAAAATGTAAAGCAAATTTGCAAGTACTGTGATCAGGAATAGAGGCTGAAGCAGAGATCAGGCATTCTCATCCCTAACAGTTGAAAAAAAAAACCAACAATCAGAACCCACACTTCAACTGCAAATATTATCAGATGTACTTATTAAACAGAACTAAAGATTCTGCCATAAGAAGAGAATCCATGGAGACAAAAGAGATTTCACTGATGCTGAAAGAGATACGACTGCAGTAGAAGTACCAGCATTCACGAACTTCAATTCACCGTGCATAGTTATTACAGGACCAGAGCAGACTGCAGGAATAGCTTGCATAATTCTTTAACCCATGCTTCCTGATAGTAAAACTAACAGGACGAACTCATATAAGTAGACAACTAGATAAGTCAGCTGAAACACCGCCATCTCAAAATGTGCATTAGCCACTGACAGGCTGGAAAATACACAGAGATTGCTTATGTGGAGTATTGAAGCTCTGCAATGAAAAGAACCACCTTTGATGGCCATAAGTGCATTGAGTGCTGGCAGAAGATGCCAGACTCCTATTCCTGGAGATACACGTTTATCCTCGGAAAGGAAACCCACCCTGAATACATCGATTCTAGCCAACCACCGCCCAGTATCAAATTTCCCATGAGCTAGTCCACGGAGAAGTTAGTCAAAGGCCAAGGACATTCTCCTCTAATGGAAATTAACCTTTTAGACACAGCAGAATCTGGAGTCAAGCCAGGACACACAACTGACACCACCTAGGAGACTGATGAATATTCTCCACCCATCAATGGGCAAAGGACAGACATCCGTTCCCATCATCTTGGACCTCTGCAGTGAGAGTAGCACTCTAAAATTATTTGAGTCCTTCCTGGAAAGGTACACCCAGTAAGTAGTGACAGGAAACTGTACCTCCACCACTGGACTCCTCAAATTGTGTGGGCAATTGCAGAAGCCAAGAACCATGGAAATGACATTTATCCCAAATATCACGTAGTTCACACACTTTTGCCTGATACCTCAACGCCCCCTACCCCTGCTTTATTTGGACTGTTAGCTCCTTGGCTACTGATGATCGACACCTCTTTGTTTATCCAGCAAAGCAAGGTCAATCAAGGACTTTGTTGGCAGTCCTTTGCATAACTTAACAAATGCTCTTATTAACAACAGTATTTATGGGGTTTCAAAAGCATCAGTTCTCCCTGGGTTTCTTTTCAATAGCCACATGCATCAGCAAGCTAAACCAGTACGGAATCAAGTCCCAGCAATACGCAGACAATACACAATTTTATCACTCCCTGCCCACATCTGTCATACAACCACCGCCACACCAGACCAGCTCCTGGATGAGCAACAGCCAAGTAACACTGGAAGAAAAACAGGGAAAAAAATATGCAGGAGTATAGAATATTCCATTTCTATGCGTGTCCATGGTTAGTCGGTGAGTACTGGAAAAGTACGCTTTGCTTAAGCTGATCTCTTGTTTTCATCAGAATCACCAGCAACAAATACCCTGTCAGCCTGTTTAGGTAGAAGACTACCCCGTAATTACTGACCATGTCAGGGCCCTTTAACTCCTCAGCTCAATTAACAGCAAGACGATATATCTGGACACGGACAGTTCAGAGACTCAGAAATCCCAACTGATGTAGACCATGGATTATCTCCTCAGAATCGCAGCTGTTACATGAGATTCCCACTTAATTTCCAACCAAGTACAGATCTCATTTTTCACATTCAAGGCATTTGATGGCCTGGGTCTCTTCAGCATTTTCTTTACAAGAATGTGCTTCTGTTACATATGTACATCCATGTACATATAAAAATATAGTTATACATATTCTATTCTGAATATATATAGCTATGTTATTCTGTCTAGATATCACAGGTACTAACCTGTTAGTGCAAGGCATCCCTGAAGGAGAAGAGCCCAGCACAATAATGTACATAAAAGAAAATACAGGCAGTGACAGGATTTTTCTCTATAGTTATAACAGGATAGTATTCTACTAGTGTATTGTATAACTTCATTTCAATTTTGATCCACTAATGTACCGGCATTTCTTCAACTTGTATTTAATCCCTAAATTAGAATAAGATCACACAGCTATTTCCAAGTAACCTAATACCATGTGTATTTTAGGTGACTCTTGATTACACCTTTGCATTTTTAAAAATCTTAACTGGGTCTAGATTTGCAGTGGACTCACCTTCATCAGTTGTTTCCAGGAAATTTCCCCGTGTATAAGCTCATTTCTAAACTATTTCTTTGAGACTGGACGACCATGAAAACACAAGGATAAGAGTGAGAAATAGTTTGTCCTTTCTGAATACAAAACACAAAACCTGAGGAATATGGGCAATAGTGTAGCTCAGATAAGACATATCTATGTAAACTTCAGCAGATCAATTTGGAACAGTTGTTGATGAAATCTGAAATGCTGGAAAGTGCTTAGAGCGTTAATATGATATATGATATTTAGAAATGGAGCGATAACACTATTCAAAGCAAGTGGGGGTAAAACCCCCTAATATTACAGAGTCTTTGTAGACCTTATATTGCCTGAACATTGAAATGTTGTGCAGATCACCTTGGCATTGTTTGCAATGCGTTTTATTTTCAGAACATACTGGAAAGAAAAATGAACAAACATCATAAAGACTAATATTAGAAGTTGTTGTGGTTGAATTTTTTTGAACATTACGTACATGTGTCTGTAGTGAGAACACTCCAAAACACTTCAGGTGAACTTAGAAAAGATTTAAACTTAGCTTTTTTTTTTCCTCTGCTAAAGAGAACTTTAAAATATTTGTTTTAGAAAGGTGATTTCTATAAATAAAGCATACGTACTGGAATTTTATAACATCTGGAAACACCTCCTGAGAACAATACCTGACAGGAGGAGCTGCCATGCTGTCAGGGCTGGATGAACTTGTATGGGAATTTGGGAATTACTGGAGAACATACCTTACAGATTACATATATAATGATACTGACATCATGAACACAGCAGAGCTGTGTGAGTTCCTGAGGGATTTGGGCAGGTAGAAAGGTAATCTTACATGTGACATTGTTTGTTTGTAGTTCTCTGGAATTGCAAAGGAAGGAAGAAAAGGGACAGGCTTGTCTTGATCAGAAAACTATGGATCTCTGCGACAGTCGCTAGGAGTAAAGGTAAATGGTCAAGACTTTCAGAAAAGAAAAGAAAAAAAATATTAAAGAATCCTGCAGTTGTCTCTAAAAAAGATATTTAAGACATTTAAAGGTATGTCTGCAATGGTTATATTAATCACTGTCTATGCCTAACTGTCATAGCTTTCTGTCTCAGGGTCCATACAACTTGTAAGCAACAAAGTTTTAAGTAAAAAGTGGTATTTTCTTTTTTTAGCATGCTGTATAGTGACAGACAAGTAGAAGCAGAAACAGAGTTTTCAAAAGTAAGGTAAAGAAAAAAGAAAATGACAGAGAACTAATGAGTCCACGCCTCAAGTATAGATGCAAAGGGTTTTTATGTGATGGCTGCACAGTGAGGGTACAGTCCTGTTCTTTGCCAAACACAAGAGGCCAATACATGGACCTGTGTCACAACTGCGGTGACAGGTAAGGCAGAATTGCTTTCCTCCCACAGAGATACTCTAAAATGATCACTTCTGAAACGGTACCCAAATGTGTTCTGTGCAGATGTGAAGGTAAGTAAATGAAAATGTAATGAGAAAAAAACCTATCAAGCAGGAATAACGGCTGGTTACCACAGCTGCTTCAAACAGTAAACAGTTTGGGTCAATAAACTTAAGGCTGATGGGAAATGCAAGAGCAAATGGTTAACCAGTCTGTCCAGACATGTGAAAAAAAGCTTTGTAATGAGAAAAAAAAAAAATCCATCTACCAATAAGCAATACAAAAATTTGGTTCAAATAACTGTCCAAAATTTGGAAGAATCTTGGGAGCTTGATCCCAATCAGGAGTGACTGTCCCTTGAGTTCTCTTCCCCAGGTGGACATTCTCAGGATGAAACACATTTGTTTATTTTGTCTCTTGGTAACAGAAAATTCAATCCATCATGGGCCTCTACCCATCCTGTTTCCAGTCCTCACAGTATCTGCTAAGCTATTGGGAGATTATTTTTTTTCCCCGCTCAAGAAAATCATCCTTTAAAATGTCAGCGTGATTAATAAGAGATTAATGGACCCAGCTCAGCATCTTGTCTGCTCAAATGTCACCTTTTGTGGTGTTTGGCGGCTCTCTTTTCCTGAAGGACGCAGAAGGCGACAGTCTTGATCAGACAAGAGACGCCCAAGTGCCCTTGTTGGCACATAAACGCAGACACTAACAATTTTCAATTATACCAGAGAGCCAAAAAAACTGGTTTTATCCTTTCTGGAAGAATGTGTAACTCAAGACATTCAGTGTTTGTGATGTTACATTTGGCTGAACACCACTAATTTGAATGATTGCACTTGTTGCACGTTGGGTGATTAAACATATTTGTGTCAAAAGAAAATCTTGTTAGTGTCATATGGAAAGGCTTCTTTCTTCCTGATGAAACCGGTTCTTCGTTAACCCTTCCTATAAGTAAGGAGGACTTCATATACGAATGTCTGGACGAAGTGAAAACCTCTTACTTCTTACAACCTGCATGCATTGAGACATCAGTCTGCCTGGTGGCTCAGGCCTCAACTCTGAGCTCCTATCTGTTATTTAGGAAAATGCAGACAACTACCAGCATTTCTTAGATCACAACTGTCTTGCAAGAGGCAGTATATACACACGTGCCTCACAAAAATAACACGGCTGACCTTAACCAAAACTGGAAGGTTTTCATTCAAAACTCAGGTTGTTTGTACTGGATACAATCAGAGTTCGTAGGATTTAATGGCATCATTATTTTAATACACATAATTTTGAAGGGAGAGCAAGCCCACCACCAGCAAAGGCAAAGGCCAAGAATAGTCAAAATGTAGTATGGTATATAAGTCAAGAGGATGAAACGGATCTATTGATCTTTGGGCTTTATCCATATTATTCAGAAGTCAGTGGAAAAAACAAACCAGAAAGATCAGAAGTGATGATGGTGAAGATAACAGCTCCATTCCCTGGCAAATTTCAATGTTTCATTAAATTCTTTTACTCTGTACTGGAGTGAAGGCAAAATCTTCTGTGCATTTTTGTCAAAATTATGTTGTGCTCCCTTTCTGATTAAACCTTGAGCTTTATAATTCAAAAAAAAAAAAAGACAATGTATGCTTCTCTCTGTGTTGCTTCAGAGGGGGGGCTGTTGTATAGCATATATTTTTTATATGTTGATAAAGAAGATAAAGAATGCTGATAACGAAGTTGTATGGCCAAAAGACCCAGATTCAAATTCCCCTTCTCCCTTATTTAAAACGTAATTTTCAATCCCGAAAACATAAATCAAGGTAAAAAGGTTAGATTGATTGCCAAAACTGAGAATCAAAGGGCCCAGCTTCAGTGCTCCAATTACAGTGGGATCTATAAGAGAGAGCAGACATAAAAGGTTGTGTCTGTTTATGGTTGCAATGACGCTAAAAGATTTTAAATTATTATTCTAATAATAATTTACATTTACATAATTGACATGCTCATTTACATCCATAATGGGATTGCTGGGGAAAGCGCAGCAGGAAAAAAAACCCAGGATAGCTAGTTTGAGATACACAGAGTTGCCTTGTTTAAAACTTCACCTGGTTGGATCCACATCTTCTGTTAAGGATGGCCCTATGTCTTTTGTATACGGTATAGTTCTGACACCGCAATTATCCGCTACTGAATACATGAAAAAAGCTTAAATTTTAACATAAAAAAACCCCTATATGCAAGAGACGTTTTTGGCAAACCAATGGGGTCTCCTCTCAACCAGGGCCAGATGCTCATAGCCTGTTCCATTAAAATGATTTATAATACTTACAAAAAGAATGCTGCATTAATAAAAATAATTTGGTAAAATAAGGAAAAACTAATTAAAAATTTTATCAGGGAAGCCCGACAATGAAGAATAAGGAGAGATGCACTACTAAGTATACTTTTCTATTTCTGTTTGAAAAATCTGTATTAAACTATAGGACCAAAGCTACTGATACAAATGGGACAAATTCCTTCTAAGTGGAATCTTTCAATTTCTCAGCTGTATCTTTGTGTATGAACAAGAGACCAGACTGGAAAAAGAAAAAGAATATGTTATAATACAATAAACAGAAAGATGGCCAAAAGGGAGTTATTCCACTGAATTAACCAGATGGGTTTCCATGCCAAGCTATGGTGCTTTTGCCTTTCCTTCACTCAACAGTAAGGGATCAAATATAATGCTTCCTTTTTTCCATAGCTATCCCAAATGAGCAGAAGTAAAAAGTTATTCATGAAACCATTTAAACATAAAATTAAACACTGGAACTGCAGTTTAGTATGGTGACCATATGCACTAATCCTTGAAAATACAAAGCAAAAATATTAATTTCCTTCTCCTGCTGGAAAACTTTTGATTGCTGACATAAGCAACTATTGCCGTTAAGTGGTAAATTACAGTGACTATTGTTTAAGTATGGAAAGCTATGGATGCAATAAATGACAGATGGAAGAGAACTGACAGAATCTGCAGATTTAATCCTAAAATCTTAAAGGCTTGTTTCTTTGGGGGAGGGCTACTTTTTATTTTGTTTATTTCTTACAGTTCCACAGGCAGGTTATGTGAGATTTTAGTGAAGGAGACTAAATCCTTGTCACAGAATTTATAGAACTGAAAGAAACAATTTCTTGTCTCATTCCAGAATGTTGGTAATTACCACTTTGGGCAACCAAAAGTCTGTGCTAGACAGTGTCCTTTTTCTGACATGGGGCAATGGAGTGTTCTGTCATGTGAGGATTTCATCTTTATTATAGGCCAAGAGGTTGTGCTAGTAGGAATGTTATTTTTTTAAAGCTAGCTTTTCTGCTGAGATTCCTATGCAATATCTTTTTTTCTACTCTCCTTCGTTGCTGACACTTTACATAGAAGCCAATCTTCCCTTTTGCAAGAGAGCAGAGTTCTTGGAAAGACCATATAACCCTTTCACTAGGAAATCTGTGTTTCCAGGCTGACTAGAGACATAAAACAGATATAAGGAATTAAGTATTCATCCAACTACCCCAGCCCTTCTCTCCCTTCAGACAGCGTTAGGTTTTCTGGGTACACCACTTGCCATTCAGTGCACATCTAAGGCTTCGGCTCCAACAATGAAGCCTATGCTAGCTGTAGCTGGATTTTCAATCATTCAGTACGCTGAAGTGAATGAAAACAAGAAAAAAGAAAAAAAAAAAAAAAAACACGCAGCATGGAATGATGGAATATGTATTAAAGCAGTTCATGGCCTCCACCAAATTCCCCATTTACAATGAGTTTTAAAGAAAACTTGAATTTTGGTCTCAGCACCATGGAATAAAAATAGCTTAATTTTTCCCCTCCTGGTTGCCAAATGTGAATAAAACAAATCCTATATAAAAATCACATTTCAACATTACTGTTCTTCATGCCGATCCTCTCATGGAAACTTTTTTCAAAGAATTTTTGTCACATCTATTATGTCATAAATACTCAGACTGTTCAGTAACAGTGCACTAAAATTCTGACCTTGGGGGTTTGGGGTCTTTTTTTTCCTTATCTATGTAAAACACCTATCAAATATCTATTCCTACCCAAATCCCCTAAATTTAGGGGTTTAATTCAGCTAAAGAAGTCAGTACTGCTATCATACGAAAAACATAGGTCACATTTCAATTGCTTAAATGAGCCATTCACAAAGTTAAGATCTGCCAGTGAAGGACTGGATGCATCTGTTTTAAAGAACCTGTTTGCTTCACCATTAAAAACAATCTGCCTGTTGCCAAGTGAAGACAGAAAATATTCTGTTTACATGATGACCTTATAACGAGGACTTTTTTCACGAAAAAAAGTTATCATTTAAGGACTGTAGGGAGAAAATGAAGGTTCTTAATTATTTTGATAAATTCTACACCAAGTCAAGTAAATATTTTTTCCTTGATTTACCTGTCAAGAAGAGAAAGGAGAAAGCTGATGCCAAAAATCCAAAGCCTGCCAATATCTGTGTTGGGCTACTTTAAGGCCAGGCTACCTTTTTAAGGTCTTTTCCTTTTTATTTCTGGGTAAATGAAAAGAGTTTTCTACTGGGTGAGGAACTGAACAGAGCTGTCACATAGTTCTCTGAAAAAAAATAGATCAAAAAAACCCACAGATTCAAAGAAAACTTTTGTTTTTCCTCTTAGGCAGAGCTCTTATGCCCTGCTCTATTGTTGCATTGCATTGGCTAATATTTTGTGTTCAGATCCAACAGGCTAATTAAGATGTAGGATCTTTTCTCTCTCATATGTATGTATATACAGATATATACACATATAGGCACACACACATGCAAACACACACAAGGTGCTCAGAATATTTGGCCTCTTACCAAAACCCTTTTCTCTCGAGGATTCCTAGGGCTGTGCAGCTTTGACATTCCAAAAAGTGCTTGCTAATGTAATGAATTAAAAAAAAACTTAGATTTGCATAAGTTAATTATAGGAAAAGAGGTGGGGTTTTTTGAGGTAACTTAAGATTTACAATCCACATATTACTTCAGGCAGAATATGTTGTTTCTCTATGTGTTGACAAGATTGCTCAGAATGAGATACCATCTGACACTGTAAATCTGTATTTTAAAGACAAATTGGTCTGTTCACACTAGCCATTTTTCTAACTACTGGAAAATGCCAACAGCCTCTGTGGAGGCAAGAACTACATTTCTGTTTTTTCCGCTTTATTGGAATTGAAAGATAGATTATTTTAATGTGTTTTTTGCAGTTTAATACACAGAAGACTTAAAATTATTGCTACTGTGAGACCCTTTAGCTATGAAAAAAACATTGGAATATGACCAAAATCTTTGCTAGCAGCCAGGAATAGCCAACGGCGTGGAAAACTAGTGTTCTCAATATGGCTTATGACAATCTATGTCAATGCCAATGCTGTTCATTGTGCCCACTTCCATCAGTAAGAACTTCCTATGGTGATCTGTCATTGCTCTCTCTGCTAGTTATCATCTTTTAGTCATCCAAGATTTTCCCTTACTAAACACGCTGTTTTATGTGTTCTATAAAGGATCATCATGACATAACTCCTGATGACTAAGTATATTAATGAATATCCCATGAACATCCACCAACACATTGCTTCTCCCCACTGAAAGGATACGTGAAATCAGTTTAAAATATAACTTCTTCGTGCGGACCACAGAGCGCAATGTAACGCATCACCGAGTATATAACACATCGCCTTCTCTTGAGCATGAAGAGGATGATAAACCCTCCCTTACCAAATCTCTTCCTGAAACAGAAGGTCAGTTTGACCCCAGTTATCGCTTGACAACTACAGTTTTACACATCTAAACTACAAAATAACTCAAGCATGCTTCCTATCTCTATACCATACCCATGCATCTGTTCTGTGCACGTACAGAGCCCTGACCCCACTGAAGAGCTACAACAAAATCATAGGGATGCTGGAAGAGATAGATAGGCGCCTTGTCATAGTTATCCAACAAAACTAAAACTTGGCCTCACGATAAAATTCTCCTCCTTTGCCCCCCCCCCAATATACTGCTGCAAAGTCTTAGGTCACCAGGGCACGTTGTGACAAAAAGCAAAACCACTCCCAAGATGCAGATGAAGACCAACGAAAGTTGAAAGGCAGAAGTCATCTTCCTCAAATTTAAGAAGACATTAGAAATTTCATAGTAATCATTTTATAACGCCTGTGTCCATTTCAGCAACAACGGACTGCTTTCCTTTAGTATAGCTAAATGTACTAATCCCCTGCCTGAATCCAGATCTACTTCTGATCGGTAACAATCTTCAAAAAAACCTGCATGACTAACAGGAGGTCTAAGTCTTTAGTTCAGTCGTAACATCATAACAACGTATTCCAAGGAGGTGATATCACCCTGTATCCAAAATTTGCTCTTGCGTTCCCTTTGAACCAGAGGGTGTTGCAGAACCTTTTATCTGAAATCTTTCATTCTTGGGACATGGACGGCAGCTGCGTATCCCCCACTCTCTCCACATTGAACGAGCGTTACGGAGAACACAGAAGAGCAAGATGCACCAAACAGCTGAACAACCATCGCATGAACTGACAAAAGTACCCTCTTTTATTTCAGTTGAAAAGTTTAGAAAGGTGAGGATATTTTTTTTTCCCCTCACTACCCGAGTAGTGCTGGACACCAACATTGCAAAATGTTACCACAGCCCTCCTGCACGGTCACGTTTGCCAGACAGAAATTGCTTGAATTCAAAGATAAGTTTAAGTTTAGAAGAAATTTATCCATAACACAGTTCTTTTTCTAGTCATTAGTTTAAATACTTCAGGTAAATTAAATTAATTTTTTTAATGCTGCTAACTAGTGAGGAAGCGTGTGGATTAAAACTTATTATTGACTACGAGACTTGGTTATTTTCACCCACGGGTTGTTTCAAAAGAAATACAAACTTAATGTTCAGGTAAAAGCCTACATTTTTTGATAAATTATTTCCCCAGGGCAGAAGTGGCAGAACAGGTTCTATATTATTCACCTTCAAATTTGAACTGGAAGCAAATCTTGGGATTTGGTGAGAGTGTATACATGAGCACGCATGTGACCGCACCGAGTGCGCACGTGTGTACGAGTGACACAACTGCCACCCAATTTCACTCTGTTTCATGAGGTGGCAATCCACAGGAGTAAAGTAGCACAAGCAAAGGTGTTCAGTGGGGAACTTGAGAAAGACAGGAACTAGCTACGTCTGATACTCACTCAGATCCTTCTTCCTCAGATTACATGGACTGTTGGAATGGGTCCAGAGGAGGCCACAAAAATTATCAGAGGGCTGGAGCACCTTTCTTATGAAGGCAGTCTGAGAGAGCTGGGGTTGTTCAGCCTGGAGAAGAGAAGGCTCTTATAGCAGCCTTCCAGTACCTGAAGGGGTCTACAGGAGAGTTGGGGAGGGACTCTTTGTCAGGGAGTGGAGCCATACGACGAGGGGTAATGGTTTTAAACTGAAAGAGGGGAGATTTAGATTAGATATTAGGAATAAATTCTTTGCTGTGAGGGTGATGAGACACTGGAACAGGGTGCCCAGAGAAGCTGTGGCTGCCCCATCCCTGGAGGGTTCAAGGCCAGGCTGGATGGAGCTTTGAGCAACCTGGTCTGGTGGGAGGTGTCCCTGCCCAGGGCAGGGGGGTTGGAACTGGATGATCTTTAAGGTCCCTTCCAAGTCTTAACCATTCTATGATGATTACAGGAATTAGGTCCAACATAACCATCACATTTCACCACAAGTATGATGCTATGCCACTGACAACTCCACCTAGTCCAGCACCTATCACAAATATCCTCGTGTACTTCCTACAGGAATGTGGCCTTAGTGATAAACAGCAGGTTTCAGGTGGCTCCATTTTGCCTGTGAATGACAAGGTGACCTTGATGAAAAAACATGGCATAGAAAAATCAGAGTCCTCTCTTTGTACAGTCTTTGCATGACTTCCTCAAAAGCCAATTTGTGGCCACTTCATGTCTCAGGTTCTCGAACCACAAAAATGTCTTTATTTATGAAATCTGCAATGCACACTAAGGGTAGTACGTGAAACAAAAAAGATATTAGATTAGGAAGTACTACTGCAGCATAGAACACTAAAAACACACAATAGCCTCCTGTAAGTAGGAACGGCATTCCAGTCAGGACTAAAGTGCCCCACAATAGTTCAATCATTATTCGATTAAGACCTGTAACTGGAGCCAAACAAAACCCCGAGTTTCTGGGTACCTGAAACCAGTACACAGATCAAGATTGTGTCCTCTTAAATGCATTTAATGAATATGTGATGATTCTTTTTGCTCTGAAACTCCTTCCCGTACCACAGCCTATTAACTTTTTCTGTTAGCATATGCCCTTTAAAGATATCTGCGGATGTTTTAAAGCCTTTGAGAGCGCGTGTGCGCGCAGGCATGAACTTTCAGTATCTTCTGTAACATTTGGCCTGCATATGGAGAAACCTGTGATTTAAAACTAGCTAAAGATTACCAGACAGGCCTCTAAGCAACACACAGTGATGAATGTGCCAAGGGACAATTATCAGAAAAAGAGAAGGAGGATTCTAGCACTCAGTCAGGAGCATGCAGTTTGTCGCTAAAATAAACATATATTTCTTTAGTCAGGAGCCCCGTTTTTTTGTAACTTTAAGCAAACTATTTGGTTGTTTCTATTTTCTCACTGTGATCAAGCCACATAAATTAAGACTACATTTTTCACCAGTAACCAGATACTACGAATGCCTCCATTCCAAAGAGCCTCATTTTACAACGGATATATGACCAGCACTTACAACAATTAAAAATAGCTTTGGAAGCAGAAAACAGCAGAAAATTACTTTCATTCATGGTCTTTGACACTGTGCGAGCTGGCACTCTTTCCTTGACTATGAACAAACAATCTGAACTCCCAAACGAGGCAGGTATTTGGCACGCAATTGCAGCTGAGAGCTTCAGGTTGGATCCAAGGCTGCTGGGATTAGATGATATCTACAGGATTTGGAAGCAATTATGCACTGCACACAGCTTTTCCTTCTGAAAAAAGTGACCAGGACATTTCACGATTTGTACAGCTGGGTAGGGCTTTCAATGAATAATGGGGTAGTTTTGAGCCCACCTGAAAATGATTTACAAATTCAGGTTGAAATCAGCAGTAGTTCAGCTGAAAAAAATCCCCCCAAACATAACACATCACTTAAATTCGAAAGTGATTTCTTCTAGAGTTATTCGAAAGTGATTTCTTCTAGAGTTATGTTTCCATTTTGAAATTCATTTTTAAAGAGAAAGAAGGAAAAAAACCCGAATCTATTTTAAAACTCAACAAAATATTTTTATTTGGGGTGACAGACTTATACCTAACTGACTGCAGGAAACCATTTCAGATGACGAGGAAAGGATTTTACCTTTGCTTTCGCTGGAAATAAAATAAATTTTAAAAAAAATCCACCAAAGAACCCTTTCACTCTGGGAAGCAAGCCTCATTTGCCTTCACTAGGATCTCGTTCATTCCCAAATCCAACTGCCTCTCTCCTTTTTTGAAATGCAAAAAGGACCGACTCCACCCTACACTTCTGACCACATTTATTCATCCACTCCTTTTCTTCATCCTAGGCCTCTTCTCCATCTGTCCGTTTCCAGCAGCTGGATGTCATTCTTTTTCTGGGGCTGCTCTATCGATCTGGAAGGATCCTGAATCCCTGAGTCACATCCTCTCCCTAAATCTTCCTTTCCTCTTTCTCTTTAAGTTTATCTGTTTCGTGGCTCTTTTGCTCAATGATGATGCTACATAAAATTACATCGTTCCGTAACTGCCTATTTTGAGATAAGGCATTATATTCAAACTCAGGCAATGAATTCACAAACATCATCTGCAATCCTCTTCTTTTCTTTTTTTTTTTTTTTTTTAAGGCACTGTTCTATGAGGGTGGTACTAGCTTGCCAGTTAAAACCAGCAACTGCAGTTGGCAAAAATGCATGCATTTCAAAAAGTCTTTAGCTTATATACACAAACCCACTGCCAGCATTGTTTTTACTCATCGTATGAGAGCTGCAGAAAGTTTCAGAGAAATAAATACAGAAGGGTGCTTCAAAGCTGAAAAACGAGCTCTCAAAACACACATGAATTTATATAAACAAAGATTAAACCAGATTAAGCAGGACCTACATTTAAAAGCCTTCCTGTAGGTGCATGGCTTTCTTTTTTCTTTTCTTTTCTTTTTTTTTCTTTTCTTTTTTTTTCTTTTTTGAGGAGCAAGTTTGTAATTACCTGTCAAAGAACAAAATAGCAATGGTGTCTGGAAAGAATGCATTATTTAGAGAGAGTGACTACTTAAGAAAGAAGCTTTCATCACAGGATATATTCCATGGAAACATACAGTTTACCTTGTTCCATGAGCTATTTTACTGCAACTTGACTCCTGTCTTGACACTCAGTTTTCAACAAAAATAGCCCGGAACTACCTGCTAAGCAAGCCCCCCTAAAAAACAATCTCCTTCCATCAAAAAAACCCCCAGAATCTCTGACCAAAGTATTAAAACCACTAAAAAGAAACATTGAAACTACTTTTTTAATTTGCCTTGAATTAAACTATAAAGCAAAGCTCACAACCGATCATTTTCCAGTCACGCCACGTCATGAAAAAACTTACTTGACAAAATGGATTAACATTAACATGTATTTGGGGACCCTTTACTCCCAGGCATCGTGATATAAAAGCCATTAATGAGAAACGATCACCGTGGTATGAAGGTGTGAAATATCAGTTTCCAATAACAGTTCCTTGAATACAGAAGATCAATTAGAGAAAATTCCCATCAGCGTTTAAGTATCAACATTTTCCCATTACAGGGGCACTGTTAACATAACTCCAGTTGTTTGTCTTTCCACTTCATGTGGATACACGAGACTGAACCCTTAATTTCAGCGCCGTTGCTGAAGTACATTAGGTCACCCTCACCCTAAGCCACTTGAGTTCCTGCAATGAGCAGCAAAGAAGCCTTTCAAGGACCGAATCCGTTGCTTTTGTGAGTGCTATCAGGCCAGATGCTCTCGGAGAAGGCGAGCTGGGGAACGCTATCAGGAAGCCATTTATCGCTCCCTAATTCCGCGAGCACCTGGGTTGAGGCACGGCAGAGCACAGCTGCAGCGTGCCCCCGACAACCTCCCCCTTCTCGCCTCTGCTCTTGTCGTCCAGGGGTGGTGGTGGTGGTGGGACAACTGGGTACAGTGGCAAGCAGCTTCGTGCACCGGGGGCATTCTCAGGTGGCCAGGTACGAGCAGGTCCTTCCGTCTGCACATGGGGCGGCGATGCTGGCTGGGGATGGCCTTAAGGAATTCAGTGCGTGGGAGTAGGTGCATCTGAAGAAAGAGGATCGAATGCCGTAAGAACATAAAGCTTCTTGAGAAGGCTTTTTTGGTTGATGTTGCTGTCACAAATAGCGCGCAGGAAGTGATTAATCCTTGCACATTGCCATGGTGCTATTACAAACATGAAGCTTCCAGCCTGAGGACTATATATGGAACACCTCTTTCCCCTTGCATTTAAAAATAGGGTATTTACACCATGTTAATAGCCATCTGTCTTACAGATTTTCCTTTTTTTCTCTGCTTATAGCATTGTAATCCACAATGTACCTTTTCCCTAAAGCCATAAACACACCTTCAGATTGTTCTTTAAAAATAAATGAAGAAAAAAAAGAAAAAAATCCACCTCAACGCCCTTCCTCCAAAAATACAACAAAACAACTCCGTAGCAGGTGGAGTCAAAAAAAAAGCAAATTATTTCAGTTTTTTTATTCACTCTGCAATATTCCCCCAACACAGACGTCAAATTGCAGGTGCATATGGAATATTTCTGTTATGACAAGAGCTGCGTATCTTCGGAACCAGCGCTTCTCGTAATGATGTGTGAACTAAATGCTAACTGAAATAAAATGGACTCAAGCCAAAAAAAAAGTCCCAAGGGGCAACCCCATACAGAAGAGGGACTAAACCATGCGAGAACAAAAGGTCACGGGGCTGACGGTCCAAAGGGAATCACCATTTCCCTTTATTTCTTAAATGTCTAGGGCTGCAGGAATTGTGTCTGCGTAGTAACGGGATTTGAGCTCACAGCGCTGGGGGGACACCAGCTGGCATCACAGCCATCCTAGTGAATCATCACAGTGAAACAGGGGACAACAGAGACAGGGATAAAGGTTCAAGAGCAGAAATTGGCAGACTCTTAGAGACTGCAGCTAGCAAAGTTTACATCGCCGTTACTTCCACTTCATAACAGCAGGCCACAAACTATCAAAAAGGCATGATTTGACCCAAGAAGTTAGAAAACCAAGAATTCTCAGAACAAACAATTGTTATGCTCTCTTCCACCTTTGGTGCTCGAATCCAGGCCTTTGTACGTCAAGACCATAACCTTCTTTATAAACGCATTCTTAAACCTATGGTAGCCAAAATACTTGTGTCCGCTACCCCTATGGAAATGTTCTACTTCAGTTTTATAGAATCATAGAATCATTTAGGTTGAAAAAGACCCTTGGGATCATCAAGTCCAACCATCTACCCTACTCTACAAAGTTCTCCCCTACACCATATCCCCCAACACCACATCTAAACGACTCTTAAACTCATCCAAGGATGGTGACTCAACCACTTCCCTGGGCAGCCTATTCCAGTGTTTGACTACTCTTTCTATGAAGAATTTTTTCCTAATGTCCAGTCTAAACCTACCCTGTTGCAGTTTGAAGCCATTCCCTCTCATTCTATCGCGAACGACCTGTGAGAAGAGACCAGCACCAACCTGTTTGCAGTGTCCTTTCAAGTAGTTGTAGAGAGTGATGAGGTCACTCCTCAGCCTCCTGTTCCTCAAACTAAGCAACCCCAGCTCCTTCAATTGCTCTTCATACGATTTGTTCTCCAGGCCCTTCACCAGCTTCATTGCCCTCCTCTGCACCCGCTCCAGCACCTCGATATCTCTCTTGTATTGAGGTG
>JAOXNO010000013.1:54044651-54056488 GCA_028565335.1 Limnodromus scolopaceus | reverse complement strand
CCAGGGAAGGGGTTGAGGCCCCATCCCTGGAGGGATTTAAAAGCCGGGTTGCCATAGTGCTTAGAGACATGGTTTAGCGATGGCTTTTATCGGAGTTAGGTTGATGGTTGGACTAGATGATCTTAAAGGTCCCTTCCAACCTGGACAATTCTATGATTCTATTATTCTAAGTTCCTCCTCAGGCAGAATCTATGAAGTTCCCTAACTAGCTAACTGGAAAGGAACTACACTCTTTTTTCAATTCAAACGTTGGACACATACCAGGACTTACCAGGGGGGGTTACAGTCTTTCATTCTTGAGAAACCGCTTTGTGACCTTTTTAAGATGACTTAATGCCAAGACTAGTGTAAGTTAACACTACGAAGTAGAAAGTTCTGAGTAATCTGTTCTGCAAGAGTCATTTAATAGCACCTTTCCATTGAATCAGCCCAGAATCTCGTTCACCTTCCTCATGGAAACCGCTCTATACAGTAGTGCTGCTCCACGCCACTGACTCAGCTTTCTTGTTAATTTAATAGCTCAAATCTATACAGATGCTATTCCTGTGCTCTGTTTTGCAAGATTTTCCACAGATCTCCTTAGAAATTAAAGTTTCTTGTTATGCTGGGGTTAAGGTGCAGTGGGAAGGGTGTGGGCAAACGGGGAAGGGAGATGACATTTTAAAATGCTTTATAAAACACCAGATGTTGCAGAACCAACGGAGTGGAACAATGTATTTGCAATTATCAAAAGAAGAGAGTTGTTTGTCCGCATTTTTAAAAACTCATGGGATACTTTTAAGTCACTTAGTTGTGGTCTTTCTGTGTGTGAAGAACATAGCAAACGCCCTTATAGATTTGATATTTAAATGACATGCACGACAAGGGAACCGCTTGATGTGGTTCAGCATTTGCTCTTGTTACACTCTGTATTATGCTGTAAACATTCCAGTTGTGTGAATAATATAAAAACTATGCAAAAGCATTTTGCTCTTCTTAGTGTATCTTTCTCGTGCATGTTTGAGTTGTATAAAGTTGACATGGGCATGTTATAAGGCAGTGCTGGAAACGTACTACTGTAAAGTTCCATAACAGATGCGGGCAGCTGACAAGAAGATCTCACTTCCTAACTTGTGCTTACAGCTTCGGTTTCAAAAAAACCTTTTCGTTGGAAGCTGAAGAGGTATGTAGATTTTCTGTTCCATAGCTACACACAGGATAACTTCTCTATTTTTTTTATCAATGGCAGAAGAAAAAAATTTAACACTTAAGCATCCCATCCTTCTAATCACTAAAGGGAAAGACCACGTTCATTTAACATCAATCTTTTCTTGCCCACGTAAAGAGCTGTAGTGGACATTTTATGCATCCTGACAGATATTTTTCTTGGAAACAATTCTGCTTGCATATAGTAGCGTTTCTACAGTGCTCTAGAAATGTTCTGTGGAGGCTAAGAGACAGAGTGAGAAAGCCTGAGCTCTGTATTCACGCTGCCATTAACCGACTATGCTCCTTTAGACAAGTCATTTAATCTCTCCGTGCCTTGGTTTTCCCACCTGCAGAAGGCAGCAGTTATAAATATTCAGCTGTCTGACAGAGGTGTTGTGAATTCCAAAATATAGTACAACTCTGAAAAGGGACTACGCAAAAAGGCCAGGCTGGATGGGGCTTCGAGCAACCTGCTCTGGTGGGAGGTGTCCCTGCCCAGGGCAGGGGGGCTGGAACTGGATGATCTTAAGGTCCCTTCCAACCCAAACCATTCTATGATTCTATGAAAAAGGCATCTTCTGACTCAAAGAGCCTCTCCCTTGGTGAAATCCACCCGTGAATCCCCATGGCCTACACACCACACAAGCCCTATTTTGAGCATTTCTGGAGAACATTGCTCTACAGTGGGTTTGTGGGGAGTGATGGATTTCATTCCCCAGAAGACACTTAGCCACATGCCCTGACTTCGGTGGCAAAAAAATATATTTTTATTGATTTTTCTCCCGCTAGTAATGCAGGACATAGCTGAGATTGACGCAGCTGCAGATTCCATTCCACCCTGTACTCCTTCCATACAACCACTGGCTGTTCCTCTACATCGTGCAGCAGCAGTGAGGCAACGCGATGGAAAGCGCTGGAACTGCCTACAAATCTCCGAGGCAGAGAATCTGAAGGCAGAGGGACAAAATGAGCCTTGAAGCAAATTGGACTGCACAGGTGTAAATAACTTGGTCAGCAGAATCTCTGTAACTGGTGATGATGAGTACATTAGGAAGAATCCAGAGCTAAGGCTCAGTTTGTAAGGAAAAGCTTATTTTTAATTGCAAGCAACAATGATTTGATCATGAGTTACTGAGGACAACTAACACAGAAGGTTTCAACACCATTTCTGCAGCAGCTTTTCAAAAATCTTTAGTGCATTAATACTTGAGAAGTACTGTAAAATGCTGAGATGAAAGACAATGCAGAAAGTATTATAATGCCTCTCCTTTGGGTTTTTTGGTCATTTACAGGAAAACAAATCTTTGCTTCTTAAGAATTCATCTGCTCCTTATATTCCCATTGTTTGTGTTTATGACATAATCATTTCCACAGCAACTAATTAGGAGAAATCAAGAATTATGGCCTGAGATGAGGCCTGTAAGGAGCAAATGAAATCATACAAAACACATAGGAGACTTTTTTAGTGGAATCTTCTATCTAGCTAAAAAAATGAAATGGGGAAGCCACAATATACTACGCAAACTGATTTGTTTAAACTAAAGAGCAAATTTTCACCTAAGAAGAAAGTGTCTCTTTTATTCACTGGCCTGTTTTCTTCTTGCACATGTAGTGCATCTTTTAGAAATAGGAATCACTGGACCGAGTCAGATCAAAAAGTCCATGCAGTTCAGTGGCCAAAGGAAGAATGTCTGGCTGTAGAGAGGACAAATATGTGAAGATACTTTTCCAGCATACTCTCATGGTAATGTTCAGCCAGGGACTTCCACCTGGAACGTCTTCAATGCAAGAGAATTGATCTTACTTCATATAACGCCCCCATAGGAAAGCACGCTAGAGTATTCCTTTGCTGACTCTCCTGGTGGCTTGAGATAAAGTGAGAGGGAGAGGTCCATTAATCCCTAATGTTCTTTGGCATGGTTTATTAGTCTTTGGCTAGTATTATAGAAAACTGTTAAACATCAAAATGATGAGTGTCTGAGCAAGATGTAAATTAAAGCTACTGATCCTGTGGTTGGGTGGAAGAGGGCAGAGTGCAGGCTTGAAGGAGCACTCAGGCAACCACCGTCAGTATCAATTCAGTGGCATTTAAGGATGTTTATCATGGCAATTGTGGCCATCCAGTTGCCCAGCCACCCTTTTAGCAAAAGGTCAGGGAGGGATAATGACATACAGCAGTAAGGTGACATTAGGACTAACTAAATTCTCTTAAAACCGCTTTGGCTCCCCTCATAACAAATCAGTACTTCCCTCCAGAGCAGCTCTACTTCTTACTGTCTCCGAGTCATAGAGACTTTGCCTGCTACACTGCTCTGTGCCTTTAACAAGTTCCAAGATGCTCACAGATAAGAGGACTGTGAAGATGCATCAAAGAAGAGTTCTTCTTTTTCCAAGAGACAACTTGAATAACAAGCAAGGAAGACAGGGTCCAGGGGATTAAGCAGGGAATGAACCACCTTCTAAGGATAATCAGTTTGCAACACACTCAACTTTCTTCTTATTCTTCTTCCTGTGACCAGTATTCTCCTTTGAGACAGGGACCTTGGGGAGCGAAACAAAGAGCAACGCCAACGGGAATTCAAGGAATGCTCTTTATTTTCCTCTTGTTAGATGTGCTGAACACACGCAGCAAAAGGAAAGGGCATAATAAAATGGAGAGAGGCTCCTTGCCATTTATTACGTAGCATTTATCCCTGAGAATGAGAAGGGTGAACATCACTGAGAGAGATAAAACTTCATTGTAACCTCCATTTCTGAGGTTAAAGGGAGTCTTTATTCAAGCGAATCCAAAGTTTTGCCTACTCACTGTAAACACTTCAAGGATACACCGTGTCAAACAGCTCCTTATGTTGAATACAATATATGACACTGATGTTTTCCATAGTTTATCATCGATAGAACTGGAAGTGTAATAGCAAAGGGTTTTAACTTTCTGGGCAAAGTCATTTTGATAATGGTGGCCACCAGAGACAGGAAGAAGTCTAAACATTCCTGATCTTTGGGGTTAGTGAGAACTCGGATGGATGTGGAAGGACCACACATGTTCTCTTGGGAGAAGGGTGCTGGCAGCCTCGTGTAACACACAGCCCTTTTTTGGCTCATGCACAAAGGAACAGGAGAATCAGCTCTAAGAAAGTCACACTTCTGGACAGATGCAAGCCATTGCAACTGTGCGTACCATATGTGGGGAAGGGTTAAGGGAAGGACCGAATACAAAAAGCAAAAGAGGGAAAGTGACACAGCCCTGGAAAGTGGGGTCCTCCTGAAGCAGCAAGGGACTTCAAAAACCACACACCGTGCCAAGTCAGGTCAGGGAACTTTCCCTGCTGCCAGCTGAACCTCAGGCAGATGAAACAAAGCAAGAAAGGGTCATTAACAATAAAAGGACAGGAGTCGGCGTAAGATCCAGAGAACTGACGCCTTTTGTATGCCAGCCTGCTGTTGTTAACCTAACTTGCACTCCCCGCACGGCTTCTTTGGGTCAGGAGACAGAGCGATTACAAGCAAAGAGCTACCACACCACACCAGGCAAAGCAGTGTCCCCCTCTGCAGCGACGCTCCACGGGGTTGGAAACGGGAGCCCGGGTCTGAAAAGTCCACCAAAGTTTTTCACGTTCACGGTGCGGATCTACCACTGTGAAAGTTGCCCGCTAAGCAATTAATAGGCGGAGTGGTTTACCCTGCTAATAAAACAGAGAGACAGATATAGAAGAAATTCCTGTTACAGTGCGCCCAATCCTCAGACGTAACCAAAAGGCTTAGATTGGCCCATTTGGGCTCCAGCAAGCCCTTTGCCAGCCTGTATCTGCCTAGATCAGTCAGGTTCCTGAGAAAAAAAGCCCACCCCTGACTTAGCCTTGCTAGCAAAAATAGATGCAGTTAAGCTACGAAATAAAATTCTTTTTATTGTATGACCTGTAGCAACAAAATCCATAAACTCTGTTTCTCCAGGAGGATTGGCCAATACAGTTTAGCCAGGAAATAACTTTTCAGTGCTAACAAACTTGGGAAACACCATAAGATATTGCACCAAGCATGTCAGTGGAAATTGGAAAACAAGAAGTTGCATCCTATTTATTGGTTGGAGCTTTGTCACTGGCTTTGGTTGGGGTAGGTTTTCACCCATAAATGCACAATCAATACAGTAACTTTTATGATATAGGTAGTTAGACATGGATATCCAGAACTATACATACACAATTACACATGAAAAAATGACTATGTCTTGTAGTCTCCATTCTACGCATACTTGGACCCAGCCTATGTACATATGCAATTCTGGCTACTTGTTTTTCTGCTGTTGTGATTCATTACATACAGACAACCAGACATTTTTATTTTGAATCATAAAATCAATGGTGTATTTAAAGAGACTGAAAAAGATCCTGGATGCGAGTTTCACAACTGCTTAAGAACTCCATTATGACCTAAGGTTTTCCATTCACCCCCCTGTGATACACCGGCAGGATGCAACCCTTCTCCCCGTGAAATCAATATTATCTTTGTCACTGATTGCCAAAGGAGTATATACTTGGTTTAGTGTACTGTCATCTAGAAGCTAGGCAATTCATCTCACATCACAGATTACCTCAAACTTCTCAGATATTGCCAAATAAAATAAAAAAAAAAAAAAAGAAGACCTGAAACATATTGAAATAATAAAAATATCAGTTTGGAAAGGATTGTTAACAATTGAATGAAAGGTTAACAATGGTTTAAAAACAGCTGAAGTCTTCAAAAATTTCAACACGGTATCCTGGCAAACCAAAATATCATTAAACTTGCCTTAAAAAAAAAAGAAGAAACCTGTAACATCAAACAGTCCTAGGCATTTATCTTCAGAGTGGTGCATTACAGGTGACCTCTATAGATTGGAAATAGGATTACATCAACAAACCTTTCGCTTTAAAGTGGTGGACGGGGTGAGATGAAAGGGCGCTCTCCCTAACATTTTGCAGTGCTACTGGCTCAGGTTTAAAGGATGTATGCACCCAGGTATTCCCTGTCACATTCTAATCTGCAGTACTGACACGGACGTGAAGAGCAAAAGCCTTTGAAAATGATACTTTCATATGATGAAAAAAACCTGGAGAACTGTGCGCAAATGGGTGTGAGAAATGTGAGGGGGAATACAGATAAGGAGATAAAGAGGAACCTTTAGAATGAACACGGCCACATATTCATGCCCTCAGCAATAACTCATGTCTGTAGCACTGCGGATTAGCATCAGATAAAGTGATATTACCAGTCTGAGGTTTAAGCTTAATACCCACATTTGGTGTCTCCTTGTTTCTGTAAAGGTTTCAAATACACAGCTTTTTTTTTTTTTTTCCCCCACAGCAAAGCACAGAGTTACTTTCCTCGACTGTATTTGACAAACAAAACAACTACGTATTCAAGGATTTAGCAAATAAAAAATAAAATAAAAAATGAAAAGCACCTTCAGTTCTGGTATTCTCTTCCAGGATTTGGATGGTCTCCTGGGCATTCTGAGTTGGCTTGCACAGCCCCCGTTTACTGAAGTCAGAAATTCCCATTTACTTTGTATGTAGTATTTCTGCTCCACCACCAAAAAAAATATGAAAATAAAGTAGGAACTGCTGCCCAGCTATGCTGTATCTCAAGAACTGTATTACAGTAAGTCGCATCACATCCAAAGGCTACCATACGAAACTGAGGGTTTAGGGTGAGGGTTTAGGGTCCCCTCACCCTTGAGAGGACCCTGTCAACTCCTCAGCACTGTTTTTTACGGGATCAATGCTTTCCTTGAAGAAGCATTTGGATTTGATAGACCTGAGCTGTGTCTACAGTGTCTAACACTGACTCAATCACGTCATATGTCATAGTACACTTAAAATACTCATATAACCTTACTTCAACAAGGTATTATTTTGGAAATAAATAGAAATTATGAAAGGAGAATCTTGAGCCACCAGGCTTCAGGTACTGATTTAGCACTGTAAAGGTTAAGTAGGCATACTGAAGAATGCCTGAGCACTAAATTATCCAGTCAAGCATTTGGATAATTAAATACAATCCAAATAAGTTGTTTAACTCCCTGCAGCTAAACTACAGTTCCTCAGCACTGAGATACAGCCTGCCATCAACCTCATTGCCCAAAAGAGTGACTGTAACAAAATGATCCGCCGTTTTCTTCCAGCACTATATAATAGTGGTACAGAATGGGTTAAACATAGACTCATAACATCATCATACGTGCCTTACTGATATAAAAAAAAAAAGGGTCTCAACAGTATTCTATGGTACTGTCCAATATTTTTAAAGGCTTAACAACGCCCCCTTAGCTCCGGGTTTTGTGGTACACTGACTGCAAGCCAGTTGCTAGTTCTGCAGGAAGAAGGATATAACCCTCTGTTGCCAGACACTTCCTTAATTCCTCATAATTTGAGTTTTGCTAGAAGAGATTTCAAATCTGACCACAACAGTTAAGGAAAAAAAAAAAAAAAAAAAAAAACTTGCACTCCAGTCTAAAATATACAAATCAGAAAATATACACAACTAACAAAAACAGTCTCAGTACTACTTGATGAGAGGTATTTGTTTTCCCCTCCAACATTCCAGTAATGTAAAACCAGTGTGTAAGGTAGAAAATCATTTTTCAATTTCAGGAAACATCATTACTAGCTGCCAAAAGTCTATCCATATAATAAGAACTATTTGCTAAAGCTGAACACCTGCAGTTTTATAGAAGGCCTCCGAGGACAGCTGTAAGTAAGTATATTCCAGTCTACTGATACAGCAGCCAATCAAAACCTGAAGGTTTTGTCCCAGAAAACACCACATTTTGCTAGCTAGGGCTACATGTGTGCATATAGATGTTTTATTTAGATAGATAGATCGACAGATAGACAGACAGACAGATTGATCCTTCCGAACATAACGTCCTGTCCGCAAAAGCCAAGGCTAATGAAGGAGGTCTTCATCTAGTCCTAAAAGTACAGTTTCCTGCTCCCCAAACGCTCTTGGAAGCGGTCCAGAGCGCTGGAAGTTTGCATCGTAGCAAACTGTCACAAAAATATGTGCGTATTAGTCACCTTCCCAAACACAAGGCAATTGTTTTGAACAGTTCATAGAAAATGATCAGTTACAAATGAAAACATCTTCCTCGTAATATATATAAGCAATACATCCACCCCACTAACTCCGCTGGGCTTCCACGGTTGGACGCGCTACCGTCATCATTTCAGGTATTAAAAAGACATCCTTTTTATTACTTGATAAGTGACTTCATTAGCACAGTTTTGCTCTTGTTATTTAGTAACAGCCAGGCTGTTGCCACAAAAAAGTTATTTAGGGGAAGTCTACCTACAGAATATTCAGTCCCTTATATTTAAATGCACACTTATGAACTACCAAACCAATCTTCATTAAGCTCCAATGGATGACGTGACCGTGAGAGAGCATAACTTGAGTTTAAATACAGAGAAGCAGCAAGAAGTAGGAAGCCCTTCTCGCCAGAATAGTGATAGAAAAGGTATTTCATAGAATCATAGAATCATCCAGGCCGGAAGGGACCTCCAAAGGCCATCTAGTCCGACCCCCCCGCAGTCAGGAGGGACACCCCCAACTAGACCAGGTTGCCCAGGGCCTCATTGAGCCTCACCTTGAATATCTCCAGGGAAGGGGCCTCAACCACCCCCTTGGGCAACCTGCTCCACCACCCTCTGCCATGCTCCTTGACTGGGGCAGGTTCTGCCTCAGATCTCAGCCTGCTTTAACCATTGCGTGACGAGCGTTTTATACATACACGTACATGCATTCGCCTCAAGTAACCAACCCACAAACGGCCGCCACTTTCAGAAATGTTACAAGAGAGATAAGCAGGCAACCAGCTAAAGAAAACACTTCTTTCCTCTTAAAACTTTTGTCCTGCTGTTTGGAGATGAGCTGAAACGACAGATGCTGCTTAACCTGGGGTTCTGCTTCCCACCTCCTCCACAGGCAGAGGTCATCAGCACAGACATGTGCAACGCAGAACTTCTTTTTTTTTTTTTTTTCCCCCCTTTCCACTGAGCAGAGAAAGCAAACTGCCTTTGAAAACACGCTTCTGAGCTCAGCCGCTTTTGCCAACCGCCAACGAGGCTCCGTGTCACACAAAACACACGTAGCATGGATTTCGGAGCAACCGGCATTGGGCCGCTAGTAGTCCACTACGTCAAATCTTCTGCAAAGAGAAGGATCTGGAAGGCACATACGTGCACACCCAAAAGAGCCTGAGATGGAAATAAATAAATTAAAAAAAACCCCAAAGTATGAAACACTCAATGATTTCAACAGGTGTTTACAAAGCCAGAGCTAGTATTCATTCCTGAATTAAAACCAGAAATTCTTTCCAACCTACCTCTATGTAAACGAGACCAGCTCAGCTCTTATCTCAAGGCAAGAAGAATGCATCATCTCCCAAACTTAAAGGCTGAAATGAACACTGCTAACTGCCCCGCAAAAAACTCAAACGCATTCCCTTGTTGGCTGGGAAGTTAAAAATTCAGCCATGATGTGATCTCAAGCAGCTCTCCGTGGGGTCACTACACGTTTTGTACGGTATGGAAAGATGCACATATGGGAAGATGCGAATGTGGAAAAAGTTCCAAAGAAAGTTTCAATAACTGCATGCTCTGACAGAACGTCCATCCATGCTGGGATTTGTATCTCTCTCATCAGTATAACCGAGTAAGAGCAGACTGATGGCTCTCCAGAAGAGACACCGTAAAAGTGATGTATACCACAAGCTTCTCTTCCTATCAGAATGACTGGCTTCCCTTTTTCACAAAAAGGGGTTACGCCAGATAAGCCAACCTGCTTCCTCAGGTCAAGTTCAACCCGTATGGGAAAGGAAGGTCTAAAAGCAACTGGGAAACTTGAAAAGAACACACACTGAATTAATATATAGTCTTATTTCAGTCAGTATAGGCCAAAAACTGCATGCTTATCTATAATATCAAATGATGTAAAATCACACAACCTGAATTTCAGAATAGCTGTTGTGAGTGATTATTTTCTTGAGGTCAGATCTCATCCTTGGTATTTGGAGAAACCCAAATTCTACACCAAATATGTGGAGATACAAGCACAACAGAACATAGGACAAATATTGCAGTCTGTGTTAAATAAACGTACCGGGCTTTTGTTTTGGTTTGGGGTGGTTTTGTAGTGTTTGTTGGTTTTTTTTTTTAATTCTATGTTTCCAGTGAGGCTTATGAAAACTGTTGCTCCCTTTTCATTCTGCTGGAATGTGAAGCACATCTCTTATCCCGTATCCTAAACTCCATCAATAAATACATTTCTTTAGGACTATGAGAACGATCCACAGCATTTAACAGAAACTATGTCAGTACTAAGCAGGAATGCTGTCTGTGGTGCCTATAAATATTTATATCACCTACATTATCAGTCACATCAGAACCCCACTGTACAGCTAGGCACTTTGCAAAGAGAAACAGGGCAACATCCAAAGAAATTGAAATAGTCATCGCCGCACATTTTTTCTACTTTTTTTTTTCATTTCAAGTAAGGAAATCTAATAACTATACCCCCACTAGACGGTGTAACGCATTGCTTAAAATAGAGGTTTGTAAAGCTACAGAAAAGACACAGCTTTCTGGAACAACCCACAGTCCTTTTTACCCTTTAACTGTAAATTGGAAATATATATGGCTCATAAGCATTAATTAATTCTGTTACTGCTGACCATTTATTTTCTCCGGCAAAAGTAACAACCTATTTCTTGGGTCCAGGTTCAGCAAAAGCTCAGTATGACGGTATTATGAATTGAGTTAGAAATAAAACCCCCTTAGACTGTGCACAGGCAAAAGCTGACTGTTACAGAGCCACCTGTACGTAAAAGTTTAACAAATTATTCTTAATTACATTTAAAAATGTTAAAAACCTATTATTAATAAAACATTTCATTCCATAGTTTGATCACCATAAAAGCAGGAAATTCAGAGTTGACATTCCCACAGCAACCTTAACTCTGTCCCACTGTGTATATTCATTTCAACTGAGTCTTTCTCTCTATGACCTCATAACACATGTGAAATGAAGGAAGGTGCTAGGAAAAAATCCTAAAATTAATATAAATCAGAAGTATGTTGTTAAGTTCCATTATTGTAGCAGTAGCATTTGAGCGGAGATAGCATTCTCAGTAAAAATTATACACGTTGACTAGTTCCTGCATTTATTGAATGTTATTGCCTGTGAATAGATGTGATACCAACATTTCTGGTTGCTCACCTTTCACATTAAGATGATTGCTATATCCCAGCCTGGATACAAGAAACCTGGAATCTGAAAGGGTCTGTTAGGTATGGGGCTCTAGACAAATGTTACTAAACCGCATCCAAACTTGGCTCCTGGAGGAGTACAACCATTTCTGTTCCAACCCCAAAGTAATAACCTGCCAACCCCAATCTGGCTCCACGAATACATAATCCAAATGTTCCTGCAGTGTTTCCCCAGAACCAGAGCACAAGGAAATTCAGTACAACAACTCTCCTGTGCTTCTACACAGCATCATAGAATCATAGAACGGTCAGAATTGGAAGGGACCTCAAAGATCATCCAGTTCCAGCCCCCCTGCCATGGGCAGGGACACCTCCCACCAGACCAGGTTGCTCAAAGCCCCATCC
>JAOXNO010000013.1:53980993-53995710 GCA_028565335.1 Limnodromus scolopaceus | reverse complement strand
CCAGCAGTTCCCTGTCCTTCTTGAACTGGGGAGCCCAGAACTGGACCCAGTGCTCCAGATGGGGCCTCACCAGGCCAGAGTAGAGGGGCAGGATGACCTCCCTCCACCTGCTGGTCACACTCTTCTTGATGCACCCCAGGATGCCCTTGGCCTTCTTGGCCACAAGGGCACATTGCTGGCTCATGGTCATCCTGCTGGCCACCAGGACTCCCAGGTCTTTCTCCTCAGAGCTGCTCTCCAGCAGGTCAGCCCCTGACCCGTACTGGTGCAGGGGGTTAGTCCTCCCCAGGTGCAGCACCCTACGCTTGCCTTTGTTGAATTTCATCAGGTTCCTCTCTGCCCAGCTCTCCAGCCTGTCCAGGTCTGGCTGTGTGGCAGCACAGCCCTCCAGCGTGTCATTTACCTTCATACCCAGAGGTAGGACTTTTGCTTAAACTTTGTGAAAAGCCATAATTGTAGCCCAGGAATATGGGAATATTGTCCACTTACTACCAAAGACAACAGTGACTGAGATCAACAGATCTGCAGGGAGTAAGAATCTTGCAAGATTAAACCCTCCAACTTTAGAAATAACAGGAAGGCAGGACACAGACAGGCATATATTTACCAAAACATGTAAAAGCCTCCTTACACAGCAATATTTACCTCCTTATTGCAGGTGCCAACTAAGCTGTGAAGATGATCTCAAGAGTTTTGATACGATCCTCCACATTCTCAGAATTCGCTGCCTGGCCGTCAGGTATCTTTCTGGTTATTGTGCCCTGCTTCATTAGGATAATTAGCAGGGAACAGTAAAATAGCCACTAATTATCTTCTAGAGTAAACCTAATATCACTTCTCGCAACCAAAATTTTCTGGGACACCCACGCAATTAGACATGAAATAACTTCACCGTTGGGATATAAAAATCAGCCGATCTCTGAGTGGTATTTGTGATTGAGAGGAAGTAATTCATTTTTTAGATAATGCTATTTGTGGATAAAGGGGAAACTGCTTTTGGCAAAGAAAAGGACAAAGACTGTTTGTTCATGACCTTCCATAAAGATTCTGATCATGTCAAAGCCATTTCCCTCTACAGACAGGTGGGCTAACGCCTGGCAAACAGCAGGGGGAAAAAAACACTGTAGTGACGGTGTATGAATAATGTCAGTGATTTCTCAGATAGCATCTCGAGAATTTAATGGCTACAGCGTGGCCCGGAAATGAGCCATAATGAACAGCGTTGAATCATTTCGTCTCTAAATACAGCAAGAACAAAGTCCAATAATTACCCACAGCAGCTTAAATTGAGAAAACCACAAATGGATTTGCCACTCAGAAGGCAGGGAAAAGGCTAAGAAAAGTTGCAGCCAAATGCTGAAAGAGTTAATTTAGGTCTCCGAATATCAGGCTCCTGCTTTCTAAGCACTGGCTCAGAGCTTTCTGATTCGAGTAGATGGCAGAAAAGCCAACATGCTTTTATCAGATATTAGTGTTTATAGAAGCAATACAAAACAGGATTTTGTTAAATGTATATATTATGCCAGATCAAACCATAAATTGAAACATCTGTGTCCAAGTTAATCTCAGATACAGCGAGGAGATTATTTGAATTGTGTGTCTCCTTTTGTGACCTTTTTAGATGTGGTTTTGTTTGAAAGGGGGGAGGGATAAATTTTCTTAAGTTTTTATTCCTAAGAAACAATGCCAATAGTCCAATACAACAGCAATATCTTTTAAAATCACCCAGCTGAATAGCAAAAAACCTTTAGTAATTTCCCAGTATTGTTATATAGGGACCTCTAAAAAATAAACTATAGTCATATAAATAGAGGCATGTAGTTTTAAGCATGCTACAAGCCATTCATGACATAAGCATTCAATTAAAACTGCTTTTATGAGCAATAATCACATTCTGAAAAGGCAAACATGGACGGTTTGCAGATATAGCCATAATGCCTGCAAAATTAACTTAAAAAAAACAGGTAAACATAGTTCAGTCTCTATGCTACTTAAATAAAAGATTTTAAACCTCTTTTGCTCCTGCCTCCAGGACACAAGGGACAGAAAGAAGAATTAAGGAATTTTTTTTTATTATTATTTTAAAAATATGGTAATTATTTGCCTTTATGCAGTCATATTATCATAAACCAATAGCTTAACTGAAACAATGCTTCCAACACACAGATTTTAGTTAAGGAAGTAATAGAACAGAACAGCTGTAGTTTCCAATGGTATAAATCAGGCTACCTGGCAACAGTATAGTAGTCGAAAGAAGTAAGACAGAAACTTTTAGCTTTATAGGCCGCTCCACATTTCCTCTTGAGCTGCAAGTGGCTTATGATAAAGTTTTGCAGTAGCCGCTTCTCCTCTAAAAGGATATACTGCTTTAAGACCCACTCTTAAACCCATAGAAGCCACTTTTATTGCACTGACACAGTATTTACGAAAGAACCAACGAAGTTTGCAGGTAATACCTCTTCCTCCATTCTCCTGACTCTGCCCTTTAATCTCTTTCACTGAATTTCACGGAATTTTTTTTAGTCTCTTTGTTTTGAATGCCACCTCTTTCTCAGCTCCTAACCCACTGCAGACTCTCAGATCTCCTATTGATTTTTTGTCAGAAACAGAACAGAGTCAGGGCTGAAAAGGGCTCATGTGAAATAGAGCAGGTGATCAATATTTTATGAGATTGAGAAGGGTGGTATTTCAGAAAAGAACTTTTCTGGACCACAACATAAACATATTTTACAATATATCCAATGGATGTACAGCATACAATATCGCACAGAAGTCCTCTGAAATTCAGCTGCTTAAGAAGACTGTGAAGTGTCATCTCCTCACCTATAAAAAGGTATTTTCTAGTTTTTCACATCATACACAACATGAGCCGTGGCGTCACATCTGCCGGCAAAGCTACACGTCCATTACCGCACCATTAAATACATCTCCTTGAGGCCACAGACTTTTAGCACTGCATACCCTGCTGCATGGCAGCGAATAAAATGGTGACTGGATTTTATTTTTATCCCTCACTTAACTTCATAAATTCTTCACTGTTCAGAGGGCAACAGATACAGAAATACAGTTTAAGGCACCAAAAAAAAAAAAAAGCATAAACAGATCAAATTTAACGCCGACACGAACGAAGTGGGACAGAATTATATCCCATCTCATTTCACACATCTACTGTTGACTTCTCTAGGAGAGGTGATATACGGACTATCAAGGCTCTTTGAAGGGATGCTTTGCTTCTCACACCTGAGGGAATGGAGCTTTAGAACCTACATTTTCCAACAGATGACTTTTTAGATTCTCAGATTTTGGGGGGAAATTTTTAAATTTCCAAACACTTGGAAAATTTTCTTGGAAAGAGCGGTAGGGGAGCTTACAAACTTTTGGCTGAAGTTTCTTATATCGATGATGTTTTTCATCAGAAATTGAACAAAAACATACAGTTTTCAATGACAAAACTGTTTCAGTCAAAACTTAAAAGCAGACTCTCTATCTGAATTAGATCCAACTTCACCCTTTCAAAATGACAGCCTGAAGTCTGTTGGTCGTAGTTCCTCTACCCACAGCCAATTACAAGGTCAATGAGTGTCTTGGCGTGACTTATGTCAAATAAAGCTCCATATCTATAAATATTTGGAAAACCTTCCATTTTTATTTTGTTTTTTTAGGAAAAGTTGTACTATTACTTCGCTTCACCCTCCCATTTTGTGTTGAAGCAAGTATCGCCTTCTTATCACAGAAGCACGGTTGGGGGAGAAGTGTGATCATCCAAATTTACTATGCAAATCCACCACTGAAAACAATCCATTGGGAACCCTATGCTTGCACTGAACTGAAAAGGTTCTGGCAGTAGCTGAAAGACCAGCAGGGTAACGCAAAGCCAGGGGAAACAAATAGCTCCACCGATCCTTTGCCCATTTGCAAAGAGACCTCTTACACAGTAGTTAATTATTGTGTAGTACAACGTATCGCCTCTAAATATGAATTATAATACAAACTGGAACTGAACTATAATACAAACTGGAACCGAACAAGAGAAAACTGTAAGATATACGAATAAAAGTTTACCTCTCATGATCAGTTGGATTAAAAGGTTTTGACAGAAAGCCTTCGGTCTGCAATTCAGGACTGCAAAGGCAGATACTTTTATGAAAGGAGATCCATTGATTTCAACATGGAACAAGAATTGTTCACTTCACAGAAGTATTACAGTAACACCTTCCTTGAAATTGTCTTACATCTACTAAAAAATAACGTTAACATCTTTGCTGATCGCTCCCTATACACCAAGCTTACCAAAATAAGCTTTCTGAGAGGATCTGACAACACAATATTTAATCCTATTTTGTTAGTTTTTCACATTGTATTTTATTGATTCTGCATTTCAAAAGAGAACTATCACTTTATCTAGAGAAAACTTCTGGCAGTTTGAAAGGTGTTGGGGGAAAAAAAAAAAAATCAGTTTTTTCAAAATCCAAAGGAGTGCCTTTCTCATCTTCACAGATAAATCAATAATACTCTTTTTAAAATCTGAAGCCAAACTGACAGATACTGGACAGCATAGAGGCATGTAAACTTGCAGGTAGAAGGTTGAGGACAGAAGGGTAGTTTTCACAATCCCTTTCTGACTCCTGCCATAGTTCAGGCAGAAGAGAAATGAGAGGTCGTGAGATTTGGCAGCATAACATGCCAGGCATGTTCCCAGGATGACTTGCCATATGAAGGTGACAGAAGTATGACGGACCCGCTGCAACCAACTAAAAAATGCATCAGACACCTTGGCACTCGTTGAGTAAAGTTTGCTGTAAAAACTGCACTGGCATTTAGAGAAGCAGAAGCCCCTCCAAACAGCTGGATGTTGAGTCAGCTCAACAGCTCCTGATCATTTCTATCAGCCTAAGGGAGTATCTACGTTAGATTTTGAAGGACATATATGTCACTTTTCCTCATCTTGTCTCTGTAAGACAAAAGTCATGACTTTCCTTTGTTCTGTATTGCCCCAAGATCTACAGACTTCTTGCATTCAGCCATTATTCTGCCTGGAACTAACGAGGACAGAAGACAGAGAATTAGAGTGAAAACCTGAAGTTTGCAAGAGCGTCAATCAGTGGAAGCTAACTAGTCACTCTGCAGAACTAAACTCTCCCGTCCTTCTCACCGCTTTCCAGCGGGTGTGAAAACAGACTTCTTTGACCTTACTTCCCCCAAGATACACCTAAAATAAGATAAACACGTCCAAAAGCAAAAATACAAAATTGTACATTTCTCTGAAGGTACCAATCTCTTCCTCAACAGAAGACAAGACAACGAACAAAAAACCTGTGGCAGGTATTACTTACTTTGCTTAATGTTGTACTGGAAGCTTTACAGTTAAGTAAAAAGGAGGTAGAATATTCTGCATACAGTAGAAAACAAAAAAAATAAAATCCTGCCAGGACAGCATAGAGTCCAGCAGCCAACAAAGTAAGAGTTGATACCAGCATTTTTCAAAGCTATTTCCAAAGTGTGGGGAAAAAAACCTCTCTCACATTTTAAAAAATACTCATAGTGTGGTTTTTTGTGACTGATGCTCTTTTCTTCCGAATTCAAGAAAAAGGCTAATGGACTGCTAAAATGTTTCAGTTCCAAGTCTGTACTCATCCATTCTGAGGACTATATATTATAGCTAATTTATCAGGATTTGCAGTTTTTACCTAGCAGCCTTGGGGCTTTAACAAAAGCTTATTATTTATGTGCACAGAGTTCAGACAGTCTAGTTGGAACTTTTCTGAGGCCTGGGATCACTTTTAAACTTTTTTTTCCTCATCTTCTGTTCAACAGTGGTAGTCTATATCCATCAATCCATCTTTCCTAGGCAATTTTAAAACATCAAAATGAAAATTAATTGGTTTCTTGATTTGTCACAGAGTCCTCCCACATAGAGAAGAGAATCGTATGGAATATAAAATAGTTGGAAATTATTAGAAGAATGAGTTTTTCTTTCCTTAAATAAATAATCAAGCACAAAGGCAAGGAAATTACTGGGGATACCTCTGGTCTCCCCATTTGCCTTTAGTCCTGAAATAAAGGAAATGTTAATTCAACCTGACAGCATATCAGATGTTTCACAGTTATTCGTCCTGTTGTTTTCTTACCCTGCACCTCATCTCTACTATTTCAGCACTTAATTAAACACAGTCTCGTGACATGTAGATGACGAGAAGTCCTTCACTGACAGCTGGAGCCTTCACTTAATCGACTTGGTCACCATCAGTCGATAGTGCTACCGAAACATAAGTCAAACCAAACCTCCTGTGGTCAGGTCCTACACCATGACAAAGAAATACGAAATGAAAATCTGCCCCAAACAGAGACGGAGCACAGTATGCCAATGAAGATTTAGGGCTTGAGAATAAAGGTCAGTAACTGGCAAAAAAAAAAGAAAAAAAGAAAAAAAATTATTGAATAGTAGCTCCCTCTGCAGACACGCTTACTTCAAACAGTGCATCTTTATATTGTTTCACTTAGGCCTTTTGAAAGGAAACCACAAAATGGCTGCCTTTGAGAATAAAAGCATCGCCACATGGCACGTTTAGAATGAAACGCTTGTAAAGCTTTATTGCCACTTCTTTTTGCCGATGGCTTTCTTGACAGGAAAAAAAACAAATTTCAGCTTTTCTCACTCAAAACAGCCTTAGTCTCTTAACAGGGTTTGTAGCTGTATAATATCATTTGCCTCAAGAGGCTCAGGACACTCCAGGGCCCGCAGCGGCTGGAAGAGATGGCACAATCAAACTACAAACATTTCCTAGAAGAACACAGCCATGACAGCACAGGTAACACTGGCCGAAGATGGAATAAAGCAAAGCATCAAGAACACCCAACTCGTTCCTTAGGTAGTATCTGTTGAGAGACAGAAAGGGTGGAAAGTGTGAAGGCTACATTCGCCTGCACGATGCATGGGGGAAGGCAGTAGCACATATCCAACCTATCCTCCCTCTACTGCAGGACCATTTGCGTTCCCCTGCTGACACCATTTGCTCCATCTCCAAGCTGTGTTTCAAATGAACTAGGCTCCTGAAAGGAAAGGAAGAAAACGGAAAGCAAAAATTCTTGGCCAAACTTTGATTTGAACCGTTTCTGGAATTTCAGAAAGTGTAATCATTCCTCCTCTCCTTCAAAATCACCGTGCATTTCCTGCTTCTAAATAAAACAAGAAAGAGAATTCCCAGAATACTATAAGAATGGTTGTTACGGTGCAAGTAGAAGCAGAAAAGGTCAGAAACTTTACAAGAAAGTACGTTATGAAATTTCCAGTATGGTTTTGCAAACTTTGTAGGGTCCAAATATTTTGAAAAAAGATGCAAACTTTTAATAATAATGATAAAGCAATAATACTTAACTATTCCCCTTTGGGGTTGAGTAAGTACACTAGGGTATCCTAGAGAATACTAAGGAAGAAGGAACCTGATCATTCCCAGTTTTGATCTTGAGCATGAATCAGATAAAGTGAAATTTTACCAGGTACTTTTTTTAAGGGCTATTTCTGGGTTTCTTCACCTGAATCCACAGATAATCACAGTTTAGAGATTACTTGGCAGCGTACAGATGCTTTTGCACGTGCCCATCTTTTTTGGATCTGATTTCAGTTGGACACCGTTTTGTGCATACCGCTTTGCAGACACTTGCAGAAAAATGTCACCTCAACTTTTTTCAGCTTTTGGATATCTAGGTGGCCAATCTACGCTGCACACCAGAGTGGAAGAAACAACCAAGCAGAAAATCACCAGTCTTTCATGCACACGCTTAACACATCCCGCACGGTGATGTGCTGCACGTGCTTTCTCTTGGCCCTGGCTCTGTATTAGGCAAGCAGCTCCCATGATCGTTACAATCCCAGTATCAGGACTGGGACGTCGGAAGCGAGTTTGTGACCCAAATACCTCCACTACATGCATTGAAAAGGAAAAAAAAAAAAAAAAAAAACCACAACACCCTCCTTTGCTGCTTCCAAAGCTCTGCAGGAGGGTGGAGAACACGCTGCCACCATAGAGATACCCTGTGTTTTCCACAATAGAGTGGCTTTTTACCTTGTTAGATTGCTTTGACAAAGAGGCATGAATCCCTGTGGCTTCCTGGGGCTTGCGCGGTTGGAAAGAGCCACATGACGTGGAGATCAAACATCGAACAGGCAGAGGCACAACAACAGGTTACCATGGTGGAAGGAGAGAGAAGGATTACATGGTATTCATACGGGGAGAGGAAGAAGTCATGTTTCATTACAAGCATCTTGTTCAGACGAGCCAAACTCTACCTTCTTCATTCAGCCAATTCCTTGTTGGACATTGTCTCATAAAATAAAGCGCTCCTCCTTTCTATTTCTCTATTTATGATACAAATGAGGATAGCTGGAGCTTTGGAGGAAAGGGGGAAAAAAAAAAAAAAAAAGGAAAAAAAATAAAAATAAAGAAATCTTAACCAAAATGTGACCTTAGCAGATGTAATCCAATCTGATTTCCACTACATTAGCCTACGGATGCTTATGCAACTGCATAGCACAGCAACTGAGAGACAAAACAATGGAAGTTTTAAAGCTTTATTTATTGCTCGTTCTCAAAACATTCAATCGCCATCGTGCTTCAACTGCCAAATCTAAATTAGAGAGTTTTTAAAAAAAAAATAAAAAGTACTCTTTAGGGGAACATTAGGGCTCTATAGAGAGGTGTGAGCTCAAGGAGATGGAGCATCTGGCTAGAGACCAACTTGCCTATAAGTCCAGACCAAGTGGACCCATATGGATAGCTTTTAGAAAATCATAACTGGTAACAAGTAGAAAAATTCCCTCCCTCCCATGTTCAGCCTCCTTTTTTGGCATTAGTAATTAAACTGTACTCCCTGCCATTAGCAGATTACAGAAACTTCCATCAGAATCTAAACAATTTTCATACAAGCTAATCACTTCCTTATTTATTCATGTTTACCCACACTTTTCTGCCTCTTTCAGTCGGATTGCTATGTAATATTACAAAGCACAACAAAAGTTGTTTTGCTACTAATTAAGTGCACCAGAGCAGTACAATAATCTCTTCTTTCAAAAGCACAAGGAAAACGCACCAGCTCTCAGCCTAAATGTTTAAGGCGTGTTAGAATTAGTGAAGTGAGAGGTCAAAAAGATTAGCCCTGACGTTTTCTTATGTCCTACATCTACAGACTGCTAGAAGTATTTAATAATTCACACTTTTGCTAACATACTAATTCTACACAACGTTCAGCAACTAAGTTATAAATCTGTGGTAGCGATCAATAACACATTTAAACTCATCTCTTGCAGGAATTTGGCACAGGCCACACGTTTATAATTTGCACAGCGTTGTTCTCCTTCTATTTCCTTACTCAGTATGCAACTGCGCACCGCTCCCTTCCTTCGGTATTACCCAACCAGTGAACACATGGAGGCAATACCAGTATCACAGAGTACCTTCCACAAGTCAGAATCTATCAATATTTCCATTGTAAGGGAAATAACGCATTTCCTTTGGTTGTCAATTTTTCTTATTTCTCATCAAAATTTAGCAGAGGAAATAAATTTTGGAACCAAATATTGCAAGCTCGTTACCTGCTCTCTGATCTCTCCTGCCTTTGCATAAAATTAAAAGTAATTATTTTCATACTTCTTCAAACCATGTGTACTTCATGAAAATGAAAAAAGTAATGAAGAGAATGAGATAGAGATAACTATACCCTCAAAAATAATAAAAAAAAAAAAATCCACAAACCAATCCCCTCTCCAGTGAATTTAAGAGAGGCTTTCACATCAAGAAATTAATCTCTCTTTCTTCTCTGCCACAAATTTTATATATAATAAGTATTATATATACACACACTAATAAATATGTAAGTATAAGTTCTAAAAACATGAGTTATGAAGTACAATACCTATTTTACAATGGGAAAATTGTACCTCCCAGAATTTGTTTGTATCTTCATGAAGAGTAATGCTGTTATGTTCCGATTGCTCCCGAATGGTAGTTAACACATGGAAGAATTAAAGTGAAGACTAAGAAGCTTTTACTAGCGGTATCATGTTAATGATATGAGCTAACCCTAGAATCATGCCTAGCTTCTATCTTACATTTCCTCCCACCCCAAAAAATAAAAAACCCCTATAAATTGCCACATCTTCAATTAGCATCTCATCATAAATTAACCTTAATATGCTCTCATGTTACCTAAGAGACCTTTTTACTTTTTGGGGTGCACTGTTAAGTGATTTTGCTAATGCCAAAAACTACAACACCCCCAGGACCAAATCAGAACTCACAATATTCCCAGACAGATTTATGCTTCATCCGTCAGATACAACAGTCCCCTCAATAGCATGAAATAACATTAGCAATCCAGTAATCAAACCTCTGAATAAAGGAAAAAAAGAAAAATGCTATAGCCTGAAGAAGAAAAAGAAGCAGGGACGGAAACCCAGTGGAAGCTAGACTATGATTCAGAATGAAGTACATTCTCCTCTCCTCCCCCTAAAAGAGTGTTGCTGATAAAAACGTTGCACAGACAGACGTATGTTTTAGGATAAGGCCCCAGTTATCATTTATACACTTAATCTATTTAACCATGCGGGCAAAAGGAAAAGAAACAAAAATAGAACAAACAGGGAAACCTCCACGACACATCCTGATCACGATGGATGAACAATGAGCTGAATATTTCCAGCTGGACGGGAGCGTCATCCCAGCGCTATGTGATGTATGAGCCAAAAGCCAAGCACAGGTTTCTCATTTCAGTCCAGCGTTAGAGGGTCAAGTCTTTGACAAACCAGATTTCATAGGAAAGTAGATATGAAAGTCTCAATTCGGATACAGTAGAAGAATAAAATAAAAATGTAAAAAAAAAAAAAAAAAAGAGTTAAAAATCAGTCACCGCCTGACAGAGTTGTCATAACACGCGCTCTCTCTTAATTTCCTTCATGACAGGAACTGAGAATGCAGAATTCTCTGCTGAATAGTTTTGATTCCCTTGCACACTGCTTGCACTTTCTTAATCCAACAGAAAGGTATACTATCCAGTTGAGTGAGGCTTGGGTATATTTTTACTCCCCAAACGGTCTTTCTGCCAGTTTTTTCATACTCCCTTCTTTCGCTTCAAGCTTCAGAAGCAAGAAAACTTGACAATAAATGGTAAAACCCAAATTGAAACCACCATGTTTTACTACGTGAACAACAAAAATCAGTGAACGCTGGCAAAATTTCAGCTCATAGCAGTTTGACCTTGCTGATTTAAAAACTGACCAGTTTGCAGACAAAACCCAAACAGAAAACCACCAAACACAATTCTGAAATAACCTGTACCTCCCCGAATCCTAAGAATGCAATAAAAAAAGAAAAAATAATAAATTAGGTAATATTCTCCTACACCCCAGGAGATCCCAATTCTCGTCCTGAAAATCACACACCTGATGGAAAGCCAGTCTGGTGCCCCAGTGCTTCCAATTCTTGATAAGTTACATGGGGATACTGAGACTTATCTCTTTAGCAAAGAGCTTTGAGATGCACAGATAAAAAGTGCTAGGGAACAGAGAAATGATGTTATAGAGATGATTATTTCATTTTAAAGTATATGCTTATATCGAACGGAGATGTCAAAATGGTAAAGTGGGAAATTATGAACAAACATTTGATAACGAAGAAAAAAGTAATACGTTATGTACTTTCAACTTTGTCTTTGAAATTTTCTACACTCACCCCCCCATATTTTTCGTTACTTCGCAATACCGTATGGCTTCTATATGTAACTTCATATTGGAAGTTCTGGACATTTGGGTTTTGAGTTCACAACCATGATCAAGAAAAAAAAGTGTTCTTAAATTTAAGATTGGCACAATTGCAATACAAAGTAATTTTCCTTCCTTTCTGCGACACCCCTTGGTGTACACCATTCCAGATACAAAGCCACAAACTGACAGAATGTCACAGACAGATCTCATGACTGCTTTTAGGAAAACGATGGCCTTCCCGAATTCTCTGTTTTGGGAGGTTATATGAACTGCATGGCCATTATATGAGAGGGTGGGGAAGACTGCACACTGACATACCGAAATCTCTTCAACTGATGATGAATTATTGCACATCAGATGCTCCTCAATTAGTCTTCTTATGTGCTCTTGGCCACAGTAAATGTGATGCAAACTTAACAACCTTTGTGTCAGTGAGTAAGGTACATTACGTCACCTTTTCCATCCAGTCAAAAAAGAAAACTTGGGCACATGGACTCAGGGTAGAACAGAAAAAAAAAACCAAACCTCTGTCAAAACCCTCAGAGGGGAAAATCTGCTGCTGGGTTCAACCCACCCGTTCTGCTCTGATCACCAACCAGGGCTGCTGCACTTCCCACACAGTAAATGCTATCCACTGGCATGGATCAACACCAAAGGTTTCTCTTCTATTTTGATGCTCTTCATTAAGTGTAATCTGAATATCAACTAGGCAAAGTAAATTGAAATATTGGTTACTGTCTGCATATCAAAAGCTGAAAAACTATGTATGAAGGGAACTGCAGGTTACAAGTGTCCTACTACAAGAGTAACTTACTTTATTATAAGGATTTCCTTCATTTTGCATTTTTTCCTTACCAACAGCAAGGATCTTAAGGGCAGTATGTTGCCTACAGGCATTAAACTGGGAAGGCGTTTGCTCTAAAGCATCTTTTCTCTGAATGTGTCTCTCTGTTTTAATCTGAAACAACATGGTCTGATTTTGAGAAAGAGAACATTGCCAGCTTCTATTGATTTCAGCAGGGACTGAAGATGCATTTTCCTTCAAGTTTCTTCAAACTAACTTTATTAGTTGGTCTAATAAAACTACCACCTTTCCCTGTAAATCTCATCTCTGAAAATCAGGTGCTCAGCCTCTTTGGATGCCTTTGAGGTAACTTAACTCATAGTGGGTATTTTGATGAAATCTGCAAAATATATGGCTCTTCCACGGACTACCTACAATCTGAATCTCCTAAGCTCCAGGGACAAATCTGCACAAGGATGCATTTCCATCATGCGTCTAGGACTGGTAAGGGTTCACATCTCCTCCTGCATACCTGAACTTTTTGTTAGTCCTATTCTCCAGTTTGTCCAGAGGCAGAGAACTGTAACCTATGACAGATACTCCCAAATGAAACACTAGTGGCAATGTGCAGCTGTGAAGAAGAACACGTACGACTTCCACATTAAATCTTACTCTTTCTGGAAAGATGAGGCAACAGCAATTTGTTTTAAAAGAATCATTCAGGGTTCATTAGCACACTGTACGTTCTCACCCTAAACAGTAAAGGGAAAATAAATTTTCTGTTATAGCACAGCTAAAGTTCTCATAACAACAGACAAGTAAAGGAATCTATTTTGATATTTATATACACAGATACATATACACATTTATAAAAACTTTATATACACACACAAATGTATATATACAAATATATAAAAAATTAAACAGTGGTAAATACTATGTCCCAGGATGAACACAGGAAAGAAAAAAAAATATATTAAAAAAAAATATATAAAAAGAAATACCCAGCTTCCCCACAAAGATGCCTTTCTATGGCTTTCACATTACCTAGATCCATCTGTCAAAGCAGATTCTGCAATAGGTCATGTAACTGACACATCAAATATTATGGCTCTGATTCAGGAAAAATTTAGTCCATCCCTGTCCAGTTAAGCATTTAAGTTTTTTAAGTACATGCTGAAAGTCAAAGTTCTGGACATGCCCAAGCAGTTTTCTTAAACAGGAAATGTTGACTTGAGGGAAGCTTATAAGAACACATTTATTTTTGAGAATTAATATCCTTCCTCATCTGAAAACAAGACCATGAAGTACAAACAAGACTGGGGATCAGTGATGACAATACAGCAAGTGTCAGAGGAAAAAGGAGAGATTTGTCTTGACAATCTGCAGGAAAACCTGCATAACTCTAATCAGTGCCAAAAGTGCCAGATGCAGGACTTCACATAAATGCAACTGAAATGGGAGAACCTTAAGGTAATATTGATGTCAGCCTCTGAAATGTGACAGAGGGAATGCATGTCCACAGCGAAACATGCAGGGCAGCTGCCGGACAACTAAACATATCACAGAATGCTATGGGGTTGGAAGGGACCTCTGGAGATCATCTGGTCCAACCCCCCTGCCAAAGCAGGTCCACCCAGAGCAGGTTGCACAGGAACGTGTCCAGGCGGGTTTTGAATATCTCCAGAGAAGGAGTACGAACGTTTCCAGAGAAGACAACGAAGGAGGCCTGTGTCCTTTCACTGGCATCTTGTTCTCTCAATCTACAGCCATACCTGCAGGGTAGATTCTGCTCGTGGCCGCATCAGAACAACAGGAGTATTTTCAATCAGCCAGCTTTGAAGGGGCTACCTCAGAAGCTAATTCAGATGAAAACAGTTGAGCAAGAATGCTTCTCTAGAAGAAGCTGTAGTTTACGTTCTGCTTCACACCTGGCCTACACAAAACGTGCTCAAGGCAGATCCAAGCGCTGTTTTTCCTCCTGGTTTTTATCCTGTGATTGCTAGAGCGTCAAGTATGACGAGATTAGCTAAAACCAGAGAAAGTCGAAGTAACAGCAGGGCTATGAAGATGATGAGGGGCCTGGAGCATCTCCCTTACAAGGAGAGGCTGAGGGACTTGGGTCTTTTTAGTCTGGAGAAGACTGAGGGGGGATCTGATCAACGCCTATAAATACTT
>JAOXNO010000013.1:53956975-53969781 GCA_028565335.1 Limnodromus scolopaceus | reverse complement strand
CCAGGCTGGATGGGGCTTTGAGCAACCTGGTCTGGTGGGAGGTGTCCCTGCCCATGGCAGGGGGGCTGGAACTAGATAATCTCTAAGGTCCCTTCCAACCCAAACCATTCTATGATTCTATGATGACTTCAAAAAAGTTTTGCACAACACCTGAGATCACCAGCACCGTTATTCGAGATCTATACGCAAATCAAAAGAAGTTTTACACCTAAAACCTATACTCCAAAATTATACAACTTTGTGATTGAAATCGCTATAATTAAATGCTACGGTTGCTAAGTAGTCAATTGAAATTGTGTGGAGAAAATTTCAACACGTGGCTGGTTGCTCGGAGTGTTGACATCTGAACGCTGCAGCCGGTTTTAAGCTTAGGATGAGTTCTTTAAAACAATAGTCACAACGCTCCTGGCCTCGGTGCCCGTGCACAGTGAGGAAATACTTCCTGCTTCTTTACAAACTGTCTCCTTGAATCACACTAGGAACCTACATGAAACCAGTCAGAGATGAGAAGGAAAATGGCAGTGACAGAGAAAGCTTGCCTGACTAATTAATGCCTTTTTGTGGTGCTTGGAAATCTAAAGCTTCAAATACCCACTCCTACTCAGCCTACATACTTGCCTTTTCATGGCTCAAATATTCCTCCTTGTCAGCAAGAGGCATAAAACTAAAACAGTATATATTTTTTAACGTTATTGCGCAAGTACAATGCAAAGTGAACATGTCAGCATCTCATCTGAAAATACCATGGTTTTTTTCAGCAGCGAGTGGGACTCCAAGATGAACTCAGGCTGAAGAGAGTGGAAAATCTCGTAATTTCGGGATGATGGGCCAGGGTCATGGCTTGAGCTAAGATTTTTAAATTAAGTTGAGCACTCAGGAAAAGCAGCTGAAGATCAAATGATAACTCACCCTGATCTGCACAGTTTCTACATTATGTTTTGTTGTTGTTAGATTTTCCATTTTATTTTCTCCCTTACTGGAATACATTTATCATCACCTGGGGCTACTACCATTTGAAAGATTCTGAAGTGCAAGACGCCAAATACTTATTCTCCTGAATAACATTAGTGTTTCCATGCCTAGAAAACACAACTTGTGCTAAAAAGCTGCACCACGCTACTTCTATTGATTACAAACCAATCTACTTAGGAGCAAACAAGATTTATGACAAAATCTAGCCCTTATGGTCTCTGAGAAAGCCTGAATATTTATATTTTTTTCTATCTTCTAATGAACTCCAAGAAGACAAGGTGCCAATTAACTTGAAAACATAAAAATACAGTAGGAAATGTTAAAGGTGACCTTTTGTTGGAGGGAATTACATAGTGAAGCACGTCTAAAATTTAGTCTGAAATGCCACTGTTCCTTATTGATTCTCCTATAAATTTAGCTTTGTAAATGAATATACATCTATGAATATACTCCAGAAAAATATTTTAAAGGAAAAAAATGGTGGGCTTTTTGATTTGGCATGGTCTTGTGAGTCAGGCAACCAACAGGCAATATTGATAGCCTCACAATTTACATAATGTGGGGAAAGCAAAGAATACTTATTTTTAACTGACCATTACTATGTGACAATGATTCAGTGAATGCTGAGATGGAAAAAAAATAAAAAACCAAACACAACCAACAACCAACCCACTTCTAAAGACTCAACTGAATCAATTGCTTCAGCATATAAACTCTCTTCAGGCTGTGAGACTTGATGGGATAGAAATACACATGTATTTCCCCCCCTTCTCATACATATAACAGATTTGACACGCATCAAACTTCAGATAAATGCAACAAGGAGCTTAATTAAAAACTCTCTTTTGACCCCATAGTTACACACATTACATGAGCAAAATTGAGAGCCGGGCTCACACCCTGTGAAGGTTTGCTAAGAAGTTACACATCATCTAGCTCAGTACGTCTTCAATTCTGATGACCTTATCCTGAGCATGCTCTGGTAGTACAAGACACCAAATACAGATTCAAGGGACGTGCCTTATGGATTCATAACACCAGGACCTAAAAAAGACCGCGAGGTTCCAAAAATAGGGGGGTTTTGCTATGCTCTTTGCTTCAAAGCTCAGCATGGCTTTTTGAGCCACGGTCTCTTTCTAGAAGGGAATGGCCCAAAAGGTTGGGTGACTTTTTGTACCTTTGAACGCCCGTGACTGCAATGTAATTTTTAAAAACAAAGTAGTATTTTATGAGAATGGATCTCTAATGAGATGTTTTTGAGAGCTTAATGTTCTCCTTGACCAACAATTAATTACGTTAATCTTTTCTCGATGGAACGCATTGCAAATAGCACTAAAGACATACCATTCATACATGTACGCATTATAAGAGAATATTGAAGATGCTGCAACTAATCACCAATTGCTTGCTTGCTTGCACAAAAGAAATACAGCACAAACTTTAAGTGCATGCTTGACTATTTTCCTGTCAGGAGTCTCCCTCATTCAGTGAAGATAAAGATATTCAAAAGTGGGTTTAGGGTTTATTTATCATAAGTAGGTTGTCCAGGTTTCATTTTAATATATATTACTTAAATCACAAAATAGATAATAAAAAAAAAAATTAATTTCCCAATTACTATACTTCCAGAAGCGTAATTACTGTGTCTTTACAACACTGCTTTTTAGATGAGTCCCAATTTGATGGCTAAGAAAACAAAGTACAGAGAAAACCAAGGGTAAAAACTGCTACGTTACCTTTTTTCCCAGCATTTTCAAAAATATCGCGTTTTAAAATGACCAAAGAACTCTTTAAATGGTTTCGTTTACACCCATGAGAACTCAGTGCTGCTATTTAGCACACGGTGTCACACGGCAGGCACTCAAAACACGAGGCACCCGCGTTTAATGACCACCTTTTAACATTTTGATTGAAGTGACTTACCCAAAACCACGTGTGAACCGTGGGGCAGATGCAGGCAGAAATTCCTGTCTGGCATTCAACTCCCATAAAAATGAAGCCATATTTCTGCAACCTCTTACCTCTTTCACTACTTTTCATATCCTGAAGCAAATGAATTAATGATCTGACAGAGAGCAACCCGGTTCACAAAGCAGATTAAACGCTCTCCGACTCAACAGTCAAGTTTATCCTGCACAATTCAGGCAGAGGGCACAGCAGAAGGATGTTACTTGATTTAAAAATGATCACAGTGGTTACGAAGTAGAGGTCTTTCTAGAGTAAATTAAAGTTGTTGGTAGATTTTCTCATGTTTGCATTGTTCTTATTTATTTACCGTCACGTTTTTTAGAAATCAAAATTCAGGTGTTGAAAAAGCCTGACCATTTTATCTAGTGTAATTATACAGTTTCTAATCTAGGTCTCAAGCAAAGCTGACACCTTGGGGCTCACATCAAGGACCAGAACACGTGGCAGCAGATGAAAGCTTATCTTCTGCGTGCACTGTCTGGGGTTCCATTCCTCTTTGTTCATAGCCAGCTTCTCCCCCCTACCCTTAAAACCACAGAGCAGCTAAAGCACACATCTATGACGCCGCAGTCAACTTTCTGCCCAAGTCTCTTTGCAAAAAAAACCCACCCTAATTCTCTAACAATGAGCAGCAGAGCTCCCAGGCAAAAAAAAAAAAAAAAAAAAAAAAAGAAAAAAGAAAAAGAAAAACCAAAACAGGTGTATACACCAGCAAATGGTGTATACCATATCTACCATATGGCGATATGGTAGACAATAGATTTCTGGAAACTTGTTACCAAACATGAGCAGATCATTTTATCAGAAACATTTCTAAATGTACTCCAGACTTAGGCAGACAAACAGCACTGGACATTTCAGATCAAACTTTTAAATTCTGCAAAGTTACAGGCAAGTGAAAACAAAACTTCATAACACAAAGTGTTGAACTACCTCCTTTGTCATTATTTTTCTTACCTAGACAATAGACGAATATTAAATGTGTGTACAAACAAAAGCCTATCATCAATACATACTTTTATTTCGAACCCCATTGCATTTCAAGACTTCTCCACCACAAGCTCTGTAAGTATCATTGCGAGATACGCAGGCTGGACAAAAACACGGCGTAGCCACGGACCACATTTCACTACAGCCACAATTTAAGAAACACTTCCTATTACAATATTCCTCATAGCAAAATACAAGTGATGTCTCATTTTGAGACATTCTTCCTATAACATCTGGATATAGAGCTATCTCATAACACATACAAAGCCTGCATAATTGTGTATATGTGGGAATCACATATTACAAACAGTCTTAGAACTGCATTTTCCATTTCACTTCTTCAAACTATGTTCCATTCCTTAATGCTTTCCACTTTAGAACAGAATCCATTTTCCCAAATTTCCCACAGACCAAGAGCTTCAAAACATTTGTAATTTAGTATAAAAGAGCTACTTTTGACAAAATTAAAGGGTTGGGTATGGTTGGTGGTGTAGGGCTTTTTCATTGCATAAAATTTAAAAATTGAAGTAAGAAGTTGGCTTGAAACCAAATCAGAGCTAGGCAGTACACATTCTCAACTTAGCAAAACAGGCAGGAACAGAGCTGAATTTCTGTTTCAAAACAGAATTTAATTTTAAACACCGTCGTGTGGACATTTTACTTTCAATGAATTGGTATTTTTAAATGGAGAAACATTCCATCGGAAAACTTCCATCCAGTTTTAGTACTTACTTAATAGACACATGCAAGATTTAATTCCTCTCTTTCTCTTGTCTGTTAGGAATTACTTCCAGACACGTCGTATTACCTCAGGCCTTCATCAACTGCTTTTCAGTTGCAAAAAACTCTATATGTAAAAACTCCCTGCAGTATTATGAACATGAATATAATTTCATTTGACTTGGGACAGCCCTTGGTGGGCCACAAAAGTCTCTTTCAACAAAGAGTAACAATTAAAACACGGTCATATTTAACCAAATAAAACAAAACCCCAAACCAACAACCACCATGCATAAGATAATTAAAAAAAGGAAAAAAAACCCAAAACACTTTATATCTTTCGCTGTTCTGTGTGTTCACAACACTGATTTTTAGAAGCTTTTACCAGATGCTAGGAAATTTTTGCCAGTATGTGTTCAAGTAAAATGACTTCCAAAATAAGAGACAATCTGGAGGTTAATAAAAAAACTGCCACCTTTATAAGTTTCCACAAATAATAAACATAAAACATCAGATAATTTCCAGCTATCAGATATTTCAATACTTCAGTTTACTGTGGGTTTTTTTTTTCCTGAGGCATATTCAGAGAAATGGCTAAAGGAACTGTAATAGCCTTCTGGGACAGGAAGACTAAGGTTTCTGTAAAAAATGTTAAATTAATTTTTATAGTGATGCAAAGTCAGGGAAGGGTTGTTAAGGGATGGCCTCTTGCCACAGGGTGGAGTTTTGTTTTGGTATCCTTTTAGAGTCTGCAGGTGTTTGGCAGGAGCTGAAATCAGGGCCAGCTGTGATATTTCAGCTCCGATATTTCCCTCCCCATATTTCTCAGAAGTGATGCATCGGGGTGATGTCTTACACCTGATGGACTCAACTTGTGTGGTATGACTGTAACCGCTCCGAGAGGCGGCGGGGGGGGCGAGGGAGGGGGAAGTACCATGGCATGGCTTTCCTATTTATTTTCAGCTGGCAGCATTCATATATTAGTAAAATTCATCCACATCAATGGATTTAATCTGGTAAAACATCAGATAACAAACAATTTATTAAACTGCCCATAATGTTTCTGGGTTGTTTTGTTGCTTCTTATATATACAATGCTATTACTTAAATGAAATGGCTGGCATAAGAACTGTGAAAAAAATGACATTGAGAAAGAGCGGAGGGTAATGTTTAAAAGAAAACAAACAAAAACCTTCAATCCCCTCACTTACCAGCAAAGATCTTTTTCATACTTAGCTGCAGTACAGTGCGTACCTGGTTTTGTTTTATCTTTTGGGACAATTTGAATAGCTTCTATTAAAAATGGTATTCTCTTTTAAGTTTGTTTTGTTTGGAAAACCTCAAACCACATTGTATTTCATACACATGTTCCCCAGGGTATGTTAAATGGGACCATACTGAGGTCACCAGCAAGATTTTTAAAATGTTTAAGAATTCCTTTAATGTTTGTGCTATCTTGGCCTGGTTAAAAGAACACATTTTTACAAAATGGCTTGAAAAAGTTTGACTATAAAAAGCTTAATTAAAATACTATATACTGTACTTTTAAGAGTTTGTAAGAACTTTCACAAACATTCTTTCTTCCCTCTGGCTTTTAAGAAAATTGTTCCCTTCCCTGGCGAATCTGCTCCTCTTTCTCTCAGCCATTTATCCATACATGCACGAGTACAAATGTACTTCTATCCACAGACTGATTGACTTAGCAGTACAAATGCCTGTGGTATCCATTTTAACTTCACAAATGAATAAAAGATTATAATCAGTGGGAAAAGTGGATGTTTCACTCCATTCATGGAAAAAACAGTATCACCTGGCACTCCAACTTAGTAAAAAAATTGCATGTTTTTTGGCAGCTCACTTGGGGTATGATTGAAGCTGTTAATGATATTAACAAATGTCCTGGGATCAAAAATGTGTTGTTTTATCTCAGTTTATAGAAGAAGTTATACAAACCAGTCTTGGCCTTAAGAGTTCTGAGGTCCTTTTAGTTAAAATAAAATGAAATTTGAAAACACAACCCACCTGTAGCTGATTAAGTTCCATTAGACCGTTTCAGTCAGCTCCTTCACTTGTCTTTCCTATCTCCTCAGACTTGCTCCCATTCCTCCCTTGCATTATTCCAACCCACTCCCAGGATTTTGTCTTTGGCTGGTACCAGCCTGGGGGACCCTCTGCGACATTACTGACAGCTGAGCTGGAATATGCTTTGACAATTGTTGACATCCACACTTGGTCACTAACACTGCGAGGCCACATACAGTGGCAATAAAACGAAGTTAAAAAAAAATGGAATTGTGTTTAGATCCAATTCTGCTGGTAACACTCAAAATTGAAGAGGTTAGCAAAACCCAGGTATTATCTGTTAGAATTTGTTTTTATTGAAGTTTCACCAGGTTTGATGGTTGGGTTTTTTTTCTGGAATCTTTGCAATGGTTGAAAGCAAATAACTATGAAAAGCACATTACTGCGTTATGATAAACTCTCATTTTACATCACACTGTCTGTACTTGCTGTTATACAGTAAGGTTATTCAATGCAAGCTGAGTGACATCTTTCTTAAAAATGCATTTTCTGATCTAAACCGAGCGCGAAAAAAACCCACCGTATTATAACAGGAGCGCTGTGAAAAATTATTTCAAAACTTCTCATACTTAATGACTGAGTTGAGCTTTACATGTGAGAAAAATCTTGCTCTGGTTACAGTATGGTGGTGGGTGCTGGGTTTTCCCCTGGGCAGAGGATACCTAGATTACGGATTCTCAGGTGTTGCTAGACTTCTTCCCTAGTCTTAGACATAGTCTCGGGGCACTCTTATGCTTTTGGGGGTTTCAGAAACCAAAACTGCAGCCTGACTTATGAAAAAGCAAAGCTAAAAACAAGCATGTGTGTTTATCCCAGAGGCGTGCTGCCTATACAGCAGCAGAAGGATGAGCAAGTGGAGGGAGACCGGGCAAGGTACAATGGCAAAAAACTACAGTTCGGAAAAAATGGGGAAAATCTTTGCTAGAACTATCCCAAAGCTTCTAAATCCAAGCTATGGATAAGTGAGTAAGGACAACGAAGCCACCTGTGAAGGTCTGAAGTCTTCACCATCAAAATATAAGATTCTGTAGAAATTAGAAGAGCACACTTAAGAGGCTGAGTATGCCACCCTCCAAATTGCTGGTCTGCTGGGTGGCCTGTCCAACACGTAAAGGTGGAATGGGGAGCTTAATTTCAGGTAAACGATGTGAAGTAAATATCTTGCCATAAGAGCAATACCTTAAAGTGTCAACATTTTTGAATATTTCAAGAAAGAAGAGGAAAGAACTGCAGTCATTTCTTTTTTTCTCTTGCCCTCCTCCTCTTGAACAGAACATTAAGTGTGTGGAAATGCTTAAGGAGGCAGGCACCACCAGAAACCAACCAAACGTATAGCTTGCAGCAGAGCCACAAATATTGACATTTCATTTCCAACAGCAATAAGAACGCAGGGTCTGAGTGCCACTTGTTTCAGAGAAGGGTGTGAAGAAGACAACATTTTCAAGCAGTTTCATGAAAAAAAAAAAAAACCACAGATCAGTATGCCTCTTTACAGGAAAATATCTCGATCAACCTGCCCTATGGTGGTATCTGACCGGAAAGCACCATGATATCTCTTATGGATCAGCTAACTAAGTCAAGTTACTCAATATTTATGTGAATTCTAACAAGAGCAAGGTAACCAAGCGAACCTTCTTTCAATTTGGGAGGTAATGGCCATCCCACAACATACTATGTTTTAAAAAGCGGTCTCTTTCAGAGTGGACCTGACTTCTGAAAATTCACAGCATCAAAAAAAAAGCAAAGAGTATTTTTCCAATGTTGCCGCAAGTACAGCCAAGCCAACCATGTTCTGAGTAAAACAAAGACTCTTGCTGTATGTTCTTCAAAGCCCAACCCTAATCCTTGTGAAAGTTATGAAGTGAGAAATTTGGCCCACGCATACTTTACAGCATGGTACTACATCACTTCAAGGAGAAAGAGCATATTTATTTAAGAAAAAAAAAAAAAACCAACTTTGCTTGCAGTAGCCTAACAAATATTGTCTTATACCTCCAAAAGTACAATAAACATATTTATAACAAACATATTTATTATAAAGATATTCTCTTACAATATAGATTGTTTTCCCTGTTCTTCTTTCCCAAAGACTACAATCCTATCTGCAATCCTGACAAACACTTCTTGACAGTCAACATGGACACGTACAAAATTGGATGCTTTTTTCTTTCCTCCAATGGTCAATCATTTTTCTGGTTGCTCCCGTTATTGGAAATTCATTTAAAGGAGATTCATGACACAATAGAACAGCCGTAAAATACTCAGTTACACTATTCAAGAGAGTGTAATTCAGTTTGTGTCGGGCTCTTTAGCCCGTCATAAGCCAGAGGGTGAGAAGAGGGGGAGAGGGATCAGGGAACATGCAGATATCATAGCTCTACAGATACTCAAAATATTTTTTATAGTTAAGTATAGACGCAATTCAGTGAAAGAGTTAAAATTTAAAATAATTAATGCAAATCTGAAGCGTTCTCAGTCAAGGAAACCACCAGGCCAAGAAAAGGTTAAAATCTTTCTATTTATGACTTTTTTCTGTTTCAAGTCAAAAGTTGCCCTTTTTTTTCAAACAGCATAGATTCTGGTTATCCATACTCCACACATAAAATCAGTTGCTTGTGGAAAGCAAGAAAGGTACTTTTCTGCATATTTATCTGACAAAATGCAATTACATACCATATTACTGCTTCTTTCTGTTTTACCAGCCATTTTTGAAAGACAGACTCCACACAAGACACGGAATACCTATGGTTTAATGCATTATGGCAAAATCTGTGTTCCCAAGCATATAATTCACTTAAAGATCTGTATTTATTTCTTATTATGCCATATTATTGGCTTAAACTCAATCCACCATATAACTTAATCCACCATATAAGTCTCAAATCCCATTTTGAAGTAGCTGAAACCAGGTCTGAGTGGCAGGAAAAGTGATCGTTACTCAGCATTTGCAAAACACACGTAATAACATATAGAAAAGACTTGGTGAGAACCAACCTGAGGATCCGAGAACACTTGCTGCATGTTGTTGATTGGGCCATATGGAACCCCACTACCTTCAAAGAGCTGCAACCATTCCATCGTTGCTTTTTCCGAAAACCTAAGGACAAATAAGAAGCATGTGGTTTCGACCGCGTGCCTTCAGATTCCAAAAAATGTATAGCATGTCCCCGCCCTCTCTCACTGCTTCCATACTCTTCCCCACTGATTTCTTCCCAGGCAGTGAATAACATCACGAAAACGTACTACACGTGTTCTTCAGAAAGGCAAATCCCAAAGACATAGTGGGCAGAACATTGCTGAACTCACTTCTCTTTCTATCTGATCCTCTGAAGCAACCCAGCAGCGATGTAAACCTAAATTTATCAGCAGTTTCAAATAAGGATCAATGGGTTTCCTCCAGTCCTTAATTACGTTAATGTGCTTCCCATTTGTTTTCTTTTATGTACGTATTTAACAACAAAAAGAGAGATATAACGTGGGTATGAGTCTAACATAGGACACCGCTCACGAAAAGCTGATGTCAAGTGGTTTTCCCCCATTACATCCAAAACATATGTCAGGCTTAACAGCCACATTTTTTGGTCAGATAGCAACATTGATTACATACTTATTTGGTGTATGATTGTATAGCCTATCCTAAGGACATCTGGTTCAGCACGTATACACTGTGCCTATGCTGGTGAACACAGAGCTCCATGTCCTCATACCACCTACAAGAAGCTCAGCCTAGTTCTTTCTAAGCATTGAATTCCGTCACTGGTAGCACCACTCCATTTCCCCTCTTTTGCCAGATATTTTTTCTTTTTTCTGCCCATACATGAAGAAAACACACTCTTGAAGCAATACCGCTCACTGAGAGATGGTGCTTCCTGCCACCATCTGGGATTCTAAACCAAAGGTGAACTTATTTGGAGATTATATCCTCAATCTCATGAAGGTAAATAACACAGAGGTCTACCAGATCATTAGAAAGGGAAGATCTAAATCATGATACGTACAACACTGAAAAGAAAATAGGCGTGATTTAAAGACCTCATGGAAATGAAATCAATAGAAGCCTTGACAAGGGACACTCAATTACTGGTATTCTGTAGCTCACCAGTTCTGAGTTCATGAAATGTTATCTGGAACAATGTCAGTAACGTTCAGCTTTACTTCTAGCATGCTATTATGAAAAAAAACCCAGAACTTTCCAAGACAGAAAGTTAACAGAGACAAATCCCAAAAGCACAAAACCCCCCTAAAGTAAAACTTTGTAAACTTCTTTTTATATATATATGCAGAGATTGGCTGCAAAGTATTTCATGCTACTTTTAGACTAAAGAAAAAAAACTAGTGACTGTGACACGATACAGTTATATTAAGTATATGGCATAGGTATGGATCCAAGTTTCACAGTTAATGTTTTTCTCCCTGCGCCCAAACGACTTCCTCAAGCTTTGAGGGAATAAATCCTGATACCCAATGCATTTTGCACTCTAAATAAATAGGAAAATACACAAGTTTTGCATTGCCGTTCCTCAAAAATAGAAGTTTAATTCCTGCTGAATACACGTGAAGTTAACAAATAGTGCCAGTAAAAAAAGAAGGAGCAATGATGCAGAAAGATCAGAATAAAATAAAAGTGCAAGATGTATTATAGAATAAGGCATCACTTCTGAAGAAATGAAGGACAATGAAGCATCACTTTAAAGAAAATGGATACAAGATTATTGCACTGTTCAATTATAGACTTCATTGAATATTAAAGTTAGTTCACAGTGAAGATGTAGTCAGCCATAAAGGAAATGCTCCTCTTGGACTCATCTAGGGCCCATCTAATTTAGGACTGTATCGCTGACCATACTTAGAACCAGGTACATTACAGGGAACTGGGGAAAAAAAGGCGATGTAGAGAACCTTCCTTCCTCAGTGACTGCAGCCATTCAGAAAGGTGGAGTTTAATCTAAAATATCACTTGTATTTCCCTTCAGCCCTCTCTGTTTGGCAACAATTCTAATAATCCATGTATTCTTGTTATTCATAGCCTTCTGTTACTAAGGTTTGGGGTTCAAACTACTGCACGGTGTAAATATGATTCACACAAAAAACTGTTTCCCACCAGTTATTGGTGGTATTTATACAAAACTGTGCTGCTTCTCTGCTAGCAACTGAGCCCCTTCCCTCCTGGCACGCTTCATAATTCATGGACCACTAAGTCCTTCTTTATAAATCAAAAGCTTTTTTCAGCTACTACTTTTTCTGACACCTCAACCTCCACTACTGTTTCATTTCTAACAAAAGGCAACACGTCTACAAGAGGGCTCTTGGACTCAGCACCGTAACCATGGTGCTGAAGACCATCACTAACTCTTGATATTTGTGTCATCATTCCCTTCATCTATTAGTAATGAATAAGTCCTGCTATGTTATGTACCTTGTATTTAAGAAAGAGTTTAAAAATAGGCTCCTGAGTTTAAAAAAACACCAACTTTTGGATTTAAAGGACAGTCTGAAAATGAAGTCTTTTCAAGGAAGAGTGTCAATTATCTACATCTGTCTAATCAGTGTGCTACTTCCTAATGTCATGGTAAATCTGAATCATTTTCAAGACACACATTCTTCTTCAGAAACATTATTACGAGTGACTCAGTAGGGTATATGAATTTCTGAAATTTTAGCTTCTGCTTAGATTCTTTCTTCCTATGTAACAGCAAAAAAAAAAAAAAAGTTTTGTAGAAAACAAGTGATGTTCTGGTTTAAAAAATACTTGTTTTAAATGGGCCTAACAATTGTCTTAGTCTTCCTTAATAATTCATTGGTGGTTGGAGAGAATTCCTAAAAGCTTTAAACTCTGTCAAAGATGTAAAATCCCACATTCTATCACCCTCAAAAGAGACAGAATCACAGAATCAGAATCACAGAATCTTCTAGGTTGGAAGGGACCTTAAAGATCATCTTGTCCAACCGTCAACCTAAATGACAAAAATAGACACCCACACAACAAGTAAGGACCATCCATACCTCCCAGCACTACATCAACCCGTCTTTTGAACACCTCCAGGGATGGTGCCTCAACCACCTCCCTGGGCAGC
>JAOXNO010000013.1:53946115-53956875 GCA_028565335.1 Limnodromus scolopaceus | reverse complement strand
GTGGATCTCATCTGGTCCCATAGACTTGTTTGCATCTAGGTGTTGGAGCAGGTCCATCACCACCTCTCTTTGAATTACAGGGGCTTCACTCTGCTCCCTGCCCCTGCCTGCTAGTTCAGGGGGAAGACATAGAGCATTTTCTCTTGAAATCTAAACCCTTGACCTAAATCCGATGTAGAATATCTTCCTTTATTTGTGGTAAAAAGGGGCTTTTGAGAGCATATTTTTAAGCAAACTGTTTAAAAACAAAACAGAATATCACCACTGCCAATAAAGGTCTATTATTCAGATTTTGAGAGCAACAGCATGCAACTACTTGGATCATTCAATTGCATCTTATATGTTAAAATATCTGTTGTATAGCATTAAGAGAGAAATACTGTTTCAAAATCTGATAAAAAGATAAGATGTGAATAAAAAATACCCAAGTTTACCTCTTCAATGTCACCTGCACAAGCTGCATAAACTTCAAGATATTTCTTTTTCTAAACTGTATGCATCATTCCCTCCATCTAAAGGTAATTTTTAATAGCACTTACACAAATAAATACCATAAGCTTTCCTTGTAGCGAAGGGCTGAGGTTTAGGTTGCTAGGTATCAACTGATATCATGCTCAGCACTCCCAAAATATCAAGTAAAGACCTTCAACAAAAACTTCCAAGAGAAGAAAAATATTAAATTCTCTCCTGAAAATGAAAAGCTCTATCAGCAAGAATTTACAAGGCCTGGCCAATCCTCTTCCTCTTAATACTTGTTTTAAAACATTTTACTATGCTTTCATATTGTTTTTTATAAATATCCTACTTAGTATATAATTTTTCTGAACTGGTACAATTTACAATGTCATCAACTGGCATTCAGTGGGGAAAAAAGTATTTTTTATATATATATAAATAAAATCACCAATGGAAACATGTGCAATGCAAACGATGGCCCATCTTCCAAACTTAAACTAGTAAAAAAATAGACAAGTCTGTACAGCATCTGAACTCTGAACGTGACACTTGCAAATGAATCTTTATCTGCTGGTGGAACTTCAAGGATACCCAGTGACTGCAGGAGAGCTCACCCGTGTGATTCACACTACGGCTTCATTTATTTCCAGATGAATCCCTTTTCCCCTCTAAAATGCTCCATCTGCTATAGATATAATCACATAAATGCCATTTAAATTATCTACGATTTATTTGTAGAATCATTTTACATCCGTAGCTTAGCTTTCGACATTCTACAATTATTACCAGTATTTTAAGAGTTCAAAAGAATTTACTTTTTACTGCACTAGTCCGTGGTATGAAGTTTGAATGCAAGCCCTTTCTGAAAATGCCTATGAAAGGAGGAGGATACGTACCCCAATGGAGAGCAAACCCACCTCTAGGACCCTTACAGCTGACCCTCTACACTAAGGCTTCCTTCCCTAAAAAAAGCACTAATCTCCATGATGTCTTATTTGCCTTTTAAGCTCTGAGCCTCCTCCGCACTGAATTACACAGCGCTCATGAAGCTGCTGAAGTTGCAATACTGAAGTGAGGCATCAGATTCTGAAACATTTAACGTTAAAGATATTTCATGCTTTAAAATATCGTTAAGAATAGAAAGCGTAGCATGAGCCGAACTAATTGAAATGATATTTCAGGGGAAGAAATCCGACTAAATATATTTTTCCTCAATTCATAAATCTAGCAGGCACCATTAAATGAAAAAACACTAGATTTGAACTATTCACGCAGTAAATCAATCAAAAAACATTACAGCACAATAAAAGAAACAGCTACCAAAAGTCCAAAAATTAAGTATCAAATAAAAAGGGCTTATGCCTTATTTCCTTACACAAACCACAAGCGTACCTTTGCTTCTTAAAAAGCAAGACTTAAATGCCCTTCTGCTTTCTAATAAATTCTGATAAAGAAATGGGAGAACGGATCATGAATCGCAATAAAAGAAAGAGTCTGCTTGACTTGCACCAGTTGGATGAAACGGCTTTAATGAGATAGAAACACACTCGAGTTCTGTTAAAATGTCCTGTTTCTCATTCTGCTAATTATTAATGCTAAAATGGAAACAAAGTTTTTCTGTCTTTTAATGAAATATAGACTTCCAAAGCATAAATTAATCCACTCTGTGGGCATTCTTTCCATATATCCTATTTTCTATGTTTCCTAGGAAACCTTCAATCATTGCTACATCCCATGTGGAAGGGCATCCACGTTTCTCTAATGGATAAAACCATCCAATTCCACACAAAGTTTAGAAAAACTACTGAAGCAAAATACTGCTCTTTTCTATAGGAAGCTTATGGCAATTAATTTAGAGAAGTAATTTGGACAGCTACCAAATGCAGATGGAACGGCAACATCTAGGATTAGTAATAGCTTTTTACATGCAGTCAATCACAAAAACCTTCTATTCTTGCTGAAGTCCACAGTAGCATTCTTGTGTTCTCTAGCACAACCCGAGTTTGCGTTACGGTTTTTGCACCAGTTTGTTTTATCAACAGTCTATTTATTTTCAAATATTTACAATATTTTCTCTCTTCACTGCTAATCAACTCTTTAAGGGTAGTTAACTCAAGAAAATAGTTTGCACAGTTTCTTACGGTAGCATCTATAGAAGACATTATAGAAAATAGGAGTCATAGAAAACAATTTCTTTGGAAAATTCAGATAATGGATCATTATCCCTTAGTGTACAGTAAATATATAATTAGAGTTTTCAAAATGAATACTATAGTATTTACTCAACAGTCTGTAAGCATTTCTGTGTTACTGTCTAATTAGTCTCCTCTTGGTTACTGATTAATCACCCAGCAAACCATAACAGACCCTTAAAATCTTTGGGATCAACGTGATTGTACTGACATGTTTTGCTGATGGATATGTCAACTACCTTAAAAGATGTCACATATAGTACACTGTAAGTGGAAGCTACAGAAATTACAGTCCAGATATTTGTAGGTACCACAAACCTACCCTGAAACTTATTTTAAATTTCTGCATACTTTAAATATTGTCACCAGTTTAGCAGAACTATTAATAAACCTTCACCTTCCTGTGCAGAGTTTGTGCTGGAGATGAATAGACATTCATGTTCCTTTAGGAAGTTTCACGTGCTGTTTTAAAACCATATATGATTTTTAAAGAATAGCATACCAGAGAGAGGGAAAGATGTCCATGCTGTGAAACGTGTTTGTTATAGCTCCTTAGTAACTTCCAGCCTGTTCCACAGCTAGTTCTTTTTGGATTCAGATAAAGTTAGACCATGCACTTTAGAAACTACTCCTTATCCCAAGCAAGCAAAAGGACTTTAACTTCTATACTTACAACAAAGGAAGTGCAAATTAACTGAAAATCAGCTTGGTAAACACACATCAGTAAGAGTATATTGAGAGTAAGGGAAAGCTATATTGATTTTGTTGTTCTTCTTTTAACTACTCAAGGGGAGTAAAGAACTAACAAGGGTCAGGTCAAAAAGCTCATTCAAAAATCAATGAAAAGATCTCCCTTGATTTCAGCAGCCCCTTAGCTAGTAATGTATGTCACCAGAAAAAAAAGACAGAAAGTTCCTTTTCAGGAAGGGTCTTGAACTTCACACACATTAAAAAAATGTTTAGAGGTTTATTATTTATTAATGGTGAGTAAAGAACACAGAAAATACACATTAGCTTACCCAGTCCAAAAATTAGATGTTCGAGACAGTTTGGATCTCTCTCCAGTTGCACACATAAAAGCCACCACAAAACTAAAGACAATTTTTTAAAAAGAAATGCAAAATTTGAAAGCAAACTGTAGGAGTTGTGTAGGTGACACTCCTCACCCAGCCCAAGCAGGGAAGCACTGATGGTGAGGTAGGCGACCGGGGAAAGCAAACCTCCCCAGCTGTGCCACGTTGAAGTTAATTATCTTTCAACCTTCATTCGGTAAACAAACAGCTGCTGGTTCGGGTAAGGTTATCACCAGCGACTTCACTCTGCAAGGCCCTCGGTTTAGAACAAGAAATGGTGGGGAGGGGGAAGGAGACCGAGAGTCCCTCAAAAAGCATGAATTTAACAGTGCTCCTCATCGGGCACAGCAAACATTTCACAACAGGCTTTCCCCTTCAGGTGCCCTCCTCTCCTGTTACTAGGTGGAAAGAATTTAGCGAAGATCTCATTAGCTAAGGATCAGGTTCCCCTGTGCTTCCTTCCTGCTCCCTCCTGTTCCCCTCACGCTTACACACGCAACACACAGCGGTGGTGCGCAGCCAGGAACGAGGGCTTTAAAATACAAGTGCAAGGAACAGAAGTTCCACTCGGAATCGTTTCCGGCACTAACGCTTCTGATTTTAAGCCTGCAATAATTTAGCTATAGCTACAGGAGCGCTAATCGTGATGAATTTAGGTGTTCCTCATTCTGTCAGCTGCTTCACCTTAAAGGCTGCTACTCCCTGTCCCCCCGCGCTCATACAACCCCACACGCCGTTCCATTTCCAGGTTATTTTCCTGAAGTACCTTGGATTACGCATGTAGCTGCGCTGTTTTAAAATGTATCTCCATTACTGAGGTGCAGGGTAGGGTAAACATTTAATTTCTAGTATAATTTGGAGAACGAGGTCAACAGATTCAGCTGCCTTCCCCAAAGCAGCTTCTTTTAAAAGTGGCATTAAACCAGCTTTTGCACAGACGCACCTCAAATTTCATACGCGCCCTATATATGTACGTCTTGACATATGTATGCATATATACACACATATGTATGTATATATACATATATATACCCGTACAAAATAATCCACATGGTGCCTGGTACTGTTCTGCTCCAGAGGAAGCAAAGGTAAAAGTGGAAGTGGGGAAGGTGGGGGGGGGAGGGAAACGATGGAGCAACAATTAAAAACTTGCTTCTCGTGGACAGACGTACATCTGACTCACAAACCAGAGGTTTCCACTGGAAGCATAAAAACCAGAGTGCTCTGTGGTCTGTCACTTCTCACATGAGCCGGGAGTCTCGGGGGCCCCTGTAGTAGCCATTGAGCCTGACCTCCACCCAGGTAGGGTCATTTTAAATTTGACTCCTGGCACCCACCCAAGAAAGGAAGGCACTCGGAGGCAATTTGCTTTTGTCAGAGTTCTGCTTTGTTGTCATTTGGGGGGGGGGGGGAAATGTCACCTAAAGAGAAGGCACAGAAAATTCTTTTTTTTTTTTTTTTTAAAGCAAACACAGTAGAAGTGCAAATGCCAGCAGCGGGAAGAGAAAGAGGAAATAAGAAGCTGGGGGAGCCAGAAGATGATGATGGGGACCACAAATGGGAAAAGGACAACACCACTAGTAGCAAAGTACAAAATAACCCATAGACCTATATTCTTCTTCCCGTGAATATCCTATGACCCAGGGGTCTTTGCAGAATTGCACTCATTTCCCCTTAGAAGATGGAACTCAAAAACACAGTTCCCCTTTTAAAGGAGTCTGGGACCAGTTTCTGTAATTCCTTCCTTTTGCCCCAGTGTGAGAGCTGGGTCTCTCAGACGCAGCGTAACACTCCGGAGTGGTCTCTACCTTCCAGTCCCTTTTACTGAGATCTGACAATTTCCGTGGATATATGAATTTAGCCTCCCCTACCTCCTCTCCCCCTCTCTCTTTCATGTCTACTCTGCGGAGGGAGTTGAGATGTTGTAAGCAGACAGCAAGCTGGGATGAAGAGCTAAGGGCAGATGTGCTTCACTCCTCATTTCTGGCAGGGAAGAGAGAGGATGAGAAACTTCTTTCTGAAATGAATGGAGCAATTCACACCTCTCGGAGCTGTTGTTTCAAGCTACATTTGTGTCTCAAGCCACCATATTCATCTCCATCTTGTATTCTCACTCAGCTCAGGACATCCGACTGTGATGAATAGGTCACTTCACACCTTTCTGAAAAGTCTTCTGTTTAAAGGTCAATTTCTTCTAAGTGCTATATAATCCCCTTGCTTATCTAACTGCCTTGAAATCCAGCACAGTTACTGCAGGTGGTGAGTAGAATTATTGATCTAAATTAGAGGTCATTTGAGTCACAAATTCCCAAGATACAGCTTTTTTCTTTAAAAAAAAAATAGCATTCTTTAACATTGACCAATTGTACCAACATTGCCTTTGTGCACACATCTAGAATAAAACTGTGGCCAAAGAGTCTCAACCACTTAACATTTACCCTAGCAAATGAAAGGCACCAACTGTCTCCTTGATATTAAGAGATCAGATGTTTTTTAAAATTTCAGCTCCACACATGCACTGAATTAAACTCTCGAGACTTGAGGGAGTTCCCGAACCTTTGTAGGTTTGAACATCTCCGTCTATTCCTAAATATAACCTGGGAAGTCCTTTTCCTGAAGGGGAGGAGGTTAAGAATTCTTCTTTGTGTGCTTACTAAATGTTCAGAAGTTATACATTAATTACAGTTAGCCCACTTTGAAAATTAAGAAAAATAGGAAAAGGAAAGGTAAGTCATACCTCTGGAAATAGGTTAAAACAGATAGGAGGAAGTGGACACATCATGTAGATCAATGGAAGCCTACTCTAGGCTCTGCTGGGACCTCAACTCAACAAGATTATAACAGCATCAGCAGCTTGGAAAAAATAAAGTATGCATATATCTCCTGCAGCAGCAGTGATATGCGGTGCTTAAAATATCAACAACTCAGTGGAACAAGGAGAATGTATAAACTGAAAATGGCAGCAAAAGAGGTTGGGGGAAAGGAAAGGAAACACAACTATACATTTCCTCTCGTGTGCTTCAAGCCACCATAATTACTGTTCAGATGCTGAGACATGGACCATCTCTGCGAATCTTTTCCCGGGCCTTATTGGCGGCAACACTCTTGAAGGAGTCCACTACAGGACCATAATTCCCATTTACGTTTCCAAGCACGTAGAAAAGAGAAGGAACACTTAGGAATCACCAGATTCCTATCCATAGATGCAAATTCTCATCTGCTTTTTACTGCTCAGGCTGGCACACCAAACAAGTTTGCTGACTTTTTCCATTGCGACATCACTGGAAAAAAAGCCGCTTTGCCCCAAGTCATACACAACCTGCCTGGCACAGCATCAAAATGAGACGTGGATGAATGGCCTGACTAAATCTTTAAAGGGCTTTCACGTTCCCTTTTGCCTTCCACCACACAAAGGAGGGGCTCTTCTCAACGAAAGTGACTGTAGTGAAATCCACGTCAAAAAAAAATCACAACTCTTCTAAACTGCTCCAGCTCACGTCTCCGCAAATTCATTGTGAGGTGGATAGCAGCGTTCATATAGCGAGTGAATGGGAGGGTCTGCAGGTGTTTCTATGCACCTTCAGTTTATATTTTCCATGTGCTGGAAGCTGCAATACTATCAAGCAATCGGTGATTTAATTAAGGTATTTCTCAGGGAAATCTTGCCATTACTGTTTCGTCATTTCCCTTCATTTCTCAAGGGCTGACATTTTTCAGCACTGAGAAACTATTCGTTTAATTCTCTAAGTAACTTCAAAAATGAACCACATATAATTCTGCAAACAACTGTGCATTAGTGAATACAAGCAAAGTTACCATGGAATGTGTATGGAAATATATTCGACCTCCATTAGAATGCCAAAGGTGTTTGTTATAGTCAGTGTTTTAAAACCAAATGCCAGATGAATTCACCATAATATGACATAACAGAGTACTACTGGAAACGTCTACTCCAAAAGTGTGTATACAGTCCCATCTGTACACGCATACAAATTACACAGAAATTCAGCCTAAATGATGCTAATAAAACAGAACATAAACTCTGACAAAAAAAGACGTAAAGCAGTAATTGAAAGAGCAATGAGGTAATCTGATGAACTAATAGCTACAGATATAAAAACTAATTTGAATTCTAGCGATTCATTCAAACAACTGTTTCTTGAACTTTATCTTCTTACTCAGGTATCACCCATTAAAAAAAAAAACAAAAAACCTGCATTCAAAATTAACCACAAGCAACAAGCCATTAAGTTATTGATCTGTGGATGGCAAAACAGGACTCTCACGAGGTACCAGAGTACATCAGATAAATGCCATATTAAATGAAATGAACTCCAAGTAATAAGTCAACATGAATCAACTTTGAAACTAAGATTAAGCGTCAAGAACGTAAGAGCTCAAAAGTAGGTTCAAAACATAACTATTCCCTCTCAGGGGCTTAACACTTGTAGGAAGAGTGGGTTCATCTGTGCTATCACCACACATTTCTACAGGAAGGCAAGTAAAAGACGAGTTCCAAATGTTCGTCATGAAGATTTGTACCATAATTATCTGAAAATGCAAAGTCAGCTGGCACTTCAGTATTTCATCGGAGGCAGGACACCTGAAAATGGACAGGTAAGACAGAGACACAAGTGCAACAGGAAGAGGCAAAATCACTCTCTCTACAGTCTATGATGTAGGGTGATTCTGGTTCTCAATATCCAAAAAACGTGCAGGGTTGAGAGGAGGGCGAGGAGTGCGCTACTGAAACTCGTTTCTCAGATGGAATGAAAAGGGGAGGCATCTGACTTAATGCTCCTTAAAAAAAAAACATTAGAAAAAAAAACCTGCCTGAATGATAATTGTTACACGTGTTGACAAAGACTCATACAGGCCAAGTATCAAGAAGATAGCATGACTTTTCTTGAATTATTGACAACAGTAGATATACTTCTGCTCATCCCCTGAAGTATGAAGTGTTGCAAAAGCCACCTTTCAGTAGCTTTACACAGATTCAGTTTTTTTCTTATATTATATCTGTTTATTATCCTCTCTATTAAGCAGAAAAGCACTCCACAGAAATAAGGCCTTCTCAAAGAGAATGAGGAAGATAGCTATTTCAGTCTCTCAAATAAAGGGTTCCTGAGCTTCCTCTTAAATATTTTTTTTAATTAAAGTATTTAGTGGGATGATTCTCATGCAGAATAGTAAGCACATATCCTTTTGATTTCAAAAGGATTGACCCAGGGAGAGTTTAGGGCACAGAGGACCACAACACAGAACCAGCAGTGAGAGAGCAGCATCGAGTGGGAACTCCCTTGGATACACTAACACTCAGGGAAAACTTTAAAATCCCAGTCACTGCAAATGCTCACAATGCTCCAAGCATTTTATTTCCAGGAGTTACATTCATCCAGGAAAGCAGAAAGCACTGGTTGTTTTACTAAAATTCAAGTTAATGGTTAAAAATAAGTTTAAATGGTTTCTGAAAACTTAAATCTATGGTCTGGCTTCATACTAGTCCACACTGTGTGCAAACGGCTGTGTACTTCACATCACTAAGTGTTCTCAATGTGGTTTTTTTTCAATATCAAGTATCTCAAAAGAGTAAAGTAAAATTTTCACATGATGAGAGCTTCTTATAGGTAACTATTTGCATTAACAGATGAAATGTCATTTTTTCTCTTTTAATTAACTTACCGGGTTGACAATATGTCGATAAGTTCTTTTCTGTTCTGGACTCTGAGTGTATTAGTTTTGTATCTGGAATCCTTACTAACTTCAGGCAAATTCAGGATCTAAGTAAAAAGAAAGGTAAGTGAGAAATATGCTTCTCAGGAGATATTGATACAGCTAAGGAAATTCATTACCTATTTAAGATATCTTTCCAAAAATCCTCCTCATTAATCTTTTAATATAGATTAGAAAATTAAGAAAAGATAATGTCTCCTGGTTAATATTACAAAACAAGTACAGACAAAGACAGAAATGAAACTAAAGATCCAAATCTTAGTTGATAGCTTTCAGTATTAGTTACAAGAAATTCTTATTGTAGAACACTAAAGAGTTTGTAAGTTATTACCATGAGGCTGGAGAGATCTGTGGGATTATCCTGCACTAAGCTCTATGTCACAGAAAAAGAAATATGACTGCATTTCATATGCTATACTGAGAAAAGCTATGTCTAAGAATATTTCTTTCCACTTCAGTAGTTTTTGTCGAAAAGGCAAAAAAAAAGAAAAGGTGTTTTTTTATTGAAATGACATTGGTTTTCTTTATGATTTCTTCCAAAAGAATTAATAAAGAAAACCAGTGCTATAACCTCCAAAAAAGGAGAAACGTATCTTTTACATGTAACTCCCACCTGGCACATCAGAAATTTATCCATCACGAAAGACAATGGGAATTATACTATAATGGGAACTAAATGTGGAGAACGAGTCTTAGAATTCTGTAGAGGCATTTAAGAGACAGAGTAGCCGTGTGAACAATCAATAGTGTCACTATCAATACAGTATCAATACAATATATCAATCAATACAGAGGGCTCACAATCAGACTGTAATCTGGGATATGCATCCTCCAAAACCCCGCAATGCCTAAGAAAGCTTGTGCTTCCTTTTTATTAATTGGTGGAGACATGGCTGCTATTTTATTGATCACGTCCATCAGGATCTGACGGTGTCCATCTTGTCATCTTATTCCTAAAAACTGGATCTCCTGCACAGGTCCCTTGACCTTACTTCATTTTATGGCAAACCCAGCTTTCAGAAGGATTCGAATTATTTTCTTCCCCTTCTCAGAAACTTCTTCTGCTGTGTTGCCCCATACAACGATGTCGTCAATGTACTGCAGATGTTCCGGAGCTTCACCCTGTTCCTGTACAGCCTGCATCAGTCCACGGCAAACGGTGGGGTTGTGTTTCCAGCCCTGGTTTGCCAATGGCAGCAAACTTGGTGGTGCGGTCGACACGCTGGAGAGAAGGGATGCCATCCAGAGGGACCTGGACAGGCTGGAGAGGTGGGCTCGTGCAAATCACATGAAGTTCAACCAAGCC
>JAOXNO010000013.1:53911822-53926269 GCA_028565335.1 Limnodromus scolopaceus | reverse complement strand
GTGAGGAGGAACTTCTTTCCTGTGAGGGTGGCAGAGCCCTGGAAGAGGCTGCCCAGAGAGGTGGTGGAGTCTCCTTCACTGGAGACATTCCAAACCCACCTGGACACGTTCCTCTGCAACCTGCTCTGGGTGGACCTGCTCTGGCAGGGGGTTGGACGAGATGATCTCCAGAGGTCCCTTCCAACCCCATATCATTCTGTGATTCTGTAACAGAAGTAGCAAACAGTAGAAGTAAGAGGGCTTGATTTTCCTGAACAACTCTTCTATCCAAACCCCCATTTTGCATAAGGAAGGAAGGAAGGGACAGGAATTCTGTGAACCCTAACACAGGCAGTTGCCAGCCTTTCTGCTAACTGCTCCACAGGCTGTGCTCTCCAAGCAATTTCCACAGCCAGGTGTCCAAGACAGAGGTTTGGCAAAGAAGTATTTTGTGGATATGGACCAGCTTCCGTTTGAATAAGTTCCTAAGCCTCGTTATGTTCACAGCAATGAGCAAATACCTGATTCAAAAAGGGTGTGCTCATTCTAAACCCATCAGTTGATTTAAGAGTTAGACTTGGATATTTTGGAAGGAAAAGGAAATAATTTAGTTGGTAAAAAAAAAAGAAAAAGGAAAGCGTGCAGTGATTTAGATGAAACTCTAAAACAAGGAAAACCTAATCTGATGAACTGTTGCTTTATGTTCTGAAGAACTGTTGTTCTGAGATTTGTTCTTCTGAAAATTACTGTCGTGTTTTAAAGTATCCAACAGTTTATTCTCCTGATAAAACCAATAGCAATAGCTGAAGAATTAGTGGCAGCAGTGACTTGAGGGGTCATTATTTTAGCTATAAGGATTTAGGGAACATTTTAACCTGCTGAATGCTAATGGGCTTAGCTTAAAGGAAGATTAGATCATTATTGCGTGGAACACATCAGTAGCCTGAAAATCATCTACAGACAGATCATCACCATCATTCCATGTTAAGTCATCAAAATAAAACCATGTAACTAATTCGGACTCGTATCTCCATCCTAACATTGCATTTCTTTAACTTTCCCAAGCGAAAAGAGAGTGCCTGACTCTCCACAGAGAAGCAATCTCTACATGCTTTCCAACGTCTGTGTACTATACCCTTCTGGCTAAAACTAACACAGAGTCTACAGAAAAGAGCTAGGGCAACAAAGCTCTTAAAATGCAATATAAGGTGTGAATCGAGGAGTGGAAGAACAAAGATTGTCCTTGTTGGGAAGAATTTGAATACAAGTGGCTTTGTTGTCCAGAGGAGCATAGGGGTCGCAAGTCCCAAACAGGAACACAGGACAAAGCATATCATCATTGCAGAACTAAATCATAAACTTGGATAAAAGGTTTTGGTAAGTGTTCAGGAGATCAGTTTGCTTTCTTGGTCCACCTGCTATTTAGACTGAACTAAAACACAAGCTCTAACACTGCTAATTTTATATATATAACAGTATGGACGTGGCCATGAACAGCCCGTAGCCAGCTTACAGGCACCAATCTGCTCCTACTGAAATCCCTCACTGTTCCCTCTCAGATATGTCACAAAGTTTGCGTGTTTCAAAAACAAAAAAAAAAAGCAGAAAAATAGGGACTTTATTGTCCAAAACCTTTGTTGGTATGCCATTTTGCCCCAGTTGGCCAAACCGTACTAACAGCATTTAATTATATACTGCTAAGAACATGGAAATTTTCTGCTGCCAGGTGTTCTCATGTTTTATTTATCTTTGAGGTAGGGTGGCTGAGAATGGTCTGGGTCCATCAAACAATTGTGGATCTAGTGACTCCACATTTGAGGCAGAAATAAAGTAAACTGCTGTCTAAATTTAAAAATAATAATTAAAAACAAAGATGGGATTTCCAGATTATCTCTATGTAACACATTCTTCCCCCATATCCCCATTCATGGACCTTTTATCTGGAGGATCTCACCTCGCCTAATAGGTAAACACTATCCTTTCCAGGTGAAGGCTGGACAAATCTGTGGCTTCAACAGGCCTCTCATGCTTTCTTTCAAAAAAACCAGATGTTATATCAGGGAAATCAACATTTTTCAGCCCTCTGGCTTTGAAGTAGTAACTGAAATACTTAATTCCACACTCTGAGCACAAGCAAAGGAGTAGCCAAAAACCAAATCACAGTAATGGATTGCAGCAAGCTTCAGTATTGGTAAGTACCCACTTCACCTCTAAGTCCTAGTTACGCACAGGCAAAGTAAGCTCTTTACAAAGGTCTAAGAGGGTGTCTTCCATGTTGGAGAAGAAGCCATGTCAGATACACAAGGACGTGCATGGGGCATCTGCAGCTATTCAACCTGCATCAGCTGTCTCCATATCTACACTGAAGACCTGGCAAAACAGGCTGCTGACATTTTAGGGCAACAAGCAACAAGCTACTCTTGAAATGCACTGCATTTCATGCCCAGAATTTTCTGCTCTTCCTAAAATGAGAGTTGCATTCGTGCCAACAGATGGAAAACATCATCATTGAGAGTTGGATCCACGCCTTGCTACTGGCTGGAAGAAAAGCCATAGAAGTACTTCAGTGGGTTGAGTTAAAAACACTTTTTTGTATAGTGGTCTGATGAAAAGTTTTCCCACAATACACTGAAGAAAAATTCATACAGTCATGTACCTTAGTGAACTACCTGGAGAGCTTTCTGTGCCAGGGTAGACACAGTGCTCTGATCTGACTTCCATATGGATTTACAAGTAAGTGCTCCATGGTAAAAACAGTTTAAAGCAGCTACGCCAAAAAAGCACAAACAAACAAACAAACAGACAAAAACCACAACAAAAACCAAAGGCAAACCAAGTCTCCAAAAAACCCCAACACATGGAGCAGCTGAAAAAAAGATACCATCATAAGCAGGTCTGTCACAGTAACAGAGAATACTCTAATATGAATGGAAGAGACTGCATCAGAAAATCAGAGGGAAATCCCTAATCCTGGAACTTGTAGTCTCATGAACATAGAGGGGAAACCAAAAGGTCACATATGTATGTCAGGGAGTATTTGAAGAATCCAAGAATCCAAGGATGGGTGCTGAGACGGGAAACGGGGGTGGTTTCCCTTTACTAAGAGACAATCCCAACCAATGCTTCACTAAAGGGATTACAGGAAAACTAGAATAGAGAAGGGGCTGCCAAATCCCCAGCCATGAAACTCAGACATTCAGCAATTCTCTGAAGCAACATCTTGATGGCTGAAATGTACTGAGGGTCTACCATGGTACTATCATTCTACAGAGCTATTACCCATGCTGTTCAGCGTAGCGCTATCATTCATATTCACAAAGCAGTTTTCTTTCTCACTCTGTCTCCAGTCTTTTCTTTTTCATGTGTAAATCTTTTTTAGTGATATGCTCAGTTATACCGAAGAGGAAAAAGATTTATCACTGAACACTTCAGCTCTCTTGTCTCATGGGCTGTAATTTTTCAGGCTGTGGGTCAGGGACCTTTCCATTTCACTGCAACACCCAAGAGACTAGTATATCTGGAATGTGAATTTCCCGTACCTTCAGTAACTTCTACTCAGGAGGAAATTTAAACTACCATTCTAAACTGACTAGAGCTCCACCTGTTGTGAAAAAGCTACATTATTTTAGATTTCTGCCCCTTCACCTCCCAGCTCTTGCCTGCTGCATCCCTCCAAATGTCAAATAAAGACAGAGAAGGTGCAAGTGACTTGGACACTGCTGAGGTTTCTTCCCATCAGTAAAAGGACCAAAATGTCTTTGAGAAAACTACAAGTATCCTTCTGTGAAGTCAGCCTCACCTCATCAAATACTAGATTTTACTCTTTGACTGTTTGGCAGCTCACCTCTGGCTTTTAAAGTGCTCAAGGCCTTTCCCTGACTTGACCGGAGATTGCTAAAGCATCGTTGATCCTCTCCTTTGGAATCCTTGAAGCAACGTCCTTAGGCTGAAATGTCAAGATAAGATTTGATGTCATTGCCATTCGCTACTGCATTTTGCACCCACATTCTGGCACCCTATGAAGCACAGTCTCTGCTACCTTCATTACAGTTTCTAAGAACCAGTGGGAAACGGAACTTTTTTAAGACAAGTAGGACAAAAATTCAATTAATTGCAAAGACTCTCTAATACTTTCATTATTCTATGAAAACATAGTGCTATTAACTACTTCCTTCACCAGTTATGTTTTTGGGGATTTTGTTGTGTTGTTGTTTTTTGGTTTTTTTTTTTAAATCAAGTTTCTGCAGGATTATAGCCATTATAACTTACCATGAATTTTTAAACATTCCAGAAATCCAAGCATGACACTGGCTTCTCTTCACAATTTCCCATTTCCATTCTAACAGAAGGTTGTGTACCAGAGTTTTAAGGATAACTTTTGAAAAAAAATACTATTTATTAGGGATTTGTTTTATTTCAATTGGCAAGAAAACATAAAGAAAACAATTACAACTGGTCCAAAAAGTCTATTCACCAAACAAAGGCAAGCATTAAAATAAAATTATTTTTCTGGTTTCAGCTGCTAAGAGCAATGTAACTCATCATTCAGGATCAAACCACCAATGTCTACTCATAACAGGGTATGGTTATGTAAAATTAAGGCTGGCACTGCATTGTGCCCAGATACTTGAGGTTTGGATCCTTAACTATGAATTTCCTTCCTTTTATGATCTTCAGCCAGAGAACAATAGCTGTGTTTTAATCTTGCCTTTGTGAATTTTCTTGGTCTTTTCTTTCAAGTGTTTACATACAACGATACAGCCCTGAGTGATGCCACAAAGTAACACATCATCCAAATCTAGCTGTTTACCACATATGCTATGATATCACTCAAGGTTGAACGAATCAATTTTTTTATTTTTTCCCATGGAATGATAATGGATTCATAACAAAGAAGTGGATTTTTTTAAATGTTATTCACCCGTGTCTGCATCAGATGGCATGCTTATGATTAAAGGCTGCAATATTATGATTCCCCAAGCTCATTCTAAATTATTTTCAAATGGAAAGAGAAAAAGATATCTGGAAAGAACCTTCAGCAACATTACCACGTCCCTTTGTTCATCTCATTTTATAAAGACTACATGACTGGAATTCTGCACCAGATTCTCTTCAGCCGTTGCAAACTGGTTTGACTTTATTACAGTCAACAAACAATAAAAAGACACCATTTCATGAAATAACACCAATTTGCACAAACTAATTATCCCCTCAATCTCATATTTTCTTTTCCAATTACAATACTGGCCATGTAAAACATAGGTGCATGAAAAAGAAAATTATGAAGAAGATGAATGAAGATAAACCCATGAATTATTAGTGAGAAAATCTACAATGCAGAAGGCTTTAGAACTTCACATTTTTTAGAGGAACAAGAACAAAACTGCTAGCTTGTATTAAATAACATGGAAGGGGGACTTTTTATGCTAGTTGGGCAGGAAAACCAAAACAACCCCTTCCTTCAAGCATGCCTGTTTTTTTTTTCTTTTTTCAGAATGCCTCTTCCTTTTTTCCCTTTTTAAAAATCAGGGTTATGTTTCCGCTTTTCCAGTCCATGGAAACTTCACCAGACTGCCACGACTTCTCAAATATGACAGATAGGGATTTAGCAACGTCATGCACCAGTTCCCTCAGGACCTGCAGATGCATCTCATCAAGTCCCATGCACTTGTGCACCTTCAGGTTCCTTAAACGGTCTCAAACATGATCTTCTACAGCAGGTGGTTCTCCATTCTCCTAGTCCCTGCCTTTGCGACATGGGTGGTGTAACTAGAAAAACTTGCCAGTGAAGACTGAGGCAAAAAAGTTGAGTACTCAGCCTTCTCCATATCCTGGGTTACCAGGTCTCCCATTTCCTTCCAGAGAGGACCCTCATTTTCCCTAGTCTTCCTTTTGTCACAGACATAGCTGTAGAAGCTTGTTGCCCTTGACGTCCCTGGCCAGATTTAATTCTATCTGGGATTTAGCTTTCCTAAACTGTTCCCTGGCTGCTCGGACAATTTCTCTGTATTCCTCCCAGGCTACCTGTCCTTGCTTCCACCCTCTGTAGGCTTCCTTTTGACTTTGAGTTTCTCCAAGAGCTCCTTGTTCATCCATGGCACCTCATGGCACCTCATGCCATGGATGCCACCTCATGCCGTTTTTGCCCAACTTTCTATTTGTTGGGATGCATTGCTCCTGAGCTTGGGGGAGGTGATCCTTGAATATTAACCAGCTTTCTTGGGCCCCTCTTCTCTGCAGGGCTTTATCCCATGGTATTCCACCAAGCAGATCTCTGAAGAGGCCAAAGTCTGCTCTCCTTAAGTCCAGGGTAGTGACCTTACTGTGCGCCCTCCTAGCCACCCTACGGATCTTGGACTTTACCACCTCATAGTCACTGCAGCCAAGGCTGCCCTTGAGCTTCACGTTCCCAACCAGTCTCTCCTTGTTGGCGGAAACAAGGTCCAGCATGGCTCCTCTGTCACTTGGAGAAGGAAGCCATCATCAACACATTCCAGGAATCTCCTGGATTGCTTATGCCCTGCTGTGTTGTCCCTCCAACAGATATCAGGGAGGTTGAAGTCTCCCATGAGGACTAGGGCTTGTAAATGTGAGGCTGCTCCTATTCTACAGAGTGCCTCATCACTCAGTCTTCCTGGTTGAGTGGCCTGTAGCAGACCCACACTGTAACATCACCTGTCCCTATCCTCCCTTTAATCCCACAAGCTCTTGGTAGGCTCCTCATCCATCCCTAGGCAGAGCTCCATGAGTTCCAGCTGGTCATTGACAATAGAGGGTGACACCCCCTCCTCACCTCCCCTGCCTGTCCTCCCTAAAGAGCCGGTATCCTTCCATTGTTATTATTCCATCATTATTATGTTAACATATTATTCAAAATGACACCCTTTCTGGATATCTATCTGATATTTCACCTTGCTATTCAATATATTCGATCCCATCCTCATTCTATGCTGTACATAAGTACAATACACAGGCATTCAGGCTTCCTTAATTTTGTGAGTGTCACTCCATCTTACAGATTCAGAACTAAGATGATGGTGCTCTTCAAAGCACACTCTCTCCCTACTTCCTTTTGCAGCTAAAACTTTATTAATGGCTAAAACGGCACCCACTGCAGAAATCCAGGCTAAAATAGGTCTTGCTTAGTTCTGACACCACAGTATAAACACAAGAGAACCTGAACCCTCAAAATTTCATTTAAGACTATACCTTCTGCAACGTAACTAAGAGTAGCCCAACCGGACTCTTTGCTTGGACTGTCATTCCTTCCTTTTGCAGCCAGAAAAACCTCTGGACTCGTCGTTTCCACTCATTTTTAAACATTCCACACCTTTTTAAACAGAAGACAGAGGAGCCCATTTCTTGCACCCATTTCTGTGGCACGCACAGAGAAATACAGCAGTCTTCTTACTTGAGGAATACAAAACCTGCCGTGTGCTAGAGGCACCCATGGCGTTAACCCTACATTTTTCACAGGACTACCTTTTCTCTCTCGTTTTTGCTACACTTGGCTTTCACTCGATTTCGTTAATCTTTTCTGACCATCTCTAGGGTACACACAGATGCCACAGTCTTGCATATTCCTAATACTGGAACAATCAGATATCAAGTTTTTAAAAACATTCAAAAAAAACCCCCAAGATGCCAAATGGAAACATCAGAACTTTAAATAAATAAAAGAATATTAAGACCTGAAAGATATTTTGCTTTTTAGATTTTTTTCCACCTTTCAGTAATTTTTATTTATTGCCCTCAATATATTGTTCTCGATTCCAAATGTTTAAAATAAAAGGCTAAACTTCCAATAGAGAAAACAGTAAAAAAAGAGTAATTATTGCTGCACAGGACATACATATTGCCTTTATATATCTAAGTCCCATAAATTAATAATGCTGGAGGAGCACGCTAAGGTGTAAAATGAACTACATAACCAAGTTCTACTGTATTTGCATTCTTCATGGAAAAACGGACTTTCTAATCAGAACAAAGTTGACGCTGTCATCTAAAAAATACTTATCTTGCCTGCATCTTTCTTTTCAATACACAAAAGAACGCATACTGGTTTGCTTTCCATAATGTATATTATTATGCAATGTGAAACACAATCTTTTTTTTTCCAAGTAACTATTTATGAAGGAAGCTAAATCTAGCATTAAAATTGAAGCGTGCTTTCTGCCTACAGGGGAGACTTCAGAAAAGTAAGGCCTTCCCACACCGATTTGCTACAGTCAACCCAGTTTGGGAGATACTATACTTCCAGGACGGAGGTATGAACCTGTTCTCCTCGGCCACCCTACCGTCAGGATACCAATGGCCACAGGGATCCACCTAATCTCACTGTTTAGGAACATTCCAGGGGGGAAAAAAAAACCACCAAAAACAAAACCAAAAAACCCAACAACTTTGTTATTTATTTGTTGTTAATCTGGAGCAGAAATAGCTGTTAGATGGTAACAGCTGACCTAAGCTGGTAAACGCTGATTTAAGGATGAAAGTCCTAGCCCCCTCTCTGGTTTTGTCTTATTTACATGAGCATTTATATGAAGGTAAGGTCTTAACACTTCATTTGAATAAACAAAAGGTTTTGTTATTTCATTTGTTATCTCAACCACCCTTTCAAGCTATGTTAAAGAAAAGATGTTTAAACAAACGGCTGATCAGCAGCTAAGCAAAAGAATTCTAATCTAACACAGCTTCTCTCATCTGCTTCAGGATAAACTTTGTACAGTCTTTGTTTTTTTAACAAGCACCACCAACAGTTTATGTGGTAATTCAAATTGGCAGGAAAGCCTAGACATTTCTTTTTATTAAGATAAATGGAGCTCCGAACACTTGGTGGTAAAGATGACCCCAAAAAATCTAGAGGAAAACTCATTTCAGAATTCTTTTTAAATACGTTTCTGTTAACACTTTCAGATTTGGTACAATATGCATCTTTGTTAAAAGGAATTTTTTTAAAGAAAAATTTTTAAAGAAATTAACCGTATCCTAGAAAGAGTAAAGGTCTCGTTAAACTTCATTTTTCATTTTTGAAAACAATATCTTGCTCCTGTTTAGAGGGTGACTCCCTGTCCCCCTGGGGGCAGGTACTGTCCGTTGCCCACGTAGGGAAGGAGCCTCCGGCACTGCCACGCTCTAAACCAACACCACCTCTAAAAGCACACCCAGTCGCTCTCCTTTTTTTGGTTTTCCTCAGAAGCCATGCAAGCTATGTATATCCTAACACTTCTACCAACAGCTTAAGAAGGAAATCCAAGACCTTCCTGACAGCAGAGCTCTGGTAGACCTATGCAGGCAATTTTCCTAGTGGGAGCACAGCCCACGCTGTCAGAAAAGTTATTTTTCTGGTATAGCCTATTTGAGTTCCCGAAATAGTTACATGTCAGGAAAGTAAATCCAATCCCAGCACAACTGTTTACAGTAGAGCTTCTGCCAATGTGGCTATGTCAGTTGAACTGTGATTTTTCCCACACATCTAACCAATATAACGGCGCCGGCAAGACTTTCAAGTATAGCCAAGCTTAGCGTGTGAAGCAATTGCAAAGATCATCTTTTTCCATGTCTCCATGTGATAGGAGTTTTATGTGAGATGGAAAGGTTATTAAAAATCTGTCAACCCAAATGCCCTGTTTGTCAACTGGAAGAAACCACCACAAAAGATAAACAGAACAATAGTCAAAGGAAAATGTTGCTGCATTTTCATCATATGAAGGAGGATTAAGGGGTGTGCAATTTATTTTTTTTTTTTAATATTTTTTTAAATTAACAGTGTCTTGCTTGCATTAATTACAAGAAACATTTGAGTCAACTATCCCTGGCTTGGATTAATTTCATGATTCAAATTATCCTGAATTTACAACACATTTGTGTGTGTTTCATATTGGGACAGTTTTCATCTTGGTAAATTAAGAGCTACAATCTGTTTCATTTGATTGTATTCCATTACGCTTTGTTCTCAGATAATAACTACCCTTCAGAATTCAAAAGGCTTATCATTTTGAGCTGCAGTCAAAAATAAGAAAGACTGAACTTCAGCAGGGAGTGTTAGAGAGCTGGAATTTTTGATCCTTTTTATTCATGAAAGAAGTATCAGCTAGCTTTGGAGCCACTTGGATTTACATCTGCACCAACCTGGATGGAAAAACGTTCTGAATGTAGGGTTTGTTTTTTTTCCCTAGGGCATAATGGGAAAATTGTGAATTGCTTGATATAAATATAAAATGAAACATTTCTATGCAGCTGTAGTCTGCAACAAACACAGAAAAGTTACAGACTAGCAAAATTTATGAGAAAAATGTATCCATGTGCATGGATCTTCCCCGTGCATAATTCCATTGGCTTCACACACGTGCTGCTTCCATGGATCCCAGTAACATGGTGGTTAGAAAATAGTCTCATGACTGTGTTTCAAGAGAAAGGCAGGCCTCCTTTTAGGCTAGTTCTTGTACCACTGGAGAAAATCCAGTAGCAAATTAAATTAAATTAAATCTGTGAGAGTAAAATATTACAGTTCTTAAATAAACAAAACCCTAGACATACAAATTTGAGCTTGAAACACCCTTTACACATTCTTTCCTCATTATCTCCTCGAAGAAAAAATAATTAGTTCATTCACGATGGGTCAGATGCCCAGTAACTCACACGATCAGAACAAAATACAACTCATAAGCAAGACCCAGAACTGCCACAGAATCCAAGCCATTTCATGTCCTGAGTTATTTTTGGATTATCATCAAATCTTGATGATAAATACTTCCAGGATAGTGATTTTGGTACAGCTGTCAAAACTTTTATGACAATTCAAATGCTTTTTGGAATATTATTAGGCCACTGGATCAAATGATGACACTTAGATACTCACCACCTTAATACAAGTTTACCTGTCACATCTAATAACGCGTCAGCTTTAACACACACATTTAATGAATTAGAAAAATATCTACATCATTTTATTAATTCCTTCCCGTATCATGAAAGGCTATTTATGACTGTAACTTCAGCACAGTCTGGAAACCTGCATTGCATACTCTTCCCATGAGGCTGAAAAGACTATCACGAATGATTTCACTTCTCTCCTGGCAGAACATAAAGCTGGCTCCGAAATTAAAAGGTCAGACCTGATGGCCTGTCTAAACCAATCTAATCAGGACCGTGACAATGACATTTCAACTTCAGATGAAATCATTTGTTTATGAGCTATATTTATAGCTTTACCTGGATACTGAGACTACAAAGACATAACGAGATGCATTTCAAGACAAGCATACTCCCTTACATAAGCAAGCAAAAATCCACCGCTGTACTCACTCCTATGCACTACCAAAACTGTAACCTTTGGTGGTTTCTATTATTATTCTACAGAAAGGACTTACCAACATTTTCAGCGTACAGAATTATGCTACGCTATTACATGGAAACAGTTCCAAGGACCTGGACGACCCCTCTGCAGTCCTTAGGATTTTACTGTAAGTGATATAATGTTCTCCCACAAAATATTACTCTCCGAAGAGCCTGATAAATGTTTATCTTTGGCTCCCTTCCCTTCCTGTTTAAACAGTATAGCTTCTATACCCTTCGATAAATATTCCGGTTTCAATTTAATGTTTTCATACCCAAGCTTCTAACATTTCTACGCTTCTGAAATTCATTCTGCTGTCTGCTGGAACTACACAGATGTCACTAGACAACATCCTTGGCTTGAGTGATTAAAAATTTCGCTGTTCCTAAAACACTTAAGTCATGCAACTCTATCAGATAAATTCAAAGTTCCTGTTCGGGTTTTATTTCATCTTGCAATACAGTATCTTTAACAAATTGCACCAGGCTGCAAAGTCCGGATGAAGTCCACATGCATTATTTATTTTTTTTCCAAATGACAGGTCCTATTTTATTTATGAGAGTACAAAACTTGCATGGGACTCTTTAATTTTAGACAGAAGGACTTTAATGATGTTTGGCTCATCCACATCTTTGCATTTTCCGCCAGGTCAGCAGCTGAAGGCCTTGCACTTTTGTATAAAATCAAATAAAATTATGGAAAATGACAGCGAAGAGAAAATTAATGCATCTTAAATGTATTTTAAAACATGATACAGTCCAAAAGGGAAACAAGAAAATGGGAAAATGTAAGAAAAGGGGCAGGCTACAAGGAATAAGAACAGAAAGTCTACTGGAAATAAGAAAGTGTATTGGGAAAAAAGGCAAAAAAGCTACGCAGAGAGAAAAGATAACAACTTTGAGAACAATCATTTCTTGGGCTGCAGCTTTTCAATCAGTTAGGGGTGACTGTATAAAGCTGATGGCCAACCTGATGCCTCCAGGAGAAAGCTTGTGGTATTCTCACCTCAGTCCCTAAAAGACAATAGTCCTCAACATTAAAACCACATCCAGTTCAGAAAATTGGCTATTCTGGTTCAGAGAAGTCTCGGACTTAAGGTTCTCAGGAACAGAACTTCCTCTCACCCCAAAGTGAGTGTGTCCCGTTGAGCCCAGGTGAATCAATGCGGACAACTTCTAGAGATTGTCAGTTTTATAAAAACGGGACTTTTGCTTTCAAGCTCTACTTTCTCTCTTTTCCACAAGCATTTACCATAACTATTCAGAAACTGGATCTCTAGTAGTAGGGTCTATATTTCTTCCGTTTGAAATTCAGGAAGCTAAACTAGAAAAGCCAGTTACACTTGTAAAAAGTCAAACAGAAAAACAAAATACGTTTGAACATGAGAGATACCAAGCTGAGAGAAAAATGCACAGCGCTGGAATGGCTGAAAAGCAGCTGAAATTCCTTAAAGCATCAGCGTTATCAGGAGCTATGTTGATCCAGTTGAGTAGTTTTTTTTCTGCTAATCCTAGTTTATTCCCTATTTCTGCATGTATGCCATGGGGTACAGCACCTCTCATCTCCTACATATATTCAAAAGCAGAACCACCAGGAACTTCTCTGAATCTTTTTGCTACAGAAAATGTCTATTCGGCGACAGCACAACTCATATTGTCAAAGAACAAGGTAAGTTTAAAGTGAAAATTGAAATCAAGAGTTGCAGTAATTTAAAAGCATTTTTTATTTTGACTTCTTTGGAGTTAAACATTTTCATTTTGAAACAAACTTCCATTTTAATTACCTGTATATTTTAGGGCAAACTACGCTATTTAATGGAAAAAGTAGAAACAAAGGGAAACACAATAAAATTTCAGCATTTTAGCTTGTGGAAAATAGATATTATTTTGGGGGCAAGAGGCGTGGAAGCAGGAGAGGAGATAGGTCTTATTTGTGCTGAGACAAAAGAAATTTTGAAACTTCAAGATTCACACCACATCAGGTTGGGCACAAACTTGAGTATAAGAAGTTCCACCTAAAAATGAGGAGGAACTTTTTTACTGTGGGAGTGGTAGAGCACTGGAAGAGGCTGCCCAGAGAGGTGGCGGAGTCTCCTTCTCTGGAGACATTCCAAACCCACCTGGACACGTTCCTGTGCAACCTGCTCTGGGTGGACCTGCTTTGGCAGGGGCGTTGGATGAGATTATCTCCAAAGGTTCCTTCCAACCCCGTGTGATTCTATGATGAAAGGATTCCATTTCTCTCCAACTGCTCGTATTAGAAGATAAACCGCTAGAGGAAAACACGGAAACAATCGACCCCGGGCCATAACCTGCAGAACTCCACGCCACAGTAAAGTACCACCTTCCAACCGGCTGAAACGCTCGGGCAAGCACGCGGCCTCCCAACAACCCGAAGGCTACGGTGACAGCCCTCTTCGCCATTCTCTCCTCTGCCCTCCACCGCGCTTCCCTACCCGCAGTTAAAAGCTATCGAAAAAATAGAGCTGTGTCACGTCTGGACCCCAGCGCTGCCCCGTTACAGCCTTTCCTGACGGCAGAGTGGAAGCACAGCAGGTCTGCAGCATCCGCCTCTGCCACACTAATGGTTTTCACACCGTCGTACGCCGAGCCAAGATGCACAACTAAAATCACAAACACGCTGGAGCAGGGGTCTGGCTCACACCTCCGCTAACTCCTGATCTTTATTGCACCTTTTTTTCCAAAGGGCTGGAGTCACATTCTTATTTCCCATTTGTTCCCCATAAAGTCTCCAGTCAAAAATGTATTACTGAAGCATTGTCATGGAAACGGTAAAGGCTAAAACTTTACTTTAAAAACAATCCTGAGGAGTGTTAGGCAGTTTTCCTCAGACCACAGTTGCTATATGTTTTCAGGCAGAGCCATAACAGACGTCACTGGTGATTAAAGAGAACATCCAAACATTTATTTCAATACAACTTGTACGGTGACCCTCTTTATACTACAGAAGGGTGGGGAGACTCTTTTGTCTTCCTGTCTCCTTTTCCCCATTTGTCCAATATTCCCACCTGCTCTTCCCTCCTAACAACTCCTTTGATCACAGAATCACAGAATCTTCTAGGTTGGAAGGGACCTTAAAGATCATCTTGTCCAACCGTCAACCTAACTGA
>JAOXNO010000013.1:53899658-53911722 GCA_028565335.1 Limnodromus scolopaceus | reverse complement strand
AACCCCAGTTCCCTCAGCCTCTCCTCATAAGACTTATTCTCCAGACCCCTCACCATCTTTGTCACCCTTCTCTGGACATCATTTTGCTGCCTTGCCCGCTCAGCCCCAATTTGTCAAACGTCACTACCCTCAGCCACTGCCGCCGGCATCGCCTTCCCTATGAAATGATACCACCGGAACAACCGCAGGGCTTGCTCTCCCCCGATTGTTCTCTTCTCCTGTTGATGCCCTCAACAACAGAACGGAGGAGAGGGGGGCATTTTATTTATCTGCAACTCTGACCGTAGGATTATTAGATAAGTCAGGTTGGAAGAGACTTCAGGAAGTCTCCAGTCCATCCTCCTGCAAGGTCACCTGTGAGGTCAGAACAGGTTACTCGGGGTTTTATTGAATCAGGTTTTGAAAGTCTCCAGGGATGGTGGCTGCACAACCTCCCCAGGCAATCTGTTTCACTGACTGTCCTCACGGTGAAAACCCAATTGCATTTGAATACGTTCTCACTGGAACATACCCTTAGGCTAAGCAATCCCCATAATAAGCATAAGGAATATAAACTTATTCTTTAAATATCATGCAGTTGATATTTAAATGAGATGCAGTGCTGCCTAATGGAGAAAACCCTATTAGACTGGTGACTTTTTGCTTACTTCAAACGGGACTTTTGCTAGCCTGGTGACTGACAAGTTACTTCACTTCTGTCTCAGCTTTTTCATTTACACGGTAAGTAAATGTAAGTATGAGATTTACTTACTCCGTAGAACCTTTTATAGTAATAAAATAAATAATAAAAAAAAAAACAGTGATAGAAAAAAAGATAAGTTTGACAATGATGGTGATAATATTGATCTAAGTCTTTATTATTACCAAAAGAAAATATCTAAATATACATATATACATGTGTGTGTGTGTAAATATATATTTACGTAGATACCAGCATAACTACTACCATCCCTAACAGTAACTGCCTATGAACTAACCACATCCAGGTAGGTAATATCTAAACCCTACAAAAGTACAAATTTATATATATACATAGGTATGTATACATGTATCAATGCATATACATATATAAACAATACATATAAATGCATATACATATATACATATAAACTATATAAAAAACTTACTCTGTTTCGTGTGTGCATATGTATCTACTACTTTAACTTTTATCTTTAAGCTGTGATGGTCCTAGGAATAAAGTTGCTCATCCATAAGATACAAATCAAAGTTCTTCACATTCTACATTCCCAGAGAAAAACAAAACAAAACAAAACAAACCCTAAAAGCGTTCTACAATTGCTGTTATTTTTTTTGTTTCCAAGGCCACTGAAAATACAGAAACCGAGCAGTTTGATCAGAATTCCACAGCACTACTCCACCCTTATAAAGGTGTGTGTCGAACAGCCCTTTTACACTCACCCCATGAAAGACCTTTCTAGACAGCTATCGTAAAATATCAGACAAACGAAGCCTTCAGAAGGATTAACGTACAAAGCTCACGGGAAGTTTTTATTCTATAAGGGGTTAAACAGAGGATGATCTGAAGAAAACATCAGCTGCTTTCCAGCCAGTAGAGAAATCATTCGCTTCCCTACAACAAGGTTGCAGGAGGAAGCCAAATGAAGCGGCCAGATTATTAAAAGATGGAACAGGGCAGATGAAACCCTAATTCAATCAGCAATACAGAATCCCAGTGCAAGATATTAGAAAGGCCGCGTTAAGTGCTGCTCCCTCACTTAAAAGCATTGCTTTATAAGGTTACCACTGAAAGTGAGCTTGTACGTTCTGGCTCCAAGATCTAGTCAAGTACATGGTACGGTTTTCTTGCCAATTTTGCTACGCAGACCTTATTATAGAATAAAAATACCCCACCCATAATAAACAAATACTAGACATGCTGTACCATACTAATGATGTATGTTCATGCCGAATTGTCCTTAAAAGTGTACGTGTTGCTTTCAAGCACACGCATTTCTATAAGGCTTATAGAGTGACCACATCGTTAACCATTAATTTACACATGAGATTGGATGCTGCACATCTACCTTTTATCAACCTTTTCCCTATGACAAAAAAAGGAGTATTTTCTCATGTATAACTGCAATGACAGGGAAAATTTATTAAGTACAGATAATTTATCTGTAGACTGAACACTATATGGATATGTGTGTGTGCACATATATAAGAATGTGATTAGTGATCAACATTCCATTTTCTTCTTAAAGGTTATTGCTTTTTCGCTACAGAGATAATAATTTCCCCTTTGTCCATGCCACCTTTTCCCTGTACTGAAGGTAAAGGGAAAAAAAGCACTATCTGCTGAATTTCTCTTCCACTCTCCCAAACCTTCATGTTTCCCCTTCGGATGGATTCACAGAAAATGACAAGCTGCCCCAGGAGGGAGGACTGCTGTCAGCTAAGAGAGAAGGGACTGCAACCCACTTCCAGATCTTCCCCCAGCAGAGAGGGTCTGCAGGTAACACCGACTCACCTTGGGGAATGCATGGGAGAAAAGCAGCTCTGATCTGAAAGCCTGGAGGAGTACGCAGGATCTGAAAGCACAGCAGGAGCACAGCGTGTGGAGAAGGGTCCAAAACCAGTGCCATAGGTTTCAGAATAGCTGGATGAGCGACAGGACCTAAAAAGCTTGTTATTTGGTTCTGAGTGTTTATAACATGACGCTATCAGTCAGGTAGCAAAGAACACAACACTAATGTATTGTCCTGATTTGAGGTAGAACAGAACCAACTTTCTGTTCAGTAATTTTACTTCTTAGCTAGGCCTCTTCTAACTCTCTGAAATCAATAGTATATTGTGCAGCAAACTCTTCACTCTCAGAGTGATAAGACCAATGTTTATACTTCAATACTTCATGCCAAGGAATGGTGTGCAGAGAGGCTCCTGCTTATACTTATTGCTATAACAACCAGGGTCAGCTAATTTAGTTATTCGCCCTCATGGAGGGTTGGAAATGGAAAAGTGTAGAGGGGTCCCACCTGCAGGGAGGAACGGACAGAAGAGGTGACCCAAAACTGACCGACAGGGGTATTCCATCCCATCTGCCCCATGTTCAGTATAAAAGTTGAGGGATCAAGGGGTCAGCGCTCTCTTTCTTCAACGGCCGACACCTGAAGAGGACCCTGTCTCTTCATCTGCCTTTTATCCCGATCCACGTGTTCCTGACTCCAGAGCTGGAATCCAGTTCCCATCCGTCACTGAGTCCAGTCTGGGACTTCCCCAGTGCCTATATTAGATCTATTTTCATTATTACTTTTTTTTTATTATTTCATTAATGTAGTTTAGTTCCTTCTAAACTCACAAATCTCTGTCTCTCCTCCTCTTCTCCTTGGAGCGAGAGGTGGGGCTCTGTCGCCCATAATTGGCCAATTTGGCCTAAACTACGACATGTATATAGGATGAGATACTTGGATCGAGTCAGTCAAGTACCTAAAAATGTCAGACAAACACTTATTATGAGAATATTTTCACAAGACAAATAGGCAATGGAGCCTGACATTGTCAAAGTGAAGGTGAACACCTACTCAAAAGATTTTCATTGCTGTGACCCCTTAGCACCCACACGGTTCTCGACGGCAGTGGGAGCAGCAAGTACTGAGAGCCTGGAAAATTCAAGCCTTTTTTACCGAGGTGTTTAAATATGGCACTCCTGTTTGAAAAGGCTGACACCAACTTCCCTAGGAATTGATCAGTTTGATTAAGTAGACAGATTTTGGACAAGTGAGAACATTTTGATGAATGCTTCCCGAAAGGAACATGGGGACAAAGAGGGAGTTTAAGGGAAATTGTGAGAGAAACTCAGAACGAAATGGAAGGGGAAAGGAAGGACACCGGGCCCCAGCCAAGCCCCAGTTACTGCTTTTAACATGTGCCTGGAACTGTATATATGTGAGTATAAGAGGGAAATGAGCCAGAACAAATAAAATTGCAAAGCAAATGCTAAACATGTTTTTCTTCCCCACCTCATGGGAGAATAAATATTTTATCCTGCTACAGTTCTATTATTTATCTTCTTCATACCACATCCAATTGGGAAGTGAAACTGTTAAGACTTAATGTCAAGGTTTAAGGGAACTGTTTCATTTTGAGTTCAAATGCTTCAGTTTGGCAGTAGAACATCTGCTTCAAATGTTTCAAAGGCTCTTGACATTTACTACACTATGCCCCCAAAAATTCAAGCAACTGAGAGCATCCCTGTGTACATTGTAAAACTGAACATTCTTTGCGGCGTGTCCCTCGTACGCTGTATGTCATCCCAGGGCAGAAAACAACATTACCATCCTGCACTACCAATTTTATTTCGGCGATGTAGTAATAACACACTTTTTATTAGAGTGATAAAAATATCACTCATTTCTTAGCATAAATAAAGATGACAGGTTATGCAAAAGAGAGAAGGAAAATAGGAAAAAAAATAATGAAAAAGAGGTTTACAAGAACCACAATCTGCTCTTCGGTATCACCCTACAGCACTTTCTTTGTGTGTCACTATTTCACTGGAGTTCAGAGCCGTAGTTTTTTTCTCAGCGAACACCAATTTTAAAAAAGGATTAAAAATCACGTCTTTTCATATATCTTATGGGTGTTTCTGAGATTACAAAACAAATAAAAAGAATGGAATTTTCCTCATTGTATTATTCTTTTTTATTTGCTTGCAAGTGACCTTAGAACTCATAAATTTAAAAACTGCAGAAATGCATTTTAATTGAATCTTTTATATAGTAAAAAGCAGCCAAAGACTCTCAGCATCAAAAGAAGGCAATATCAAGGCCAAATTTACTGAATTTGCTTACACTAAGTAATGAAAACCATAATGTGAAAATTCTTTGTCTTTGAAGGATAACAAATACAAATCACAAGTCAAAATGATGACTAAAGCCAATCCCTTCCTTAACATGAAAAAATCATTAGAAGAACGAAGTCCTCCTCAAATTTCCATGTCCCACATACATTGGGTGGGTCAATTTCATAGAAATCATAGAATCGTAGAATGGTTTGGGTTGGAAGGGACCTTAAAGATCATCTATTTCCAACTGCCCTGGCCTGGGCAGGGACACCTCCCACCAGACCAGGTTCCTCAAAGCCCCATCCAGCCTGGCCTTGAACCCCTCCAGGGATGGGGCATCCACGACTTCCCTGGGCAACCTGTTTCAGTGTCTCACCAAATTTATTTCATGCTATGAGTGCACAAAGCAAGATTGAACAGCACCTGTGGGCTGCTCAGTGGTCCCAAAAAATATCTCATCTGCATTCAACAGGGACTATACAAACCAGAAAAACTGCAAGTCCTACTTGGTTGCTACTTATCCATTAACCCCACGTGAAAGTTCTCAATCCAAACTGATAGTCCACACCAAGAAATGATGTAATTTTCTAGGTTATTGATCATTTGTAGACAGATCTTCCTTAAAATCACAGCGGGAAGGAAAATATACATATGTGAATACGGTCTTTGGACTTAACTCACTACAGGGTGTCGTCTGTGGATCATAAGACCAATCAATGGAAGATGTGAAGTGCTAGAAATGTCTTCTCTTAAAAGCAGGCAGCTCTTTCCTGACAGGATGGCAGCAGGTCATTTTAAGGGTGCAGAGTGAGAAGGATGCAGAGGTGTCAGAGGAAAATGCTGCCATTGCCTAGAGAACTGTGACCCACCTTTAATTGTAATGGCATTGATATCACTGGTGTAAGAGTTGTTGCAAAAGGCTGTAAAACTTATACATCTGGCCCAGGTTATAGCTTTCCAGGAAGAAAAATGAGTGAAAAAGGCCTATGCATAAAAGTTCAAATCAGTACTAAATTTGGACTCGCATTATGCAACCAAATAAAATGGGATATTTTTCATACACTCAGGCAAATGTCATCGCAAGGAAAAGAGATGCTGACCAGGATGTGAATGAAGCCAAGTCACTCTTCCAGAGAACTCTCCAAAAATGACTTCGTAAGAAGGCTTCCAGTTTTCAAACACATATGTTACCAAAAGAGGCTAAAAAAATGAGTTAAATTTGTTGATCTAAAGGAAGCTCTGTAGGCCATGCATCCTGCCAGCGGACTCCAAGTAGCACGGTATGACAAACACATCTTTGCTTCTTCTAGCGTTCATACGCATAGGTGATTCGGATATACCAGTTCTGTGAGGTGCAGACAAGATACCTAGCTGGGGGAGGGACAGGGGACACCAAGTACTGACACTGGAGAGGATGTGTGCTACAAAGGCTGGATGTATCAGGCAGCTGCTGTTTGCCATAATCCCACCAAGGCCCCAGAGAGCAACATGCTACCTTCCCCATTTTTAGACACCAAAGACACCTCGCTGCCCACTCCATAGAGAAATCGAGTATGAGATGTACAATGGCAGATTCTAATCAAGCATTAGGTAATAAATACAAGGTACTAATGACTGTTTATGTCTCTACAGCACAGAAAGAACTACAGAAATGCATTTGCATTCAACTTCAGAGACATTGTTCAGTTGTTAAGTCCATCTGCATGAAATATGAAAAGTGTAATCTAAAATAACCTTATTAGTCCTAATACTTTTTCAACTTTGCAAAATGCTAAATTCATGCAACATTCACAATCACCTTTTTCACACATTACTCAGGTTGCCATTTTGGGTCCCTGCCAACCCAGATACCACATCTAAATGGGACATTTTTTTTATATACTTAGGCAAATGACACAGGGAAAGAAAGAGATGTTGACCAGGTTGTGAATGAAGCTGAGTCATCCTTCCAGAGAACTCTCCAAACACCACTTTGTAAGTCTAACTACTTCAACGCCTCCAACATAAACTATGTTCTCTTTGAAATAAGAGTCTCAACATATCTTAAGATTAGATCAGCTTTCTGCAAGAGATGAATATACATCAGTTAAGAAGAAAGATAGAGAAGTAAAATGAGAGCTTGCCACAAGTATTTCTTGGGAGGAAGCAGGTATGTTATGGGTACCACAGTAGAAATGTGAATCTCTCTAAATTTATTTTGTCCTTCTTCGTGTAATTAAAGAACTATAACTGGGTGAAAAGAAAGATACTGCAACTACAGAACAAACTGGAGATTAAGTACAGAGAAGCTGAGCTAGCTTTAAGCACAAATACTGACTGTAATATAGCTGCTCTCCATAAAGACTGCCAAGTGCTGCAGCGATACCAACAAGTAGAGTAACTTGTCTTAAAATCTGAAAATCATTAGTATCATGATCCTACAGGTTGAAAGTAAAATCTCTTTGGCCTTAGAAACAAGAGTTATTTCTTTGTTGATAAGTATCGTTTAATTTTATAAAGATATTTCTTCCATATTTCTGTTTATTGCTATTGGAACATTTTCAGGTGAATCCATGTGAACAAATAGTTTCTAGAGCTTTGCAAGATTTTGAATAATTTAGTTGGACGCTATGGAACTGATTTGTATTTTAAGTATTCACATCACGTTTGGAAGAAACTGAGCCTGCTTTGCTTTTAAGAATACCTTCAAAAATATCTCTTTAGATCTTTACGGAATTCTGATGCATTTTATCTGCCTTAACAAGATAATGAATATGAATTCCACTCCATTACCTGTCGTTAAAAAAGCACTTAAATACATTCTTAGATCTATTTCTGTTCTGTGCAATACTCAAACCAATGTAGGTCCCCTCCAGCTGAAAACACTCTGTTCTATTATAAGAATCATTGTCTTCAGTACGAATTTATGTGAATCAAATTAAGCACATCCTTAAGTTCATCTGAATAAGGACACTTATTGCTACCACTTTCAAAGACTACTTGATTGCAAGAACATTTCCCTTTATATCTTGACACCATTAGACTTTCTAATGTCTCTATGCACTGAGTGCAGGGAATACACACATGCAGTTTTACGTCCTTTACATGACGAGTGACTTAGGACCAGAGGTCACAAGTAATTGTGTCTGTCCGTAAACTTAAATAAACTAAACCTTTTCAGTTACTTGTTTTCAAAATCACAGTAGCCAAATAGAAACTACAGGCATCCAAAAACCAATTTTCAGCTCTTGAGAACATGCTCTCGCTAAGAGTAGCACTCTTAGAAGTACTCATACAAGTGCACAAACTAATTCCAGCGGGAGAAAAAGCGCACGTCTCCGTCAGTGTTACACTCAAATTTTGGTAAACCCAACAAACATACACGTGGATAGTTCTTACCCGCTTGTTAAAACTTCCCAATATTAAGGCAGTACGCCACAAGTGTAAGCGTAAGACTAGAAATATTGCCATTACTGATGCATGCACACGCCAGGATTGACAACACCAACCAGCCATCCAGAAAAATAGGTAAAGTACTTTCCAGAGAAGTTTGTACTACTTTGAACCAAGGCAGCCTGGCTGAAAGACCAAGCAGTACCTAAATAATCCAGCACCAGCACTTCAGTTTAGCACTGTTATTAGACAAAGAAATGGGAGTTTAAAATGGAACTTAAATTTAAAAATGCTATAAATCATCAATCAAAAATTTAGGAATTATATGTTTCTCAAATAAGTTTTGATAGATGTCAGTTTCACACAAGACATTGTTTTATTAACCATACATACAAAACAGGTGCCATGTCTTACAAAAAACTCCACTATCACTGCCTTGAAGGACTTCAATAACCTTACTTCCAGAGTAATTTTTCAGAAGCCTGTAATTCAGCCATTAAAAAAATACACTCCAGGCTGAAACCCCACATTCAGAAGTTTTAGCACAAAAGCATTCCTTCGGTTTAATTTCGTTTAAATTAGAGGCTTTTCAAGTTATAAAAATCATCAAATGAAATCTCTATCATTTTATTTTTTAGGAAAATGCTCTTGTTACTCAAAAATAGCTTTGAATTCCCCTACTCTATTATATTTTAAATTGAATGAACATAGCCAAATTTAATGTGATATTTAATGTTAATTTACCCCTCAAGCGCTCCCAGTGAAATTAAACCAGGCTATACATGTCAATGACAAATGCAGGCTAAAGACTTACACAGATTAAGAAACTAATACTGTTTAACACACATACTTGCTCCTCTTCTATAAAGGTGTCCAACATTCTTCAGTGCATACATTATTCTAACAACATTTACAATTTTTTCCAGCTATGTACATACTTTTTTTCACCTCAGCAGTCTCCTCCATCTTCTGCTCCAGTTTCAATGGAGTGTAGTTGTTTCTGCTCTGACATCACTTCCACATACCCTTCTGCCATACTCTATGTGGTCAGTCAACAAGTCCACCATGGAAATTCACAGCGTCTGAAACCATTCTGTTATCGTACTCTGAAGACCAAGCGAACTCTTTACGACTTGGAGCCCCAGCTCCACCTAGACAGAGAATTTTCTCCAACTCATATAATACAAGAATCCCACCTGAAGTTAGAAAAGTCATTATTCTATACTTGACACACCGTTCGGACTAAACAGCCCAGGTTTACAGTGTGAAACGCTCCAGCTGGCACGTGCTTTAAAGCATTCACCAATGGGTCACCTCATTTTGCCAGTTGAAAAAAATGAGTATGTACTTTATATCACACAGAAACAACTTTTTCCTTCAGAAATCTCTCATGGTTGGGAATCTATCAATACCACTTAACTTGAACTTCTCTTTTTACTTCTACATATACAGCCAATAAAAACTGAGGAAGCACCTGCTTTCAAAGGGATCCATCTAATACACTATTGTTTGATTCCTGACATTAAAAGAAAAGCTTGAGTTTTTGTGGCACTTTCATAGCCCCAGAAGAATTTCAGACTTCTTCCCACTGGAATACACAATATAATTCAGAACCATTTAAATTACTACTTGCAAGAACAATCAAAAGTTAAAAAACAAAAATCACAGCAAAATCATAAGCGATTCAAGAGACCCTTCATATATCGAAGGAATTCTTATTCTGTGTACTGAGTGTTTGTTCTTATGATTACACTATTAAAAGTTGTACTTTTGTCATTCAGGTTTGCCTATTTTTACTTTCTTTTTGCTTATTTTTTCTTTCCTTCATTCTCTGTTTATCCAAAAAATAAGTGTGTTATAAAAAACACTCAAAACCAGAGAAGGTGATTTATTTGCTCACATCTTGCAGAAGAGAAGTTTGGCTCCCATTAAGTCTTCCCCCAGAGAGTAAGAACCGTTTATCACTTACACTTTTTATAATTTTGCTTGTATTTCAGTATTTTGTTGCAATTAGTCATGCCCCAGTTCAGCTCCGGATTTATGAATATGAGGGAGAAACCCATTTCCATCAACTTTCCTGTTAAGGCACCTCGAGAAGAAACGCGCCCAACTTAGTGTTGCTCCTCAAGGAACCTACAAGGCAAAGGAACTTTCCAAGCAGATTTTTTATGATTTTTTTTTTTTTTTAATGTGGAATTCCAGTTTATACATCACTAGAAATAGTCAACAATATGGATTTACCTTTGAAGGGCAACTTGCAAGCACCATGTCACAGTTTGTTCCTTTAACTAGGCAGCGTCGGTTTTGCAGAGTATCCCTCAATATCTTAAATGAGTGGCATAACAACATGTAATACATAACTATCACTCTACTAAATTTTTCTCAAGAGAAATTCAAAAGCAGAGAGATGGCAACACTTCATCCGAAATGGAACAGGATATAAGATAAGGTAGAGCAAGGGAAAAAGAAATTTTCCCCCTTTAAAAGTCTCATCCATACAGGCAATCAGCAGCCACAAATGTATTTTATAATCACATACCTGCTTCAAGATTCTAATAGGCTACATATCAAACTCTCACTAGCTACCTCTTAATCACGTCCTAGTATGTCAATGGGATAATAAAATAATTTCCAGCCAAGCAGTTACTTCAATTTTCCCTCGTTATGCAGACTTCTGAGAAAATATTATGGCCATACCTAAAAAAGCATAAATATTTTAAGTCTGTTGTAACCAATAAAATCAATTATATCTTTCGTTTGTTTGTTTTTATTTCTTACAAAAGCCACAGCTGCTTAATTATATGTCCATTGTGCACCTTCATAGCATTCTTTCCAGTTATTTTTTGGCAGTACAAAAGGCAGTAAGATGTCATGAGTGAAAAGAACTGACGCATTAAGAGTCATCATACATACTTTATCTAGATCAGATATGTAAACCTCATCCCTTCTCTATTCATTTTCTCCTTCCTGTACACCTGGGTCACATTCCCTTAATTAACAGGAAAAAACCTAGCTACATGTTCCCATTATCCAATAAACAGAAATGGCCAAATTCTTCAATTTGATGACCTCCTTAGAGGTCAGCTGACAAACTGGATATACTCACTTCCATTTACAGATACTTCTTGCTTTGTACTTGTGGTTTTTAGCATAACCAAAAAAAACCCCTTTCACGTAGCCAGTCTTCATTATTGTTTCCTAAGCCTGTTCTATGCAGCTTTAATTGATGTTACTATGACAAGCTCTCAAAAGCAGTGGTCAGTCCCCCGTTTTCTTATTTTTTATCAATACCCAGATTTTTGCAGGATGCCATAGAAACCTGGCAAATCACAGCAGTACAATTTCCCATTTTAAAACTTATCCAAAATGATAAAAGAAATCACATACTTAGTCAAGTGCCTGAAAAAGTATTTTAGTCTGAAGGGAAGAGGAAAAGGAACTGATTTTTAAGTCCAGATGCTAGAACCCCATCACAAAAAATAAGTTTCCTAGCCTGCAATGCAGTTCCTTAAGTACTAAAATAAGTATAACAAACAATTACTTCTGATATACTACCATGACACCAGATACTTGATTGCAATTTTACTGAGAAAAAGTCAGACTGTACTGAAGGATGAAACAGAAGAATAAGTCAAATTTGAACAGAAAAAGGGCTAATCTTTTCAAAGCTATGAAAACAGAATCACAGAATCGTCATGGTTTGAAAGGACCTCTGAGATCACCGAGTCCAAGCATGCACACACAAAAAACCCCTACAATCTCAGGCACTAGAGCGTGCCCTGAAGTGCCACATCTATATGTTTCTTAAATGCCTCCCTGGGCAGGCTGTTCCAGTGCCTGACCACCCTCTCAGGAAAGTCATTCTTCCTAATATCTAATCTAAACCTC
>JAOXNO010000013.1:53851705-53899558 GCA_028565335.1 Limnodromus scolopaceus | reverse complement strand
CAGACCCCTCACCAGCTTGGTGGCTCTCCTCTGGACACGCTCCAGCAGCTCAATGTCCTTCTTGTAGTGAGGGGCCCAGAACTGAACACAGTACTCAAGGTGAAGCCTCACCAGGGCTGAGTACAGGGGCATCATCACTGCCCCGCTCCTGCTGGCCACACTATTCCTAACACAGGCCAGGATGCTGCTGGCCTTCTTGGCCACCTGGGCACACTGCTGGCTCATTTTCAGCCGACTGTCAACCAACACCCCCAGGTCCTTTTCTGCTGGGCACCTTTCCAGGCACTCTTCCCCAAGCCTGTAGCGTTGCCTGGGGTTGGCGTGACCACAGGTCAAAACACCTCTATTTTGACTAGACAAGGAGTACATACTTTGTAGGGCAGAAGGTGCTTCTGCTTCAATAGTACAGCATCAGTGATTATGAGAGCAGTTTAATTTAGTTTTATTCTTCATCGGTTCTTCCGGTTTGATATAAACTAACTTGACTGAGCAAAAACACATCCTTCTTGCACATCAGGATGAAAGCCTGGGTTTTCAAGCTATGTTAATGTCCCTACTGCAAATCCTCGCCTAAAATGATGTTCCACTTTTCAATCACAAGTAATCTGAGCTGGCCATTCTTAGCTACTCTCTACTGCATGTTCCTGCCTTTCTTTCTGATCAACCCTTACCCTTCAGAATACTATCACATCGCACCTCCAAAACAAATCTGTATCACACTGATCGTTAAGACTTCACATAGAACATGTGAAGGAGAGTCTGAGGCAGAATTATCTACTGCAACGCATCCTTAAAACACAGAACCTCTTACAAGCACACATAACTAAGAGAACTCTGCAGATGAAAAATCTGTACGTCTTGATGCAAACTGGTCATGGTATATACCATGCCTGTAAATCAAATTAGCAAATTTAACAAACAACAGTTGGCAGGAAATGTACAGTACTCCTGCCCCCGGGCTGCTGTCCTGTAAAATAAAACAGTGATTTATTAAATACATTTAACCTACATGAGAGCAGTCGTAACAGCCCTCCACAGGTTCAATCCACTTTTTTTTTTAAGAGATTGTTTGCTCTCTGAGTATAGAGTAAGTACTGTCCGTAGAAGATTACACAAAACCACACAGTTACTAAGTCTCGAGATTTTATTAAGGCACAGAAAATACACCTAATAAAAACTATTATTTAAAAACCAGAGCAATCAAAGAACATCTACAGTGCAGGTTACACTTTCTTATTCTCTCTCCATCATTATATTGAAATAGTCACTATTGCCTTGATTCACCGAGTTACTTAAGCATATGTCTGATTTTAAGAACATGAATAATCCCCTGAAGTCAAATGACTACTCACTCAATTAAAGTTAGACATATGCTTAAGTACCTTGATGAATTGAAGCCTGTAATTGCCTGCAGTTGTTTCTGCCAATTTTGCTGCAGTAAAAAAAACCAGAGTTTTGCCAGCGAAAATGTGATATCATAATGCTTTTATCACTGCAGAGATTAATTTTATTTAACCTCTTTTTTTTCTTTCAAGTTTGTTTTTCCACTCATAGTTCTAGGCAAAGAGTTCAATCGAAGTAGACACAATAAAGAAAATGACATTTTAAATGTACAATAATGTGAGGGTTTGGTTTTTCTCCTATTCGTTTATAGAAAATCTTTGCTGAAGTATGAAGTGTAAAACTTGGACAAGACATAGCAGACTTCGCTACTACAAGTAGCTGATACTGAATTTATTGGGCAGAGTCATAAACTGAAAGAGCATGATGATGGATGGAATGAATACAGAGGGATGCTCCACTCCAGAAGAGTTTTCCAAGCTAGGAAGCTCTGCAGTGCTTGCAAGAATTCGGGTCCTGGGCTTATTGCAGCACCCTGTGACGTCTACGGGAAGATTTACGTCAAATTTTGAGAAGTGGATTGAACTGTTACTTCTCATAAACTATCAGCTTCCTTCTAGTTTGGAAGAAACCATGTATTTGGCAATACCTATTAAAAGTTGTTATTTTTTAATGGTTCCTAAAAAATAGCATAAGAAAGAAGAGGGAACGAATATTAAAAAACCAAAACAACTCCATTTATAAACAGAATGAAATACTTGTAAAGTATGTTACTTAGATCTATTAAGACTTTATAAACATACTATTAAAAACACAGCAACTCTAAACTTTAGATAGGCTTGTTATCCTATCTAAAAAGTCAGTATTCGAGAATTTGCCAAGAACAGGTTCTGCTGGTAGAGCAATACTTTTGGTGATAAAGAACAGTACAGGTAAGTTGTTAAAAAGGCCCACAAAGAATCAATAAAAAAGCATAAACTCAGAAGTTTGAGGGGGTTTGGCCCCTTATTTTTGGAAAGACATCCTTAAATAAAACCTATGCTAGACTCACACCTGTAAACTACAACCATACATAGCAATGCTAGTCTACTAATTTCTTCCCTCACCTGAAGTTTTTGATTAAGAGAATTGTAAAGGCTTTTCAACTCTTCGTAACAAATCATTTGGACGTTTGCTTTTTCCTTGTCTCCCTGCGAGTCCTGACATTTCCTCATATAATGAGAAACGGAGCATAGCCCAGATATGCCCACCAGGCTTAAAACCACATAAAATATACCCAGAAGGTTACTAAGTTCTACTTTGGAATTATATCCAAGGGTTCTGAATAAAATTCATGCTTGTGTAAAATCCAAACATCCTGCTCCCACTGATAGTGCCCACCAAACTATTAGCTTCAAATATAATAGCAATAGCTACAAAAATCACAGTATGGAGCACTGAAAAATTTGTTTGAAAGGGGGGAAAAAAATGATTAACCTGACCTTATATATTAAAAGGAATGGCTGCTACTTCCTTCAAATTGGTATACCAAGAATTCACGATCAGAATTCAAGCCCTGTCCCTGAAATCACACGGGAGAAATAGGAACATGCAACGGGAGTTTTCAGGAATATGTTCTTATAAAATGAATACAACATGGGAAAAAAAAATGGGGTGGGGGGAACTGATCTGTAGTAGCTTAACCTGCTTACCTCTCCACGATTACCTAGCAGAGGTAAATATGTTATTAATCTAACACAAGCATGACTTCACCAACCGTACATTTCAAACCGTATTCCGTGCTCCTGGGAATACTCTTTCCACTGCAAGTCCTCCTACGTGTAGCTATGTAACACACAAAGTATTTCTCATTGCAACACACAGTCACTTAATAATTACCATTTGGGGTTAACATTCTTAAAATACCTTTTTGAATGATTATTGAATAAATCTGTTCCACCGGATTAAAAATCTACAAAGAAATACCTATCATTTCATTGTTACTATATTAACGCACAGTTTTCCCTTGAGAAAGCAAAAGAGGAAACCAACCTGATTTTCCACTTTAAACTGTTCTCTGAGCAACTTTAATGTTAAAATTTCTGCTAAGACAATCATTGCTTCCAATTTTCCCCTGAAGCTACGACCATTCACGACCACAGTTTGCTAGAATGATATTCTGAACTTTAAACTTTTAAGAAAATGCCACAAACAAGTCCAAATACAGTAAGCATCCACCTGCTCCTGTACTTAATTCTTCCCTGCATTCGGTGTCAAATCCTCTTGTTAAATAATAGTCTGAATCACATCCTGGTTTAGAAGAATTACCCACAAATAATTCCTCAAAAATCCCTGGGTTTTTATTTGAAAAGTTTTCTAACTAAACAGGGTTCAACTCCCGCAATAACTCTACAGATTGTTTCCACCCACACAAAAAAATCCCAGCCTACTTAGTGTAAAATTTATACTCAGAATGTGTAATGCTATTTTCCAACTGAAAACAAAACCAACAGTGTGAAGAAGTGTAGAGTTCATGCTAACTCTAGAGAAAACCAAGTCCAATATATCTTGCTCAAACGGTAAGTGAAATCAGAAAAGCTCACAAGGAGCGGGAGGGGAAGTTCAACCTTTAACTGAACTATTACAAATGGCAAAAGTAAATTTAGGGCCTTGAGGGGGTGCGAGAAGAGAAGGATGTGAGGGTTGAAAACTTGCAGCATTTTTACAATAGCTTTTTTACAATTCATTCATTTCCAGATGACGAAGAGCAACTTTGCAGACAAGGCAAGAGCACCTGAATGGGACTACAAAGATACTCTCACTACAAATTTCTCGTCTCTTCTTCTTTTCTTGCACCCATTAATGAAATCTGGAGAAACTGTAAGAACACCTACAGGGAAAAAAACAAGCATTTTAAATCCCCTGGTACTAGCCTGTCCAGGACCAGACAGAAAATCACCTTATTTGGAACATGTTTTCCTTTATTCTAAAATATTTTTGTTAACACATTGAGTTCCAGAATCCACACTATTTCTGTGCACCCCCACATCCACACAAACAGAGCCCCAAGCAAATAATTACTTTTCCTGTTTACGTAAAATAATTATGCAGGATTTCCTGAGAACATGATTTTCAAATTAGGGACAAACCAAACTGAGGAGTCTCTGTTTCCTTTACCACAGGAAATGTAGTGGATTTGGTTTTAAACTCAATTTATATATCAATTAAAAAGCTGGAAGTTCTTATCTGTGACTGAGTTGTGGCAACTTTTGAAAGTTGGGGAAAACAATGCCCTAACAAGTATTTAGCTGTTGAAAATATCTTTTAGAAATGTTAAATTTAATAGCTCTCCAGTGCATGTCTGGGATTTCTTTGTAATCTTCTTGAGCAATGTGTAATATTTTGGCAAAACCCCAAACCCATTCAGTGAGTAGTAGTAGAGAAAAGGAAAGGCTATAAAGTGAATTTGTTGTCTCCTTTTTTTTTTTTCTTTTTTTTTATTAGTTTTAGAAACTTTAAACATAAAAGAAATCTTGCTTTACATTAACTTCACCCTGTTGCTGCATTCCAGAAATTTAGTGCGGATTTGCATGGGCTCCATATGGATCCCTCCCTTATCTGCCCTACCTGGCCCGAGCGATTCCTGTGCATGTGCCGAGCAGCTGTGAAGAGAGAGGGAGAAGGGGGGAGAAGGGGAAGGGGAAAAGGGGAAACAACCGAGCTTTGGACTTGGAAAGCAGACAGCTGAATTTCCTGGCTTACCCTGTGGCCCACTTAATGTCTTCAGTCAGGTGACCGAAAGAGGCAAGTAAATTACACAGGAGCAGGCACTGGATGTCAAACAATAGATTATAGCCCCAGAATATTCCAATTTCCTTTTCTGATCACTCCAGCCACAATGTGCGCCAGCTACGGCCTCGCTAGGCAAATTTTTATGGTTGCTTCTCCACATGCTTCCTATTTCCAAGAGAACTGAATATGACGCTGCCATCCATGTATTCCTTCTCCTTTGGGGAATTTGGTATTCTTAATTTTATTGACGGATTCATCTGACAGGGCGATATCGTTTTGAGCATGTTCCCTTTACTATTTACAAGCGATGTAATGCCATATAGCTCAACGCAGTACGATGACAACTGATAAAATCCTAGTTACACGTAGTCGTATGAACAACGATAAAGAATTTGCTTTCTTATAAAGTATATTTTCTCCATACAGAAACGAGGCTGTTACGAGTCTTTATTGCTTAACCAGCATTTGCAGCAAGATGTGGTCTGTAAGTGAGTAGCAACTATCGGCCTCGCGGATGTTACAGAATTAAAGCAAAGATGTATAGTTTGCCTTTTTGAGTTTATTCCCAGTTTTTAGTACACATACTAGGAACTGAAGAGAACTAGAATGATAAAAAACAAAATCTTAACTTCTAGCACTCAAATTATCACTTCCAGCATCCCTTATTCTTTAATAGACTTTTCCAGTTTTATTTCCTATTGGTGGTTCATATTCGTAATGTACGTGCACAGAATTACACTGAAAAAAATATTGTTACAATATAAATTGCTGTTGAGCAGGAAAGCCTAATCCAAATGGCACGCAGGTATTCTTGCCTCCTATCCTTCTTCTGGTTATTTGTCTGAAGGGCATAGCTCTTACCTGGTATTTTGATAGTTCTATCAAATGCATTGGCAGTGTTCTACTTTCAGATTTGATGCTTCCCAGCTATAGCAGATTTTTAGCCCATCAGCTCAAAAAAGCAGCTGTCTGCAATATGGGTTCATCTATTCTCCTAGTCTTTTCTACTTCAAATATTCTTTAAAAAAAAAAAAAAAATAGAAAAAAAAAAATTGTGCTAATCCCTCAACAGTAAAAAGCAGCACTATATTAATTCACATGTGGCAAACACAGCATCTTCCCTGCCTGAACTGAAACTGCCATCATACCATTACTCAATCACCAACTGTTGCCAGTTCCACTGCAGCCACTTTCATAATGGTTCCGGAGACATTCAGTCTGCGGTATTTCTAATTCTCATTACAACTCTTTTACATATATGTTTTAAGACATTCTTGGAGTGCGGCATCAGAACAACAGCTACAACGGATCCGAATAGCATTTTAAATATAGCGGGTATGAGGTTTGTCTCTAACAGCCTTTCAGACACGTTAAAAGCCTGCTCATCCGCTGGAAGGTATGAGGGCAGAGCTTGGAAGCGGGGTTTATCAGAAATGTTTTTGGGGTAGGGATGTCAAGGGGAGCATCTCTTGCTGGAATTAGAGCAGATGGTACAGTGAAGGACAACATTATGCCAAGCCACATACTCAAAATTACTCTGATCTCCCAAAAATCACAAGGTTGGTTTAAAGGCATTGAAAACTATTCATACATTTCTCCTTCAGAATTTTTGGAGCTTCAGGGAGAAGCCGTCTTCCCTTCCAAGTCCTGATGAGTTGATACATTACTGATGAGTCTGGTGAGTCTGATACACATTACCGAAAAGATACCGTTTACATCCGGACAGTAAAGTCTCACTAAATCAAGAACAGGGTCTTGTTTCCCTCAAGGAGCCGAAATCAAAGATGCAAAAAACAAATAACTGAGTAGGTTCTTATTAAAATAGCGGGCAGAAAAACACAAAGCCTAGCATGCTGCCAAGTCATCTTGGGTGATTATGCGAAGGAGTCAGCTGTCTTCCTTCTTTTTCCACCAAAGCAATTTTTGGAACTGATAATACAGCAAAAAGAAAAAAAAAAAAAAAAAAGGAAGGGGAAATCAGGAGTATGGCAAATAGACAAAAAACATCAATATTTTTATGAATCTCATGATTTGCAGGACCTGGCACAGGCAAAGAGATAATCCATACATCTATCAATATTTAAATATTGAAACCTCATGTCCACAAAGTTCTATTTCATAGTGAACATGCTGTCTATCCAGTGTCTCCTTGCTTAAATTCATCACCTTATTGATTAGTATTTTCCAGAAAACCTGGAACTGGCACATTCCTCAAGAGAGTATTAACTTCTATTTCCAGGTGAAATTCATAAACCCTACCACAGAAGTTAATCAACATAAACCCTAGCACAGAAGTTAATCAACAGGTCTTAAATGTCTTTGAAGACTCAATTCTACTTTTAAAGGATTAAATTGGATTTGAGCAATTAAGTCTTCTGAAGATGTCAGCATCATAACCAATGCCACCTGAAATTAACTCATCACCCTATTGATTCCTAAGAACATTCAAAATCTCCAAGCACAGCCCATCTGCCTAGTGTTTACAGTAAGCACTACGTTACTATCATCATTGCTTATTATTTGCATTAAAGTAATAGCTACTAACTCTATTATGCACTAAAGAAACATCTACTCAGTGAACTCGTTACCAGAGGCACAGCAGCACATCCATGTGGAAACATACAGGTGAAACTTGGGCTAGAATATAAAAAAGCTGTGTTGAGAGTGTACTTCTGAAAACCTAGTGTTTTAAAGTGTCATGACCTGCTAAGACTTCTTTTAGAATCCTTGCTGAAGGGTCTGAGGAAGCTGCACACTAGTAGCTTGGGGACAGAAGTGAGATATTAGAGCTTAGAAATGTGCAAACACAGTGACTGGATTAAAAAATACAATAAAATCAAGCAAAGCATATGTCAGCACCTACCCTCCCAGAAAGACACACATGAATCTCCCCAAGACAATCAGAGAATGGGTAGCAGCCAATATTGACGGGCAAAATACAAAAGCATCCATTTAGATGTCTCTTTGCTCACCAGACTACAGTAAAGGGCAGTACCAACTTAAATAAGGCCATATGAGAGACACGGTTACCAACTGGTTGGAGTTATAAATGATTTGTGAACATGAGAGAATACTATCAACTGTTCATGGACCATTTCAATATTCTCCTTAAAAACCCAGATCCTGAGAAAAGAAAGTATGTATATCAAACTTGAAGATGCAACAGAACTAGAAGGAACTGCAAGTAATGGACAGACTGGGTAGAACCGAAAAATGTTTGCAACTAACTGGGAGATGAAGTCCGAATCCAAGAGGGTGAAATTCAACATGGAAAATCCACAGGTAGGTTCTAGAATTAAGCATGAGTTATTCACTCACATGAATAATTCACATACAAGACAAAAGGATGAAGAATTCACATGCTTCATAAACTGAACATGATTTAAACAAAGGCTCCTTTGCAACCGTTAAAGTGGCATTTCAGAACATCAGCAGAACCCACAAGATTCATGAAATAATCTTTCTGTTGTACTTCAAGATAAAACTAGAGCTGGAGTAATGTACTGCATTTGGTTCTGGATGTCACAAAAACAACATGTTCCAAAAAGAAAGTACAGAGAATAGCAGTAAGTTCCGGAAAGCATGATCTCAGGGGAGAGACGAAGCAAACTGGGAATGTTTAGCCTAGAGAAGACTGAGACAAACCAGTCCATAAGGTCACAAAAGACTATTGAAAAGAGGAAGGAATCTGGCTTCTCTTTCTTCCCTAAGAAAGTTTTTCTTAATGTCTGATCTGACTTTTCCTAGCTGTGATTTAAACGCTTTCTTGCCTTCTGGGCCACGGAGATAATGAATAGCGAAGCACCAAAATAAACTGCCTGGGGGGTTGTGGAGTCCCAGAACAAGTCAGGCAAATATCTGTGGAGAGCAATGTCGTTAAAGATGATCTTACATGGAGAAAGGATAGCCCCTTCCAAGACTCTTTTTCCATGATTGTTCCCTGTTTGCAGCATTGAAACAAGCTCACGTAACTTTCACATTTCACTGTTCAACGCCATACAATCATACCCTGAAAGATGGGAAAAACCTCTCTTGAAGAGCTTACTACTTAACTAGAGACCAAACAGGAGAAAACAAGGAGGGAGAGGTCAACTCTTTTATAGACTGAGGAGGAGCACACAAAAGTGGCCTGCTCAAATCACAACAGCAGAAGTCAAATCTCAAAGGACAGATAGAAATGGGTTGCATCTTCAATGGAACAGGCTGCCCAGGGAGGTGGTGGAGTCCCCTTCTTTGGAGATTTTCAAGCCCCGCCTGGATGCCGTCCTGAGTAACACGCTCTAGCTCTGGGCAATCCTGCTTCAGCAGGGGAGTTGGACTAGATGATCTCTATGGTCCCTTCCAACTCTGAAAAAATTCAGTGAAATTCAGTGAAATGTAACAGGAAACACCGCAGTAGAAATTCTGGAAGTAACCACCCCTCTGTTACTTGCTGCAACCTGGAATTAATGATTTCAAGAAACTGCTCTACCTTGTATTAAAAATGGATTGGGAATGCTCGCCCAAAAAGCAGCCTCGCAACAAATGAGGCTGCAACAAGCACCCAGACCAGAAATAGTGTCACTATTTTGCAAGCAAACGTACATGTCTGAGTTTCAGTCCAATCTCTTGACCACAAATCATTTATATTATCTTTTTTAATCCGACAGAGGCTTATACGATGAACGTTTGAAGAAGCTCACGCAAGATGCACAGGAAACCACTATAAAAACCACCGATATTCTCAGTTGCTGTCAGCACCTGGTACTTGAGAAAAGAAACCATTTAACTGTTTTCTCCTCCTCATTATTACTCTAAACTGTTAAATGGCAGGAAATAAAATTACTTAAGAATCTCCGAGGGGTTTGAAAAGGTAACAGTGAAAAGATAGCATAATTATGCATGAGTATCACTAATAACATTCTCTTAAATGAGCTACCTGATCAGATTCTTAATACACAAAACTGTGTTCCTGCCCAAGGCCCTCCTCCTCGTTTGTGGGTTTAATATCTCAGTAAACACTCTATGTATTACACACACCTCAGATTCTCTCGCGATTCCAACACTTACGTGACGGTCATTTTTACTTCTCATTTATCCTCCAACTTTGACAAATTGGTGAATGTAAATTGGGTATGTAAAAATGGGTAACATCAGGAAAATTAAGTGAAATCCTAGAATTACTTCAAAACATTCACTCTTATGTTTAAAATACTGTAAGCTTGTACAGAAAAGAGGAAGAAATTATTCGTGGTTTTGTGGAAGCACTAAAATAAGACTCGGGGTCCATTGTTCTAAGCCTCAAGCTAAATTAAAATGCAGTCTCTGCCCCAATGAGCTAAGTTAATAACTTGTGGGTTCTACAAAAGGCTTTGTTGCATTGTTGCAACTATTATTCATGGTCGAATGTCTCTAGCCACTATCATAACTACATATGCCAAGGATAAATTTGACAAGGTCAAAAAATTGTCTCTGTTTAGAAGAGACATTATCATACAGACTAACACTGGTATTTATAATATTTTATATTCTTTGTCTTCATGTTAGGTTTTAAATATGTTACATAGACTCAGCTAATGTTTCTCTACTTGAAAACATCAACTTTCTATTTGTTTATTATTATGGCCATTCCACATGACAATGGATTGTTCCAATGAACAATCACAACTAATATTAACCAACTGCATATCTGTTGGACAGAAAATCAAAGGTTAACCCTGTGCCTGTTTTTTACTTTTATCTAGCAAAGAATAGCCTTTCTACTAAGATAATTTAACTTCTACTTTTCACCCTGGTGGCTTTCTAAAACATAAATTATAGAAAACATAGAACAGAAAATATGCAATACAAGTTGTGTCTTCCGTATCCTTACAAGACAACGTTTTGGAATCTCAGACTTCATCTACCTAGAAACACCCAGAAACAGAAAGATGATGTAACAAGAACGTGCAAAAGTTTGAAAAGCTCATTAAACCCACATATGGACATACTCCAGCATGGAGTGACCTCACCTCTGCAGGTTTCACTGGATGGGAAGTAATTCTGTACAAATGAATCCATGGTGAAAAAAGGCAAAAATCATGGAACACAGACAAAGGAACCCCAAGAACCTTTTAATAGTAATTCAAACAGAAGTTGTAGCTGGTAACTAATTAGCAAAGTTTAGATGTAGAACTAATGTGCTGTTCTCCTACTCTGGCAGCTGAACACCTGAGAAGGAGGAGATACAGCAATGTGCTGCTGTTAAAATAGAAAGCAAACTGTTCTTGGGTATCTTAAGAGCATGTGAAAGCTCAACATGTTACTCAGAACTCACCTAAGGCACTCACCAGATCTGGACACACCACTCGAAGAGGTGAACAAAGTGGAAATCATGCCAGAGACAAAAACAAAAAAAATACAGGAGGTTTAAAAAAATATAACCTTGGGGAAAACATGAATGAGTTGGCCTCACACAAACCACGAAAGAGAACACTGTAGATGAGCTCTACATCTATTTTATATATGTAAAAACTTGCTGTAGACAATATGGTGATCAGCTGCCACAATGCAGTGCCATTTGCCACTACATAGCCAAAAACCTTTCCCTAAATCCAGGCTCTATCTTCCTTGTTGAAAATGGAATTATTTCTTTTTCCCTTCTCAGAGGGCACAGAGAACTAACCACTTAAGCAAGAATGTAGCAAGTACTTCAAAACTTCTGGTGAAGAGAAATTGGGGCAAACATCTGTCAAAAGCATCCTAGATATAAGTGAACAAAGGTGAGGGTGTAGACTAGGTAAAACTGGGTGAGATCCCCTTGGAGATACAAATATAAGATCAGTTTCTCTAGCTTAATTTGTATTATAAGAGTAATCTCCAGTCAGTGAATACTGTTTTAAATAATGGTCAGGAGGTACGGTTTTGTCAAAACAGAGAACTACTTTAAAAAAATATTTGTCTTTCATCTTCACTTTTATCACTCTCAATACAATTGAACTCAAGTCTTGCAGCAAAAGTCCTGCTTATCTTAAAAAGTAAGCAAATCAAAACAATTTTGGTAATAATAAAGGTTTAATAATAGACAAAGCCTTAGATTACAACTTCTCAGTCTTTTTACCATGAAGTTTTATTAATGAGATTATTGGTAAAAATACCTGTTTTGGCATCAAGTGACATTATATCTGAATGTAGCAAACGGCATGGAAACCAGAAGTAAAATGCACTGTAATTTAAAACTTATTTTCATAAGTAGATTTAGCATTTAAAACTTCAACGCTTTAGTAAGGCAATGGCACTGAGACCTCCTAAGTGCAGATACCGCTTTTGAAAATAGAACAGAAGCTCTCTCAAAAATGCTACTCTTCCAATTAAATTCCCAGAAGCTGCCTTGTGTACTGGAGGACCATAGCTGTTATTCCAGTGATGCTTATTGTAATGCAATATTTTAGAGGCAGTAATATAGTCCACATGAAATTAGTATACATCAGTGCTTGGAAATTAACTTAATGACCAAATTTGCACGACATGTCAGCTCACCGTGAAAAGAAAGTGCCATCCTGCAAAGTGGCAATCAGGTTCTACAGTAAATCTATATGAAGTAGTGCTCAATACCAAATACAACTTGAGATGCCGAACAAGCTTCAAACTCCACAGTGATTCACAGATTGACCCACTCTGTGAACATCCTCACAGGATATCATAAACTCTCCAATCAAAAAAAAAACCAAAAAAAGAGTTAGTTTCTGATGTTTCTGATGGCAGATGGTTCCCTTTTGGCTGAACAGTGGTAAAGGTTCTTAATCAGGTCTATAAGTACAGTGAACGTTCACATTGCTGAAAGAGAAGCATCACTCCATTAAAAGCAAGTTCATAAGCAAGTGTTAATCCCCATGCAATGTAGCATTTATCATTTTTCATGCAAGTGCTCATTCCAAGAGGATTATCACTTCCCCATCCTGCCCTCTGGCTGACTACACAGGGCAGAGAAATTCTTTATTCCATATGGAAGGAGAGAGGGAGGTTGGAGGAAGCTGTGATCTCCGGCTCCCAGTTTTGCTGTAGCTACTCCAAGTTGAAAGTGGGAAGGAGCACAGGCCAATCTTGCTGCAGTTGCTCGTCAATGAGAGTATAGATATGGCTTCCCAGAAGCTCTCTGGCAATTAGTAACACATCTCATACTACAAAGATGGGGGCAGGGAGGCGGGGGGTGCAAGCACACATATCTGTGCAGACCCTACCAACCCGCCCGACTGAGTGGTCAGATGCACCTTTGATTTTTCCGCACACGGAGTATTTCATTTGATTAAAGTGATTCTATTTTAAATGCCTCAGGTATCAATGAAGTGCCACAAATCAAGCACTGTAAGCACAGTTCTACAGCTAAGATCTGTGAGTACATAAAACTGCTTGTGCAAGTTTAAGAAACTTGAGCCACCTTTCCTAATTAGATACGCACTTTTCTAAAGAACTGCCCCTTGAGGTGTAACAAGCTTACAAAAGAACGTATTTTAAGTGGAATTAGATTAGTTACAGGATACTTTTGCTTTCCTTTGAGGTGTAACATCCTTGCCTCTCCACTGATGTCTCTCCTTGCAGAATAGAGTCCATACTGCTCACCTGGGTGCTCTTCTATGACAGATCTACTCACGCAATAATGTAATTGTCCGCAAAAACATGTAAAGACAGATGTTCTAGACCAAATGGCATGTCAAATCCATCACAGAGACAATCGGAGTACTCTTTTGTAATATGCCACACATACATAAAAGCCAAAAGCACTGCATATACAAAAGCAGCTAATAATGCTGATAATTTGTATCTAGCAGCCTACCTCGTTCCTTGGAAATAAATGCTGCAACAAAAACTAGATTACACGAATGACATCTAGTGGACATACCCTTCCATAACAGTCAGCATTTTCCATCTAAAAGGCTCACAAGCTTCACATAGTAAAAGCAAGCACCTGAGCATCAATTAAACAACAGTAAGACTCTTCCTGGCTTGGGGTGGGTTTTTTTCATTTATTTTGTCTTCATACAGACAAAATATCACAGTATCATCATGTGGTCATGCCTTAATCTCTTCTGTGCCCCAAGAGTTAATATTATTCACCATAAATCACCAGATCCTCAAATTCTTAAGAATATATAGCTTTAAAAGGTTGTGAACACTGTCAAAGTCCTTACTCATTTTGACCACTCAAAAAAACCTTTGGGTTCCATTCCCCATTACTGACCAGAAAGAGCTGACTTGTCCTGCTTGTACAATGCCTTGCACAAGGGATCGTGCTGTTTTATTGGGGTTTTCTAACTACAATGGCAATACAAATAGCTATTTATATATGCAGGATGATACGTCAGGAATCATGGGGTGATATTGCTGCACACGGACTTCTGAGTTCTTTTTCAGACTGCTTAAACGTATTTCAGCTTTTGAGTGGCTGCACTGTATACACAACTGTATATACAATGACTGTGAAACTGCTTTTGCTCTTCTGAAAATATAAGTTCCTTTTTTTGCCCAGGATCCAATAAGCAGATTCGAGGAAAACAGTGACCCAGCTGCCGTCAGAACCACCTCTACAAGCCCACAGAGCCTAGTTTTATCTCTTTCCAGCCAGCTACAATTTGCAAAGCAATCTACTGATCAAGGCTCTGTTAACGCTGCCCTTCCCAAGAATTAAAATTTGACGTGGATATATGAATCTGTAATGGTTGGTAACCCTGCAACAGGTTTGTAGGCTAACCATGCTGCGGTCAATAATACAAGTGAAATCCCTCACCCAGCAATGGATGAACGTGGAAGAAACAACGAACAGCATACCCAAAAGACAAATATGCCCACTAAGTGACACTAAACATCAGTACACCTGTGTTCTGACCCTACTTTCGTTAGAATTCCTCTCATGTGACCACGGGCAAGTGCCAGACTAATAATCTTAATATACACCCAGTTTAAATGAGCAAAAATACATGTATAAATTCAAATATATACGTAAGTACATACATAAGAATCTTTTATGACGGACACAAAATAGTCTGTGACATTTCCCAGGAGATCAAAAATGAGACGGTCACAATTATCAGCTATCATTCCTTAACAGTAAATGTGATTATACATATCTATTTTGCAAATTCAAAGTGTTAGACTCAAAAAAAAATATCTTGCAGGCATTGCTTAAAGCAGAAAGGTGCAGGAGGTTTTCCTTCAGGAAAAAAAAAAAGTATCAGGTTTTAAATTAGAAATTAATTTCATTTTCATCTGAAAAATCCCCGTGTCCAGGTAAGAAGCTGTCTATTCTGTGTGAATACAAGGTCAGCTTCTTTAAAGTCCTGTCTCTGTGACAGGATAGGATATATATGAATGAAGTTGTAACTACATCTCACATCATACGCTGAGCACATATCTCAAACTGCCTGAGGCAAACCTACTGATTTGGTTTCCAGACAGCTGCTCTGCCCAGGACAGAGGCTTGACAACTCACTGAAGGACGATCAACAGAAAGGTATCGATATAATGGTGTCAGGTTTGAATAACTAGAATTCATTCCTCATAAATGAGCAGCTTTCCACACAGGTTCCCACAGACGATTACTATACCTCTTCATGGACTAAAATGGCAAGGAAACAGAATCCCTCCCTACTCCAGCACTTCTCACCAAGCAGAGCACCAACCGTGGTCCCTTACAATCACAATAACACCAAAGCGTTCATGCAGTCATCAGTTCATCTCGTCATAGGACAGTAAGACCCTTCTAAAGAATCGAGTAAGAAAATCGACAAATAGAAACTTGTACAAACAGAAAGCAAGAAAATAAAGTCCTGCAAAGGATATCTTTGTTCCCTTGTTCTACAGATTCCAGGATGACACAGGCCTTTCTGGCTTCTCTCTTTCCTGTGCCTTGCAAGATAAAGACAGAAAGGAAGCAGCTTGTTGAAAACTCAGACCTGTATGTAAGTAGTTCAAAGAGATACACAAGGCACTGAAGTATCTGGGATATTGGGTATTCTTGAGGATGGCCAAACCATTCTTCGGAAACTGGAACTATACAGTGTGAGAGAGCAGACTTCGCTGCTTGAGAGCACAAAGTTTCTATTCAGCTGATCTGTGGATACATTTCATTTTCACGTCATGTCAAATGAAATTTTCACGTCAACGCTTTCAGCAGTGATATTTCATTGTTCAGAACAACAATATAGGACAACAGGCCCCCAAGGCGGTCCAAATAGTTCCGGTGAGTATTATGTAGATAAGGTTCACAGAGTAGGAAGGGTCGTTTTGCATTTCATGAATCTAGAACAACCCCCCCAAAAAAGTCTGTATTTTATTTCTTTCCTGTGCATAAGTTCCGTCTTCTCTTAGAATGAGCTGTTAGAGAGCAGAAAGATGTTCTTCCGTACTATCCATTTTGGACTTATTTAAGAAGAAGAGTATCATGCATAAAACGAAACTCTGCAAACAATCCAAGTTGCAGTCTTCGTTGATTTTGATTCCAAGACACATCAACCGTAGAAGCACCCCATTAAAAACACATAAAGACAGAAAAGAAAATGACTACACATCACCATTCTTGTGTGAAATAAGCTATTAGAAATTTCTGAACAATTGGCATTATTCTGTTGCCCTGTCCACTAGAAGGAGAAGAAGGAAAAAAAAAAGTGTCATGAAAAGTTCTGTGAGATTCTCCAGAGGTGAGTTAGGAAAGGTGATGCACATTGTGCCTTTGTATGAAATGCATCTCTGCCGGATGAATCAGGTAAGTACAACTTACCGCATTCCTCCATTCCTGTGATGAGGCACCAGTGACGAGTGGGATTCTCTTTGTAAGACTCATGGACAGGACAAAATTCCACAAGCAAAAAGTATGACATGCAGAAGCTAAAAATAATGCAGACATATTTATATCTATGAATATGTGCATCTTCCTACTAACTCATACCTTTCAATTCCTTGTGAGCTTACACCTTGGTTTTCCTAACACGTTTCAACTGCAAGGCCTTTGACAGCTTCCTCATATGAAGGGAATTTTATGCCTAGCACAACAAGAAGTTGATGCTTAGACAATCTAAGTGATGCTTTAATATAAAGAACATTAATGTTGGGTCTGATGAGTTAGGAAAATGCACGGGTCAGTCAACAGAAAAGATAACTGGTTAAAATAATTTCTTTCCTGTTGGAGGTTTCAACTTCTATGTGTCACAGTTGTGCCCTTTGCATATTCTGAAAACATACTGAAGTATACTCGAGAAGACCTTGTGAGTCTTAGGACCAAATCTGCAACAGAAATAATATCATATTCACTGGGGGGGAGGGGGGGAGAGGATATCCATAACAGCTTGGATTCTCAGCTTTTAAAGAGACTTTCATGATTATGGCCCGAGAGAAAACAGCCCTATACCTTTTGGTAAAAGTTTGCCTCTGAAAGTTCTGCCCGGTTGTCCGGGTGCCTTCCCTAAGCTGCCACAGGAAACGTCCTGTAAACACACAGGTTACGATAAGACTTTCTCAGGAGAACAAATATCCGTTCCGAGTGGGCCAACTGGAAGATGAAAAAGTGAACGTCTAGATCTCACGCATGGTACAGGCAAGACAGCCACATGGTTGAAACCACAAGAATGAGGGAAGACCTTATCACCCCCGATGAAAGACAGTAATACAACTTTACTTTTCAGCACAGTTACGTAAACCGGATGCTTTTAAGCCCCTGATTTCCTCTGGATAATCATGGAGCAGCTGTAGCTAAACAAGGTGTCTCATTATAGAAACTTGTTTTAAGAAATTGCACTAATTATGTTTAAGATGCAGCCCAGAACTCAAGGTTTGTGTTTTAACACTTGAAAGCAAGCAAATTGGGATCTGATTACATCCACTGTATCACAGGACTGACCTATTCAAACTACATCGCTCTGATTGAAAAGCAGATGTGCTCCAAGTAGAGAATTTTTCATGAAGGGTTCAGCACTCAAAAAAATCTCTTTCTGATTTTGGTTGACTAGAATCTAGAGCTCTTCATCTTTGTGGCAGACTGCAAAGCTCGCCTCCACTGAAAAACTATGGCAAACCTTTACAGAGAGCTCCACAGGAACCCTGAAAGACGTTCTGCACTCAAAAGAAGTTCAAATCCCTTCCTTTGGGTACTGGTGATGAGCACACAGAACTGAAAACTCAGATATTTCATCACGTCACAAAGTGAGCCACGTGACCAGTAAATGAGAAAAATCTTAAAAGAGTACGAAAATCCCCATACGCCAAACTTTTTAGCTCTTTTACTAAGAGCTTGTTGCTCAGACCAGAAATAGACTTTCAAAGGATCTACAAAATCTTGGTCATTTCAGGAAAGAGAAAACCCAGCTGCCCACTAATGCTCAATTTTGATGTTTGTAAATACAAGGAAAAGAAAGAAAGGTCAATCTAGAGAACACATTCAGGCATAAATTATGCTGCAGTTTTTCAGTCAAGAAGCAACAGAGAATTCAGTGAAATTATATACTCAAAGCTAAATATGGCCTTGTAAACAGGAAAAAAAATAGAGCCATTTGCAAAGATATTCTGAACAACACTAGTCAATATAAGGTCAAAGAAATAAAAGCTACAATGCCATTCAGTATACACTACAGAGTGTGTTAAACACAGCAACACAGCACTTGCTATAACAATTGTAAGCAAAAGAAAAGTACTATTTATGTACATATTTAGTATGCTTTTGACACACATTTTTCATTAAATTTTGGTCAGTACTCTAGCACGACTCTGATCAGAACCTGTCACACAAAATATGAAGTAAATTGTTTAGATTTTGCCTTTAAAACACCTATAAAAGGATCTCTCATGATCAACCAATCTTCCATGCTTTACCACAGTCTGACACTTTTTAGCAGGACTGCAGGCTCTGAATCACTTCAAAGTTACAATTTGTTACCTGTGTGAAAACTCAAAATACAGCAAACAGACACAAAATAAAGCCAAGGACGTAAGAAAAAAAAAACAGTTTGCTACCACGTACTTGTTCTGAAATGTATAGAATTTCAATTTTCTGAAATGTGATTTTTATTATTTGAAAAAATTATTGTTCACTTGCACTAAATATCTTGAAAAATATGTATTTCTAAAAATTATCACTGTGATACTCACATAGTAGTAAGTTTAGTAAGCAAAAGACAATCTATTCAATAACTAGGATGACAAACGAAAGCCAAGTTTCAGAGTTCTCTTCCAAACTATATTACAAATGAGCTGTGGAAGCAACTACAAAAGCAGCACAATAGCAACGTGAGGGTTAATTCAAGTTTCTGAAGGGCTTTGCAGCCTAAGTATAGCTTATGTTAGTAAAGCAAAAAATAAACTCTAGAAAGCATAATATACTTATGGTTACAATCAGAATTATAACCATGCTAGCTGATGGAATGTTAACAGATGAGCCATAAACACACACACAACTCCACCCTAATCACTGGTTTATGAACAAGAAAATTCAGATTAAAATTGTTTGCAATATTGAGGTAGTATTTCTAATATCTGCTACAGAAACAGAGGAACCATAGTTTACATAGGAATTTGAAAAAATGGTTATTTACATATTGACTAATCTAGATGAAACCAGAAGATAGCTAAAACAATCTCTCTCCTCGAATTTTGTATATCTAGAGAGCTTTCTATAAAAAAAGAAACAAAGGATATCCAACGTATGCATTTCTTTTCATTTTGACTGTGGAAAAACAAAGGCAAAAGGAGATAAAAGAATTCAAGTTTCATTTACTCAGCCAAATGCAGCACGGTGAAGATAAAATGTTTTGTTTAGTCAGGTTTTTGGTTTTGCTTATACAAACTTCAGACACTTCAGATCTGTTTTGTACTTTCAACATAGCAAAGTTCAAAAAGGGCTGCACCAAAAGGTCACATTACAGAAACACAGCAGAATGTAACTGCTTATGTAGTGGGTGCCTGGTTACGTTGGGTAATGCAGAGATGGTTACATCAAGTTTCCCTCGCTTTCTCTAAAAAAATGAGATGCTAAAGAAACTGAGGGACATTTAGGCGCAGTTCTCCCAGACAGATGCCAGGAACTATTTCTCTCAGGATTTAAAGGACTCTGGTCAGAAATTAAGAAATCCAGGTTCTGTCTAGCTACTTGCAAGCATGACTGCTTGATGAGAAGTGCCAAAATTATGAAACAAATAATAGACTTTTTTTACAATTAAATATATGCCCAAGTCTCCATAAATTAGCATGGCCTCCCTCAAGAAAACAAAATGATCAGGTAGGAAAGAACACAACTTGCTTTGTTTCCTGGAAGAGTTTCCCATACTAGCCAGAAGTAAGATAGAACTTGCAGTCATTTTTTTTTTTTCCTGTGCTTGTTTATATGAAGAAGTTAATGTTATTTTAAGGTATTTCAACCCTCCATTAGATGCAGCAGCCTATGAGTTCCACTGGGAAGATGGGAGAACTGGTTAATTCCTTTTGCCAATCTGTTGTCTTACTGAGCAACAGTGATTTCTAGCAAAATCAATGTAAAATGACAAATATGTAGAACTCCGAGATCTTCACGATCATTTAGATTGTTCTTGTAGACTCACGAGATAAAAATATCAAAATTCAGAGGCAAAAGTTTTCAGTTTAAAACTGGTACGGGAGTCAGGTAACCCTTAAAAAAAAAAAAAAAAAACAAAAATGATTTCTCTGTCAGGTGAAAACCAATCAAGTCATCACGCTAGCTTTAAAGTCATCCAATTTCAGCAAACACCTTTGATCTATTTCAGTGTCCTGTTACCAATCAACTGCTGATGAAGAAATATGCAAAACGCAGAAATGACAATGAACAACAGAACCTTGTCCTGCCCAGACACAGACGCATTACAGACTACAGCAGGTCATGGGAAAAGTCAGTCAGTTCTTGATCTCATAATACGCAGAATCACAAATTCCAAGAGCAAAAAAACCCAATGCTTTCCGCTTACCTGATACGGAACAATACTCCCATGAGCAGTACCCCAGCGCTTTGCTTCAATTTTGAAATTCAGGTAATTAGCCGCTACATGAGTGAGACACGCAACCTGGAAATGGAGAAAAGGTAAAGTATTCAGGAAAGCTGAAACTTCATTGACAACTTCTCCGAGATTTCTGTATATTTCTACATGCTTCAGATATGTAAGTTAAAATATTTACGTCACAAAAGTAGCTTTTACATATTAAGTGTAATATACACTTTTTAATACAAAAAAATTCAGGTTATATCTATACGGTGGAAGTGTTTGTATAATTACAACTCAATAAACTCAAAAACTAATACATGTCCTATAACATTAGTAACACTAGACAAATGTAGCATTAAACTACCCTAAGAGATAAGACGGAATTACTCTATTTCGCAGAATGGTCAACTGCAGCAAAGAAAAAAAAAACAAAACACCAGTGTCTTGTCCAAAGTCTGGTGGGAAGCATGATGGATTTGTGGGATAGACCTCACCATTTCCTGAACCTCAATCCCATGCTTAAATCACAAAGGCTTTTTCTCAGTTAGAAGATTATCTTTCTGTTTTCTCCTATGCTTCTCATTTTACATGCCTAAGCTATGGAAAATACTTCTGAATTCTTCAGCTCCCCACATGCTCTGTAATATTAATTAAGTGGTAGGCTTTGATAAATCATCTGCCATTAGAAGATAAGGAGAGATTTATCAAGTTATTAGTCAGACAGACAAAACTGGAAAAAGATTAATTTTGTGGGGAACATGGCATGCTAATTTAGAAACCAAATTTTGAGGGGACAAACGTATATTTTGTAAGCACAAATATATCTAAGGAAAAAGAAGTGAACATTTATGATGCGGTAATGCATGAAGATGAGTGGTTCTGTTATAATCAATGGCAGATACTTTATTCTAATTTCTTCGAGAGATTACAGCGTGTGACTATATACCTAACGTAAAGTAACACAATAAGGCATTACATTTAACACGCAAGGTGGTCACAAATTCACCAGACACAATGTATTTGTTTTATGCTGTTAACTAGTTGTGCCAGTAAGTGCAACTGCTGGCCTAAACAATAGGTCACGAGAATATTTTTTTCCAAAAATATTACTTTCTTCATATTTCTCCCCTAGATGGAAGAAATTTACTATGATGTTCTAAGTGTTTACACTATTCCATACCTACTAGTCTGTCTAATCTACATCAAAACATGCAATAATTAATTCAGAGCCAACCATCCACATTCCAATACATGAATTTAATCAGAATTTCTAGAAAAAGATTGTCCTTTCTTTTTCTTTTCCTTTCTCCATATATGCTGAAAAGGCAATGGGAATGTGTCACTCTCACATTTAAAGCAAAGCAAATATTTAACTGCAAATCATGGATACAGTGATTTAGTCCAGCAGAAAACCTAGGAAAATATACAGCAAATAAGAATTTACCTGCTACCAAAAACTATGTCCATGGATACTACTACAAATACAATGCCTTATTCCTGAGTAATGTTGGAAAACTCTTTGTAGTTGGATTTCAGCAGCAGCTTATTATATCGCAGTGTCACTTCATTCAGCTAAAATGTTGAACAATGTCTAGTCTGTCCTTCAGGCCCCAGGAAAATCTCCGCAATTAAGGAAATGGATCTGGGACGTACGTAGAAAGGGCTTTTTCTTATGGACTGCAACTTTCCTCAGCAACACAGACTGAAACACACAGTTATTACGGAGAGAGTTTAATGAGTCACAGAAGTGTGTTATTTATTAATAACAGATACCCTAGACTCATCATTCCCGTCATTTTTCACTTTGGGATCACACTCCATAGTCATGTTTTTTCTCCCACAGCAAATGGTGTCCTGGTTTGAGGTAGAACAAAACCAATTTTCTTTTCAGTTATTTTACGTTTCACTGTCGTGGTTCAGGCTGGGCTAAACAAACAACAAATGGCTACGTGATGATGATGAAATATTAATCGTCAGATATTCTTCTGTACGGTTGGTGTGTAACAAACATGACACAGCTGCTGTATTCCACATAAATCTCACTGACCGGTAAGATGCATCCATTACAATGGGCTTTTAAAGACATAAGGATGCCCTCTGTGATACGCGCATTTAACTTCCCACACTCCTGGAAGGAAACACTATACCAAAGTTAACTCTGGGAAGGACACAGTAAATTAAAACCTAGTGAAACAGAAATCCTAAAATATTGATATTGAATACAATGGAGCCAAGATTTCATTCCATTTCTTTGTTTATAGTCTATGCTGTAGAAATAGAGCTATGAGTTTCTGTCCCGGTTTCAGCTGGGAAAGTTAATTTATCTTTCTAGTGATCGCTGTGAAAGGGATTTCAATAATACCTATTGTCTTTAGTTGTTGCTAAGTGATGTTTACATTATTCAAGGACTTTTTTTTCAGCTTCCCACAGAAGAATAGACAGACCAATGGAATGGCCAATTAAATATTCCATACCATAGATGTCATGCTCAATATATAGAATGGGAGTTGTCCAAGGGGAAGGAATCCCCGATCACTGCTTGGGACGGTGCCAATTCACTGGGCAGTGAGAGCGTCTGGTGTTACTATTATTATTGTTATTATTAGTGTTATTTTTCCTTTTCTGATATTGTTCCATAAAATTACTTTTTTCCCAATTCATGAGGTTTTTTTTTCCTTTCCCCTCCTTTTCACCTTCTTCTCCCTTGTAGGGGAAAGGGAGGTGAGCGAGCAACTGCATGGCAGGGGTTAAATTAAAAAAATAATTCTTCACAAGAAGTTTCAGAAGAAAATTTCCATACAAAATTTTCAAAAAAAAAAAAAAAATCTTTTTAACACAGTGCTGCACATTACTTCAGCTTTCTCAATATGACAAATATAATTCTTTCAATGGTGTAAAACATACACATCTAGATTTCTCCAAAGCGCTTGTTCACAGTACTATAGGAAAAAATAAAATTAAAACATAATACACGCTAGATTTTGGAACTGCGCCACTACGGCTTCTGCTCAAAGACTTGTTTCAGTAGCAATAGACAGTAAATTCCAGGGAAGTCACAAGCTTTGTAAAGACGGAGAAATTTTGGAACTAAAAGTTGCTTAGACTATATCAAGGCCTCAGTTCAACATGACACTTAGTCTGAAGAATAATTCCATTTCAGTCAACGTACCAATCACTTGCTTGAATGCATATGCCTACGTATTCTGTTGAAAATGCTTTACTTATTGTTTTTTCATTAAATCATGAAGGAAAAAGGCTTTTGGTTCCCTTTGACTCCCTTCTCTCAGTTGGGTACTTTGCTCATAGTCACATCAGGCAGCCAAAAAGAATTATTATTATTAGTAGTATTATTATCATCATCACCATCCAAATAAACATACACTGACCACATCAAAGTAAATATTCCAGTGTTTTCTGTTTCATGTATAAACACACTTAGTTGAGTGAACTCTGTGGCTTTTTGCCCTTTGCATTATAACTCTCTAATGAACTCAACAGACTTAAAAGATTATTCTATTTCTACTGTCCCATGAAACTCTTATAAGACAGTCCCAGGACTACCGTGCTTTCCCCCTTCCTCTCTTCTTGGCTTAGATCATTCTCTCTGGTCTCGCCAAAGATTTACTCTCACTAAAAAGGCACTACCCAAAAAAAAAAAAAAAAAAAAAAATCTTTCAGCATATACATTTTATGTCCTCAATAAAGAACACAAAAAATTTATCTACATATACCTTATGGTTGTTAAGCAAACTACTGAAATATAAGCATAAAAAAGATATCCCATCTGAACATTATCCCCTAGAAAAAAATGTTTTAAATGTTTTTAACAAAATAAGTCCAAATTCCCCTGTAATTCAAGACTCAGGACCTCACTGCTACAGACACTTCTCGCAGTAGGAATATCTATCATACAATCAATCTCTCAAAATGAAGTTTGGGTACAACTGTATTACACATTCAGTTAAGTATTTTTAAATCTATATTTAAAACTCCTTTCCTGAAACCTTATAGACCCATTTCTTTTCTCCTTTAATTAAGAACTAATCCTTAAAAGTAACCTTTGGGCTTGTAACATTAAAGCAGATGCAATCCAATGATACAGACATCTCTGTATTCATTTGCTTGCAGAGACAGATCTATGCACTGTAAATACGCATTATCAAATATCTACAGATAAGCATTTCTTTATTTCACATCAATAAAGGGAACACACATTTCAACATTCCTTTCTGATATTACTGTTGACGGCCAAATCACATATTTGCGTTACTGACTGACTTAAACCAGAACAAAAAGAGAGCTGCTTTATGGTCTGAGAAGTTATGCTCAGCTTATGATGGAATCAGACAGATGGGAAACAAGATATTAAAAGCCACAAGGTGAGCAGACAAAGAAAAGAGACAGAATTTCAAAAGATTTTTTTTCAAGATAGCACATCAAACATAATCTATTACAATGAGTTCACTGAGTCAATCAATCATTTACATGCAAGTTCAACAAGTGTATATGAATAACAAAACTTTCCAGGTAACTGGAAAGAAGAGAAAATAACATTTTAATTATATTCTTTACTTTCTTCTCCCTCCAATTTTGTGTCTGCTTTCCTGCCATGCATCTTAACAAGACTTTGACTCTTAGCCAAGTTAATTTTTGCCCCCCCTCATTCTTTTTTCACTTTTTCTTCAAGTAGGCATGTAAACTGCCTTTTAGGAACTTTGAGACGTGGGAATTCTACAGCAGCACAGATTACTTAATTTACACTATACTACTGAACTAGTAACCCAAATATTAACCTATAACTTTGTATAAAAAAATCATCCTGGAAAATTACAGTGCCTTCTGTTGTCAAACAGTCAATAATCTTCCACTTACACCTCTTCTGTACTTCTGGTGACATGGAAAAAAGACTTTTACATAAGAAAAATTTGAACGTAAGATCACAATCCTCATTTGGTGTACACTAACTAAGCTCTCTTAAAATCACTGATCTCATGCTGGTATTTACCTAATGACTGATTTTGCTCTTTTACATATATTCCCCTTTCCATGTTGTAATAAGTAGTTTGACAGTAATAAATCAAGATTCAAGTTTGATTAATTCTGCTTTTGCAGTTACCATTTCTATATTTGTATTGAAGCTGCTTCCATGGACATGTGTATGGGGTGATCCTCAGCTCTTGCTTCTTGAGTGGTTTTTTAATTAATAAAAAAAACCATAAAAACCAAAAACCTCTATCTCTACCAAGAAAACCCCACCCCAGTTGAAGCCTAATTATGTTTAACCACAAGACTTAATGAGAGTAGAAATAAGTTCTAACTAGTCTACAGTCACCTTGCTGCTGCCATAGGCAGTGCATACGTTCGATGTTACATCCTAAGCATTGACCCAACTGGTTCAGGACGTGGCACCACACCGCAACGAATGGTGCCATTCCACCAGCTTTTGGGGCAGGCAACTGTGTTTCAAAGTCCTGCAAGAAGGAACTGGGCAGCAGGAACCACAGCTTTGCCAAGAGGCAAGAAAGCTGCCACAGTTCAAGGCTGCCCATTTCCACAGGGGCCCAGCAGGAAGCCACAGGCTTCCCAAGGAGCTGTCAACGAGGATCACCTTATGTCTGGGCACGTAAGGGACTCCCATCTAGCCCGGAGTTGAGAACAGCCTGGAGTGCAGAAGCTAAAAATCAGTTCAGGAGTGCCATACACCCATAGGCTGGGCAGACATCCCCACTTGCAGATACACAGCAAAGCCAGTGCTCTGGGTGGACCTGCTTTGGCAAGGGGGTTGGACTACATGATCTCCAGAGGTTCCTTCCAACCCCATATCATTCTATGATTCTGTGAACGGAGCAAGATTTTACAAATCCATCATTGGTGTCCCTAAATCTGTGCCAGGCAGCAGGTCTGACCTTCTGAATTCACAACTGTTGTCCCATAATCTCTCTGCACATAGTTTTTTTCCCTCCCCTTCAGGAGCCAGGAGTACTGTAGCTGCTTTCAACCAGTGCTTTGCAGACCAGCAAATTCCAGGAATGACTTTGAAGAAGTCTGCAAAAGCTAATAAAAAAAGCAAGACTGCTATCCCGTAGGCCAAGGCTCACTTTAGAAAATGTCTGTGGTCACGTTATGAACACTGTGCTCTGGGCAAAAAGTGTTTTCTTCCCAGTGACGCCGATTTCTTTTAATGTGAACCTCCAGGAAGCGATCGTGAAATTCGCCCTTCCCAAAAGAAAACTCCTGGCATTGAAGCATCAGCAAACGGTATAATCCCAGCCCCAGATACAATCTTGTAAAGATAAAAATCAAATCCGTGACGACAAATAACTACAATTTCAGAACAGGTCTCATATCAGGTCCTGTTTTATGGCCTTCCAACCAGACACTTCGGCAGGTATCCAACTCCGTGCCAGCAATCACACGCAGCTTGTGGGACTTGCTGATTAAAGTTAGCCACTTGGTCAAAGAGCAGCCAGCAAATCACACAGTCACAGAAATGATGTGCTAGGAGACGCTTAATGAACTAGAAATGATTAAAACCAAAATACAAGCAATGTGAAAAACAAAGGTAGCGTAGTTGAAAACCCCAACTTGACCACGGATTGTCAGAAGGGGTGAAAGCAAAAGAGAGAAAAACAGGCTCCAAAGCACACAATTGATAACTTTTTTAGTGTGAAAATGAGAGCTGAAAACAACTTTTGCTTTATGAAAAAAAAATAAAGTTTAGACTACATAAATATGAAATACATAAATATAGAGAAACTCAGGCATCTTCAAAAACACAAGGCATTTGCGTAGCAGAGAACTGCCAACTCAGTTCAGTGCAATGCAACAATAAAAAGAACTGATCTACAAATGAGTTTTTTAATGAGCCATATAGAGCTTATAGAAGACCAGAATGAACACTTCTGTGCTTCCCACAGCTTGGAGATCATCTTCTGATTAAGATTAAATTATTATTAAGAGTGGCAAAGACTTGATGCAACTAACAGATGTAGGACTTGAAAGGTCAAAAATATGTGTTACTCAGCACACAGTTTCAAGAGAAACTAAATGTTAAACAGACTCCTAAATTTTCTTAGTCTCCATTAAAAAAAAAAAAAACAACCACCCCACCACAAAAAAATACCAAAAAAACCCCCTATACACACACAGATTAATTTTAGGTGGAGAATCACAAATAAAAATCCCAACCATTGAATCTATTAGACAGTACTGGCATGAAAGAGCCAAAAAAAAAAAATTATTTTAAATGAGCTCCGGTTGAAGAAAGCAATATTTTTAAATGAAGAATAAATTACATTTTCATAATGAAAATAATATACTACTAAGCTTTTTCTGAAAGTGTAAAGAAACATACTACTTCAGTCACTGAGAAATTCCTGTTTCAGCTTCATAATAACACAGGAACAGCTCTAAGGAATTCATCATTTAAAAAAAAAAAAAAAAAAAAAATCTGTTAAAGACTTTTGTTAAAGATCTGTTAAAAAAAACAAGAAACAAAAAACTCCAAAATCGGTCTGTAGATGCTGTGCAAAATCTTGGTGCGCTTCCATACAAATCTTAATCATGTGGTCCTATATTATTTTTCTACCAAACATCTGGCTCATTTAATTAGCAGCTACTTATTGAATATTTACTTTCAACGTACTCGGGAATACACAGCCCAAACACTTCACTGAATCTCCTCGAGAGTCCCTACCAGCCCTTATGCAGCTCATATGTTGTCCACGTTGCACCTTCTGCCACCCTGAATTCCTATCAAAAGACACTTCCCTGAAACAAGGATGATTCATCTGCAAAATTTCAGATCTGCACTCCAAAGAACAAAGGCACTGAGTTTCTCAGGACGAAAATAAAAAAAAAAAATCCGAGCCCATCAACGTATTTTCCCATAACTTGTTGCTGGAAACAGATGAATCATTTTAACGGTAACTTTGAAACAAATCAATTTTTGGCAATTCCATGACACGGAAAATTCAGCCAAAACACTTAAAACTTTGGCAAAAATATAAAAAATAAAACCAGACGCTGATAACAGACGTATCAGACAATCTTAAGTACAAATGACACTTCTACAATCGTTTCCTCAAGTCTCCATCTTCTCTGAAGAAAGAATATACATCCACTGAAATATTTAATGCATTACCCTCCACATTTTCATACAGCTTTACTGACTCCAGACAAAAAAGTTTCTTATGCTACATTTCATACAGTTTTTTTAATATTATAACACATTTTCTTATATTATTCCTTAAATACAGTCTTTCCCACCAAGAACGTATGCATTTAATATGAATTAAAACTTATCTGTTTTTTAATTCTATGTAATGAGTTAGGTTGATGGTTGGACTAGATGATCTTAAAGGTCCCTTCCAACCCAGACAATTCTATGGTTGTATTTCATTGATTGTTTATAAGTTCTTAACGGTGGCTTCTATTCATGCAAAGAACTGCAAGCATACTTGTAAAACACAGAACAATTTGAGTTTAAAAACAGTAGCTAAATTTAATAGATGAGAATAAAAAGAGCAAAACATACAAATAAAATCCAGACAAACAGATTTGGCTCATATAAAAATTAATTACCTGTGAAGACAGGCATCAGAGTAACTATGGCAATTTTTCTTATTATTTGTAATAGGGTACATCCTGAAGCTCCACTTGGATGCTACATAGACTTCATGAAGGACTCTATTGTTTTATTTAATCAGTAATAAGAATGCATTTCCATGCAAAGCTGCCAACATCCAAAGGAAGCTGTGTTAAGGCACTTTTCACTTTTGATGTTATGATTAGAAACAGTGCCATTTACAGTGAAAATATGCATCCAGCTAACCATTTACAGCACTCATCTTTTTGTCGCCACATTTATCAACATTAATACTTGCACAGAAAAAAAGGACTCTTAAGTATGTTCGTCTGCTCCTGACAACGTAATTTTCATCTTATCTGTGGGTAATTGTCTCTCCACAAAAACAATGCTAACTTCAACAGCTTGTGGTGCGGCAGTGCAAGCAGGTAGACTTTTAGATTCCTCACCTGACACAGCGGGAAGCCCGTAGCCTTGTCTCTTCGGCTGGGAGAGAAATGTGCAAATATTCCACAACTACTAGTCCAGCCAAATCTCCTCTGGTCCTAACAGCATCGTCTCAGCAGAACAACACTGGCATTAGTCGGAACACTGAAAGATCTCCGGACACCCCGCATTAAGTACGTACGTGCTAACGCTCTGCAGGGATGACACAGGAAACAAACCCCTGCAATTGAACTAAATGCTCGAAATAGGATGTTTCACAGTGCGCAAAATCGCATTTCTGTGCCTCTGCAGCATTAATGAAGACCTACCATTCCGTTGGGCACAACGCTTCTTGGAGCACTTTAACGCAGATGTGGGTCACCTACTGAGCTGTTAAACATCATACAAGTCAGAGAAACATGGTCCAAAGCTCCACTGGACTTGAGAAATATATGGCTTAGTATTACCAACGAGTCTGCAGTCAAAATATGGCACTTCTGCCTGATAACACATTTTGAATAGTGACAACAAATTTATAAATGATTTTCTAAAGAAGGAAGTTTTCCCTTAATGGATCTACAAAATATTTAAATAGTACCACAAAACCCCAAATATTGTATTACAGAGCATGTTTGAATGAAGATACAAAACAACCTCACACCATTTTTTATCAGAGGAATATAGTATTACAGATATTCATTCCAAAGGAGGGAAAGCATTTTTACAAATTACTGAGCTCTGACTTTTAGATAGTGTTTAATGGATACCTGCTTTTGAAGTCCTAAACAGAGTCTTACCATTTCCTTTGTAGCTTACACTATAATAATACCTAGCTAATCGTGACCTCTGGTCTAATCATGTCACTACTCCAAAAAGCTTACAATTTAATTGATGAGCCAGAAACAACACATTGCTGAATAACAGAAACATGGAACAACATTCATGGTAGCAGAGCTCCATCAGACCAAAAAGAAGTCCTTGGTCCAGATTTGTTTCAGCATCATCCTTTACTTCACCTTTTTTATAAATTATAATCTACAGAGAAATTCCAATCAGAGCTGAGGCAATCAAACTAAGCAGTGTTAAAACTTAGGTAGCGTTCCATCAGTATATCCAAAAATGACACACTTATTAAGGTTTATTAGATTTCCAGAGGCTCAACAGTACAGACAAAGCGTTTTCTAACCTAAAAATTTTCTGTGATATAAAATCAAAACTTCTTCCATCACATTACAGCTCTTTACCATGTTAATTACATAGATAAATAGCACATAAGGTGTTGAAAGGCGCTATTCAAATTTGACCAATTTACAGAATGACTTCTAAAGGCTTCCATAAGTTTAGAAGGAGGGGTAAGCTTTTGGGGTACACTAAAAGTGCTTATACTGCTACTAGTTGCTTAAATCATTCCCATTTCTTTTAAACTACCCTGGTTATCCTTTTTCTCCTTAGACTTAGCGTGATCCCGAAATATGATCTGCGGATAATAAGCTACAACAAACATCTTGATTCCATTGCCAGAATTACACCCTTATTCAAAGGTCATCTAAATAATAAACTCATTAAAAGAAATGTCTCACTTTGTCTTCAAACTCTCTCTGCTACCCACTCCAGACAGCGATTTTTATTTTTTCTGTATATTAAAGGGGCATATTTTTTTTCCTATCTCCTTCCTAGCCTTTCTGTAATTGATGACAGAGGTAGCCCAACACAGGAAAATGAATCTGCAATGCACTCAGGCTTAGTTTCGTTAGCACAAGAACAATAGTAGCAATGACAAAAAGGCACTGAATCAACTGTCAAATGAGCAGCTCAAGAAGAAATTCCCTCACAATCTGGGTACGAACTTTGTTTACAGAGTAAAGCAAGCCACTAAATAAATCCAAGATCCAGTTGGAGTATGATCTACCAACGGCTTTTTGCATAACTGATCATTAGAGATCACAACACAGATTGCACAGAGGCCAATACTAAATTGAGTTATTGTCATGTTAGCGTGGTCTTCTGGGCTATTCAGTAAAATTCTGGCTACTTAAAATCCCGAGGGATAAACTCTGTTCTTAGTTATAGTGATGTCCTCAACTGAAATTATCAAGAATAGGAGCCAGAAAAGTGTTTAATACACAGTATATATTTCAGGAAATGTTCACATTAATTCAGATTTTATTATCTTCCCATATCAGAGCTATACAGTAAAAAAGACAGCATTTCCATACAATACATACACAATTTTTTATCATGACAGAGATTAAGAACACAATGTTTTGGAAAGATGAGGCTTTATAAGCCTGTAAAAAAGAACTGCTTATTCAAACCATATCCAAAACAAGACAACTAGCTGGCCTCCAAAATCACCAGCAGCAACGTCCTCTAAAAAAAGCAGGTCTTCTTTCTGTATTCAGTCAACTCAGAACTCTCCGTTACCAACCAGAGAAGAAACAGGATACAGTATTTGAGTTCCAAGATTGATATTTCTCACACAACTTACCACTCACTGTTCCTGAGATGCCACATATATCCTACAGGCAGGATGTAAGTGTTACCAGTTTCACCTATACTCAATAATTTGCAGAAGATATGTCACGAAAGCCCTGAATAGAGAGTCATAAAAGCACCTTAAATAGATAAGCCTGAAACACAGTCACCTTGGGAAAAAGTGATCCAGAAACAAAAACTTATTGTTTCTAAACTTCGCCATTATCTCAATAAACTAACTGCCAAACTAAAGCACAAACATGGAATATAGAAAATTATTTATACCAATTTTCTAGGGTCCCTTTAAAATTTGAAGATTGAGAGTTTGCTATGGCAAATACAAATGCAGTAAAATACAGTAATCAGAAGCAGAGAAGTGTCTGATGAGCAATCATATAATATAAACAATATTAACCACATAATCCTGTCTGTGGAATCGGGGGGGGAGAAAAAAAAACACACTCCAAAATTGAAGAAATGTTAAATGTAAAATACTTCTTGCAGATTTTCAATCCAAGAGAAACCAACTTATTACAGTATTTGTTGGAGCCTGGTTGTAATTAAATACAGGAAGGATATTAAAACTTCCAAGAGATTTTTTTTTTTAAGCCACAACAGAAGAAAAGGCACAATTGCATAATTGGAACCAAATCCAAAACCCACTTCCTTCTTATTTACTAGCATCATCTAAAGGACACTATTTAGATGCTGACGCTGAAAGGTCTGGAGCTGACAACTGTAAATCATCTAAAAGTCAAAAATTTCAAAGGAATTGTATGACATGGGTTAAAAGTTTATAGATGAGAGATATAGAAAGTTAGTGCTCACCGCAAAACCACATCCTAGCGGTCACCGTATCTCTCTTGTCAGTAAAATCCTAGAATTCTGTTTTGTTGTGGGGAAATATATCCTCTTTGGTAGTAATAAGCTGCTATAAAGCTATAGGGCAAAAATGCTCGATATACAGAATTTGAAAGAAAGTATCTTTTTAAGATATGCTAAAAATAACATTTCTTTAGTGGACAGGATTCCACTTTTCATTTGGTTCTACACAGACATGTTAAATAGTAAACAAACTTGCCAGATAGTGGGATATTTCTTTAAAAAGCTTCAGATATTTTCATTGGCAGTTGAATTCAGTTCAATGCTCTTTGTCATTAGCGTATCTTTGCAGGAAATTAATATCAAAAGCACCTTCCCTCCCTCTCTCCCTCCCCCCCAAATAAAAGAAAAGAACTCTTCCATTTCTATAAGGCACACACTGAAATGATAGCTCGGACATAAATGGACATGCACACACTAAGTTTTTTTGCTATAAAATAAGCCAAGCATTTTGCATACATTTCCAATTATTTAAGTGCTTTAACTCCTGGGGTTGGTTTTTTTCCCCCTTTCTGACATAGTCAAAATCATCAACACTGCTCAGTTAAGAGATATGGACAGTCCACCTTTACAATTCTCAGTTCAGAGGTAGGGATGGAGAAAAGGTGCAAGCTCAGTGCATGAAATACTGAAAAAAGTAAAAAGTTTCATACAGGTCTCTGCTGTTGTAACACTCTTAATAGGAAGACAGTTCAGTAACGCTTTTGTTTTACACACAGAAAATAGGATTCCTTTTTTCCTCATTAAAACCTACTACACTCCAGTGAAACTCACACTGAAGGAAAAGTTATCATGACACATCTGTTTCACCTCTATATCCTACCATTAATCAACTGCAAGAAGAACCTAACAAACTAAAAGTCTACCACTCTAGGTTCCTTATTGTTTTGGCAGTATCCGTGAGAGACTTCAAAGGGTCATACTTTTTAAACATTCATCACAAGAGGAAGAGCTAGCTTTAGATATCTCAGCTTGGTATGTAAAGTCATAATCCCTTTGAAAGCATGGATCTTTCAAGAACCTGATCGTATCACAGTAATTGTCTAACTTACCTTTTAAAAAAAAAAATTACCAACAGAAATACTGAGAGAGCAATTTTTTTTACATTAATTTTTAGATTTGTGGCCCTCTTTCTTAGTACACTCACCCTTAAAGACTTACAAGTAACCACCAGTTTTGCAAAAGGAAAGAAAACAAACCAGGAAAGCTAGATGTACTCAGAGAGATTCAGCTATCGGTTACGTTCTTCGTTCATTTTAACAAGTCTTTTAATCGGATCAATCATATGAGTTTATTTCTGGTACCCCAGCATCTCATCCATAATTATTTTCCCCAGTTTAATAAATGTTCTCATTACACTCATGGGTCAACATCGTAAGGTTAATCTGGACTGAAGAAACAGGGTTACCTAAAACAAAAGAGCTGTTTTCTGAATAACAACTTTTACACACAGTCTATTCCAAAATATCAGCTTATTTCAGTTTAATTTACCCAACACTGAAGTAAATAAAAACAGTTCTTTTGCATTAGGAGTGTGCATGTATGGAATTACTTCTTAATACCCTTTAGATGACTATAATTTGATAACAACCATGCAATGAATTAATATTTTTAAAAAGCACTAAATTATCCCTTCACCTTTTGGTACTTCTTCAGCTAAGCATGTGGAAATCAAATGCCACATATCACACTTTGCTCACTAACATCTATTCAAGTCTTCATTCCCTTTCTTGTGTATGCCACTGAGTAGCCTGAAGGATGACGATGTGGAACTTCAGATGGAAATCTTGCAACGTGAGAACACTTTTGTGCATAGCCAAAGTTTTCCTAAGCAAGGAAAAAGATTCTAGAGACGAATGAGGCAACTATATAAAGGTGAAATAAAAAAGAAAATTTCAGCAACACCTAATTAACTCCTGTTACTTTCAGCATCTGATAAAATATCAAACAATAATCAAGAAGCCTCCATTAAAAAAAGCAAAAAGATAGTGGAACAAGGAATCAAAAACAACAGAATGGCTCTGGAAACTCCGAGAAGTTACTGCAAGTCCTTTTAAATAAAATTAGAAATGAAAGAGATCAAGCAGAAGCTGCCATTCTATAAAACACTATCAGATACATTAAACAAAAAAATAGTTCTGTATATATACAAAATATTTAGCAAGAGTTTAACATACATTTTAAACGTTTAGAAATGTTCAAAAAAATAACTGCTTATTACATTTTGTCAAACACAGACACCACATTTACAAATACACGTAAGTATGATGAAGAATTCAGTCCTTAGACACATTTCTGAAACAAATGAAAAATTCTTTGTTGATTTAAGCAAGGCCTTCCCCTCCTTTCCAGATCTGATTTCAAAAGGTATTAAAACAAGAGCAGTATGTGTTAAAAAGAAGAGCAACCTCAATCATTATTATCAAACAGTGACATATAGTTGGGAAGGAACCTTCAGAGGTCATATTGTTCAACCTCCTGCTCATTCCAGGGCCAACTTGTTGCACAGTGGGCACTGTATCACCTCTCAGCTGTACTGGCAGGTATAGTGTGAAGAAACATAAAATTGAATAAAGACAAAAATAACAGAGCACTGTAGTAGCTTTGATTAGTACTGCATGCAGCTTTGGTGTATATTTGCAAACGTACACAAAAATTCCTACACACCACGCGCCCTGTTGCTACCAGCAGGTATCTATATCAGCAAGACAAGGCATCGTCCGATCATGTGTAGCTCACACCAACATCACTTTCTTCTTGTGAAGTAGAAATGATTGCCCCAACGGCGCTTAAATGTTCAAGGGCAAACTAAAGTTCTCGTTATTCATATTCATGGTATATGGAACACCTTTCACAATCAAAACATCTCTGTCTTTACAATTTTCATGAGATTTCTCTTTAACGTGCCTAGTGAAAACGCTGTATCTGCAGGCTTACTTTATTCTTTAATTCCCCGAGCCAAAAGGCAGATTACTTCCCGGATTAGATTACTTTGATACCCGGGTCCTACTTAATTACTCTGGATGATTTTAGGCAAGTCACTCAATCACGCTGGTGGTAATACTACCCAGTGCCAAGGCCTCCCTTCCAACAGCAGTTCCACCATTTATGCTTGTCTATCTCAAATTACCTACGACAACGGTTACTTACAATCTCAGCGATATTATAAACCTTGATTAACCTGTGTTTTCAAAGACCACGGAGGTCCTTTGTAAAAACCGAAACCCAAATGTCATGCAGTAGTAACTATAACCACGTCACATAAAATGGCCACTGCCAGAGTGGCAGAATAAGCAACCTGTCACTACTGCCATTATTGTCATTATTATTGTGGTCATTAGTTACACTAACTAATTTGCACTGATTTATGTCAAAATGGTATTCTTAGGTCTAAACACCTACACAAAGAAAAGCAACTCTTTTAAAACTCCTACCTGAGATGACAAGAGGTTACAGTCGATGTGCAGTCCCTTCCCCGTCTTATACCTCTGAAGTAAACCAGCCATAATTGCTCCATACGTATATAACCCAGTAGCAAGATCTGTCATGGCCACTCCTGGTCTAACTGGCTCACCACCCTAGAGAAAAAGCAGAAAACACCCCAAAATAAAACAAAACAAAAGAAAACAAAGAAGGAAACAAAAAGAGGCAAAACGCTCCATTTTGTTATGGCACATTCTACACAACTCATCTGAAAAAGCATTTATGTGTTTCTGCATTGCAAACTGCAAGAAATAAGAGTATCTTTGAGTGAACTGAAGCATAAGAACCACCAGCGAAAAACAGTAGCTTGCAGATTCTTGCAGCATCTACGCAATTCTGTAACTTCCTGACGCTGCAGACTGCAAATTGTGAATGATTTGTTTAGCTACTCTTTGCCCTAACAGCATAATGCTTCAACTCGCCAACGCAAAAAAGAAAGAGATACGTTAGAGACAAGAAAATCCAGTGAAAACTGGGTTTCATTATGCCTGGAAGCCAAAGGTCTCAAGGATTTCCACAGCTCACTGACACGGGTGCATGCATGTTTAAAAGACAGAACCCCATTGCTTTGTTATTCTCATTCTCTTTTTCTCCTTCCTCTCCTGGACCTCCCTCAACCAAATCTCAGTTTTGTATTTTCCAGTCCATGCACCGCAGGCTTCTAGTGAGAAAACAGAAACAACTTTGTTATGTTTACTCATGTGCACATTACACCAGCAAATACATTCAAATTCTTGATCTCCTGACCAAAAATCACTGTAAAGTTGTTGTTCAAATATTCTTTTTCAGTACGTCGGCCTTTTTTCCTGGTATCAAGGGAAGAATCTTCTTTTCACATCAGAACTTCCCTTATCGTTGGCAAGAAACACGGCCCCTCTCCAATCAATGACAAAATGGACTTTCTCATTTCAGTCAAGGTAGGCTTTTATCATTCAAGCTGAGAAGCGCTTCTTCCGAGACATTCTCCCATTTCCTACTCTGAAAAGTTTGAGGCTGGATGCTCAGATTCTGAACAGCCATTGCTTGCCTTGAAGTCCAGTCCACAAACAGCAGTGCAAAGCTAACGAGATCGTTTCAGCACTTAAGTAAGCCTATCATAAGCCAATTTAAAAACAGTATAATTGATAAAAACCCAACCGTTTGTCAAAGTTCCCATAAACGCCTTTAAACTAATCTAGCACAAATTCAATAAAATTGAACTTACAGAATTACTTGATTCAGTCATGTCTAAACTGCTAAGTGTAATCATACTTTAAGACTGGAGGGTTATGTTTAGTGGTAATTATAAAAAAAAGTGTGTCTTGGCTTCATGTAAAAAATTTAAAACTTATCTTCACCATGGTTTTATTTTCTTCTGCATTCCAACAGGGTTTATGTAAGTCTGATATCAAGTAACACACAAATTAAAAATTATTTTAAGAAAAATAATATTGCATTATCGGTTGCATTAACAGGTCAGCTTTGGGATAAAAGCCTGGAGTAAAATATTTTGTATATAGGATGGAAAAGGTTGCTAATTTATTCATATCATAAACATGACTAAGAAAATTATAACATCTGTATTAATTACAACAAAACTATAAAAAAAAAATAATCTCAGATACTGTCATTCAAACTGCAGTAAGGATTAGAAGGATTAGTCTGTGAGTAGCTATATCCTAGATATTAAGGATGATCTGTAAACCATACAACCTTAAGGGGAACGCTGCTTTAGGAAGTACTTTTTTGAAGAATCTCTTATTTTTCGCTTCTCTACACACTAAGCTACTTCAGCTTCCCAAAGGAAAGGACAACACAAAGGTTCCATCCATTCACCACTGTCCTTGTACCCAACTCGGGGGGGAAAACAGGAAGGGAAATTCTTTATTTTTAACACATAGGCCTACTGAGAAAACTAATTAGCACACGAGAAGGTTTTTGCTTCTCAGACCTATCGCTGAGAAATACAAATGAAAAAAAAAAATTCCTCTGTATTATCTGCTGCGAGTTCTCAGTTTGTTAAATTTTTCTTTCTTCATTACAGCCAAGACACTGGCTTGAGAAGAAATCAAAACAGACAAGATTTTGCAAACAGATGTGCAGCAACATTCTTAGTCTGAAAACACTTCCCACTCTTTCCCAAGTGTCACTAATTTCACCCTTCAAAAACGACGTTTTGAAGATATAAAAATCGGGACTATAGTAATAGATCGTTGCAGATGGATTTGTCTTCTCAAGCCTTGACTCCAGCGCTTTTCTTATCAAGTACTAAGCTACCTAATGTTTTAAAGCAAACACTTCCTTTCCCTCAGTAAAAGGTTAACCTTTATTTCTACAAATAGTTTCACCATTTCCCATTAGAGAACACTCCTAGATTTGAGAAGTCAAACTATTAGCACTATACTGCTGTCTTATTTTTAACACATTGGTTTTACTTCATGCTAACACTCCATAACCTATAATTCTGCAGCAGTCCACACAATTTCTACTCTTCCTTGGTCTTTCTACCAAGATCTGCGAGTAGCTGCCATTTTTCACTCTTTAATTGGGTTCTAATGTCCACCTGTGCCATAAACCAGCCGTTCTGTGACAGGACGCGTGGCTGTAACTACTGTGAAATGGATTCATTCAGGTTTTCATCTCTACCCTGCAGAACAAAGGATATGAATCTGCTTTATGTGAAGGATGAGGTTTTCAAAAGATGGGTTGACATCGTGTTTAGAGACACAGTTTAGTAATGTGAGGGGGTTTTTTTGTATGGTTTTCTTTTGGTTTTTTTTTTTTTATCAGAGTTAGGTTGATGGTTGGACTAGATGATCTTAAAGGTCCCTTCCAACCTAGACAACTCTATGATTCTATGAAATACCTTCCTTTAGATGGAGCTTCTGACAGTGCAGCAGTATTTTTGTGTAGCTAATGTTATACTAGTTCCCTCAGCAAAGGGTCTATACAGTATGTTTTGTTCAAGCAAATTCTTTTAAAAGTAACAAACACCACTGACACCACCCCTGCCAGGCAAAAGTGACATTATTCTTCTGGTAGAAGGACAAAACGCAGCCCTAGTCAGGGAGAAAACTCTTTAAGCAAAAAAAAAAAAAAAAGAAAAAGAAAAGCTTCTATCTAGGCTCCAGGGTTGGGTTGAACCCTAATTAGGGATAGCACCAGGACGTGCCCTTCGCTCGTTTGCAAAGATGAAGATTCACTGCAGTAGACCAGAACTTCTCTTCCGTTGCTGTGCTTTGCTATTGTTCAATCTCACCACCAGTTTACACTTCTACTCCCAATGTTTGCTAAATTCCTTACAATATGTCAACACATTCTAGCCCAGAGATAGCCACAACACGTTTTGGAAGCTTCCCTTCCTGAGTCTTTTTTTTTTTTTTTTCCCCTTTGACATAACTTCTCTTCCCAAATTTACATCAGTAAGAAAAAAACGATCCATTAAAAATGGAAAATCTTCTGAAAGGACATGCTTAATAAAAGGATTCTAAGTCTAGTAGTCTTTATAGATGTGAAATAGCTGCTGAAGCTAATATAAACCAGCAATGGCTATATTTTTCAACAGCTTTAAGCTATACACCATGTGTACTCTTTTGTTGGAGTTTGTTTGGTTTTAAGCTGAAGAATGGCCCCTCTGGTACTGTAGATCCCAATTGCGTCTTGCTGTCTCATGGTCAGTAAAACAGAACCGTTTCTTCAGCAAGAAAGAATGCACCACCGTAAAGATGCACTGAATATTCAAAACCATGTGTAATAATCCACTTGGAGATGGAAGGGGATTTGTATCCAAATTGGGTTTTATTTAATTAATTTAAAAGTTATTGCCTTAATGAGTCATAGAAATTTTCAAAGGGCTATTCATCTGGCACAGATGTATCTGAATACACTAAGTAACAGCTTTCTGTTCATCAAATATGAAGCTTGAATGTGTTGTTTAACCAGGAAATACCTATAAATTATGTCATCCAGGAAAATAAAAGTGTCATCAGCGTAAACTCTTTTCTTCTAGCATATTTTAATTTACGTAAAGAAAAGCTCAATGTGGCCTGAAGCACCTACTCTCATTCAAAATGTATGTGTGGTACAGATTTACACAAAGCAGATCCCCCTCTATTGCTTGTAAATTTTTATAAACACACCGGAATTTCAAATTCCACAGGTGTCATACATTTCTAATACAGAGGCAATCAGGTACACGTGTAAGAGCTTGAATTCCATGCAGGTTTCCATGCACGTGAAAACATGGTTTAAAGAAAGCATTCTACTGTACACTGAATGTGTTTGGTTTTGTAGAATCAACAAAAACAACACCAGCACAAACGCAGTTGTTTGTGCCCAACTTTGCTGAAGTTACAGTTTGATTTCAAGGTTCAGAACGCTACTCAGAAGCATTTCAAAGTCATCAGCATTAAGTCATCTCAGTACCAACTACTTCCTAGCAAAAAAAGAAGGCATTCAGAATTTCTTTATGCAGGAATCTTCTCTCAGATCGTAAAAATCAGATTTATAAAGCCTAGGAACTTGTCTCCCTTTCAAGAGTTTTATGCTTGTTTTTCCACCATATGAAATGTGATATTATTCTCTTTACTGCATTCCGCATTTTTACTACCTTTGTCTCCTTAATAAAAAGATAACTTGGATAAAATACACACATTTTATTGAGAAATCTTCATCTCTTCCACCGTGATCTCTTCACTGCCTCAAAAATGATAGTGTTATACGAAATACAAAGTATTGAAGAAAATGAATGTTACATATGCAACAAACTTAAGGAAGGCTTAAGTTTTGCTCAAAATTCTGTGCTAGTAATATACTGATTTCATGGCTTAGTATAAAGCCTTTCCTGACTGGAGGAAAGGTCTCAGAGCCAATAAAGCTATGCTATCTGCAACAGTAAGCTGCTTTCTGAGGTATTAAATCAGACTGCTGGAACAAACTAAAATTCACAATTTGAAATTTCTCTAAGCTAAAATGGAATATATATTGCTATTAGTTCCATCCATTTTAAAAGTTTCAGATACATGGCAATTTTAGAATCCTATTCTTAAAATGCTTTGTGAGGAGTCATAAGTATCTATTAACGTACCTCAAATTAAGCACCTCAGTGCTGTACGTAGATGTTTTATTGCTGCTGCTCAAATTCATTACAATTCATCTACTGCATCAGCTGACAACTTGTAAGACCATCCTGCAAGCACATCCAGTGGCTTGTTTACTGAAAGGAAGTTTCCAGCAAGCATTGTTATACTGATGATACTACGCTGGTTATCTATAGCTACCACAATGCAATACAAAACCAATATAATATTAAATAACTTCTCTTTTTTCTTTTTTTTTCTCTAGTTAACAAGACTGGAATTTTCAATCTCATTTAAGGAGAAAAAACCCAACATACCCTAGTCTATTAGAGTATGCTTCAAAAGACCACGTTACTTTTAGTATATGAACTTCTTGTTGTCTAGTCAACAAATAATTCAAGGTTTAATAAAGGAAGACAGCATGTAGAAGTGAACAAGATTCTTTTCTCTTCTTTACTTTGGCCACTTTTCTGCACACTAACTGAAACAAGGTTTTCTACTAGTCTTGTGGAATTTTAAACACGACCAAGTCACACGAGCATAAGTACAGAACATGGAAGATTTTACTATTAAGTAACATTGGTATTTTAAAGTAACTTTCAAAGAAACATACTATATGATTTTAAAGCCACTTGAGTAAGTTTTCACTAAAACAGCAGAAGGCACATTTGCTTCTTTGGGGCCATTGACCACTTAAGTATTTGAAATAAAACTGTCCCTCTATATTTCAGAAAATGGCTTTGAGAAACTGATGAAATAATATATGACCAACTTCAAATAAAGAAAAATAAGAAGCGAGTTTTAGCATGTTTATTTTAATCATGCAAGAGAATGACTAAGTTCGAATGAATTGTTAAGAGCCCCCAGTGAGTAGATGGAAGCGTTACTAACAATGATTAAATGATCCCTATGATTACATTGCCTCAAGTCCTGGTGAGGTGATGCAAAAATCTACGCTGGAAATCCAGATGTTAACACAATCTTTTAATAAAATCCATCTTCATAATGGTCATTAAGGAATATTACTCTCATAATCCAATTTACATGCAATTATTCAGTATAACACTTGTATTTTCTGTCATTCACGTATTATTGAAAAGCTCTACAAGAGTCCTGTTTTTCCAATTTTTCAACATATTTTCATTTATTCATGTGATACTAGCAACATTTGCCCCTCTTTATACTCCCATTTAATTTTGTTCGGTATATTTTGAGGTGCGCATGAAGTTCCTGGCATTGTACTGGAAGTACTAGCCTTCACTCTATAGGCACCAGGGTCAGAAGGCAGAAATTACTTACACGACAGTTACTGCAAACGCTCATTGCTTAGTGTGTCTGTGCATTATACATTTGAAGAGAAGTACCTTTAAGGAGTGCACTCAACTCCATGTCTTCTCGTGTTCCGAGATGGGACATCCTATGAGTATGCATCATTAACATAACAGCAAGGGGCAGGCTGTCTTAGGACACTAGGCACAAGATGTTTCAGCATTCTCAGTCAAACAATGCCTGACCTTTTTTATTTTGGGGGTTGTTTTTTTTTTTTAATACAGAAAGGAGGACTCTGGTTACAATAATTGCCACAAGCACAGAGTTCTGATGTTTGCCATTGTTTTTGGCAGAAAACAAGTTTGTTGGCAGAATATCAATCCTACAGTAGAGTTATGTCCAGATCATGCATGGTTAGCGTTCAACAACCTACTCAAACATGAACATCTAAGTAGAGAAATTTGATGAACTCCTTGTTTATCCAGGGCATGCAAGTTTCATACTCTAGCAATCTGCACTACTGCTTCCAGAGTACCAGGAGCACCACCACAGAAGACCATCTAGTGTTTATGATGCACAGAACAGGCTTGTAACACCACCTCACTTGGGAAGTGACATTTGGAGACCACATTCCCTGCATCTGTAGGTGATTCAAGACAGCTGAAGTAAATGCCTATTTGACCAGCAATTTTGAGGTGAAGACACACATTCTATGTATCCCCAGAATCCAGATACTAAACTACTTCTGTAATGCTTCCTGCACCACTGCAGCTACCAAAGATCTTGAATATCAGTGGGAATAGCAGCACATAAAGATTTTCTAGAGCCACAAACGGCATCTCTCTGCTTATTTTCAGGCAGGATGACTGAGAAGAGAGATGGCAGAGTTATCTGTATGGCTTCACAATTTCGTCTTCTTTTAAGAGGGACTATCAACATCCAAGCATGGGTGAGACTTCCTACACATATATACAGTTCCCTCATCCTGGTGTGAGCAATGTGTCTATTACAGCTCTTGAAGTGACTACATGTGGCCATTAACAGGTTAGTGTAAATAGTCAGTTTATTCACCGGAGATTTAGGATACCATTTTCCTTGCACTGTCTGACTCTCAAGTATTGGCTTGGCAAGTCTGGAGTGAGACACTCGAAGCACAAAAGCACTATCATTTTCTTAGATTTACAAAGTTAAGACCTCTTGTTGGGCTCAGGAGGGGCATGCATAACACAGGTGTTAGCACAGGCTAACTTGCTCCGTGCGGCATCCAGTTTTAGTACACGGCGCACAGATTCTATTAAATGTAGAAGTTGAGCACCATACCTCATGCCCTGTGATATGCATAAGACCAGAAACAGCAGCTGCAATGGAGTCATATCCACCTCTCTGAACCATTGGACCAGTCTGACCATAGCCTAAAACAGAACGAGAACAATGAGTAATTCAATCAAGGACAACATAAACACATATTATTATTTTAGTACAGAAATGAATCAACTAGTATTTCTCAACCGCTTTTGGTCACAAGTTGTCCAGATTGTACAGCCAATGAATGCTGTTGTATTCTATTTATTCCTGCACATTTTTAAAAGTAAACTGTTGTATTTATCCTGTGCGGGTTGATGATGTGTTTGATCTTAATTTTAGACAGATTCCTGGCCCTGCTGTGTTTCATTCACTTTAGATAGAATTCCTTTTTGAATTTGCTGGGTCAGCTAAGGATTCAGATGTCATTTCAGAGGCTCTGTGGTATCTCCACAGGCCTCCAACTTCTGTCCAACAGGACCCATGTTATACCTCCACTCTACCATAAAAATATTTTGAATACAACAAAAAATACTGAAATCATGACACTACAGTTTAGACACATGAATTGTTCCCCCCTTATTTCTCTTACTTTATTCCACATCTAAACAGAGCTACCTTGAAAATCAAACACTGTTTACAACAGAAAGCAAGTCTGTCCCTTTAGCAAGTACCCACAATCTGTTTGCCAGGAGTTAGCAACAATGAAATGCAAAATAAATAAAAAAAACTTTTATAGAACTACATAGAGGTTTGTTCAGCTATACAGTTAACAGCTGTAGCCAGAAGGATTCTCTCTTGTTTTTCTCTGCTTTAACTCATCATATTCTTCCAACAACAACCACAAAGTCTTCCAGTTGAGAAGATCTTGCGGGATCAACTGAAGAGGTAACAAATCCAGACACCAATCCTATTTCCCTGCCGTGGATTACTGCCTGTCAATCACAGTATAACCTGATAATTTAGGGGAGAAATTGGAGGCAGTTAATCCATTGGTCCTGTACAACGTAATGACCTTAAGTGGTCAAAGAGCCAAGTCCGATTTTCTTTTATGGAGCCAGTGACCACTAACACAGAGCAGAGAAGCCAACAGAAGGAGCAACACATTTGATTGCTATTATTAGAACTAACAGAACCCGTCAGAGTCCTTAAGAATCAGATTTAAGAGTCTCTCCTCCTCAAATATGTAGCGTAATTCAAAAGTTATTCTCACGCTTTCTTTTTCCTTTTCAGATATCTCTAGGAGAAATCCCCTAATTACAGGAGCAAACACAGGATATGTGTCACACAAAAGATTCCTAGTTTGGTTGGCAATTTTAAGGCAGTGTTTCTATGTTGCAAGGACAGTATTAAAATAAAAATATATCAACATATTCTGCAATATAAAACTTCCTTAATTTCCTAAATTCCTTTTAATGATTCTCCTGAAATAATCTTTTCTATGCCCAGACAGTCTGTTTGGTAGACGTGACAGTCTAAACATTGGCTTTGTTGATTACAGCACACAATTAAAAACCATTACTCATTGGGATAACCTTCCTCTGTTTCTCTACTTGGACCAATGTTATGTACAAACTTCATAAACATCTTCTAATTGCAACGGAATAACGTGCAACAGAATAACAATCACTTCAAACTGGAGTTAAAGGACTTTGCTACTCAAATTAATATTTAGTAAATCATACTAAGCAAAACAATATCCACCAGCCAGACTGATTTCCCCATTATTTCACAAATTACCTTCATTCTCTTATAACTTTCTGGAGAGAGCAGATCCATATTGTGCAAAGGTGAGGAGGAATTCAACTTTTACACTCAGTGTTACTTCAGCCAGCACACTGACACTGTCAATGTAGCCTCAAAACAAGTATTTCAGAATAAAGGATTTACCATTTTTCTTATGGTCAAATTTGTATATTATTGACTACTCACAGGAGAGAAATAAAAAAAAAAAAACCTACTTGTTTACCCACTTGTATTTGAAACCATGTCTCTGACAACTGCTGACTCTGAGACCCTAAAGAGCAACTGGTGACATTTCCTTTCATACATACACACTTATCTTTACAGAAAATAACAGCATTTTCATCATCAAACATAACAGGATTAGCAAATAAAATACGGTGGATGCACCCAAAAAAGCTCTGAAGGGCTCTAACTAGGCATATACCATTAGCTCACTGGAATGAACTCTAGCATTAAAACCATTTAAATGTGTGGGGCCACTTCAAAAACAAATTCTTGCTCAATAAAAAATAAAATCCTCAAAACAAGTTTAATTGAATAGTGAAAAGCATATTGAATTAAGTGAGAAATTATGTACTGGCCTCAATTATTAACAAAGAAAAGACTTCTCAACACATCTGCTCACACAAATGCTTTTATAAACAGAAAACATCTGAAAATTAAGCATTAGTATGTAGACAGAACAACCATAAAATGCTTAGTAATGCTCTTCTCATAAGTACAAACACCCATCCCTCAAACACTAATCTCAGGAAAGGTGACAGGCAACAAGTCATGCATTTTTCTAGTGGTATTTTAGAAACACAAATTTTAAAATCCTTCTCTCACATTATAACAGCCTGGTTTCAAGATAAAAATTATTATCTAATGACTTTCTGGTTAAAATTAGAGATTCTTAGGAGTGTTTAGTTAGTTTTCACAGACCACAACAGATTAAGAAGAAAATATATATATAATTCTGCTTTTGATAAATCTAGAGTAGCAACAAAATCTGTTGTCATTGGAAATGGTTTGCCCCAGGAACTGGGGACATATAAAATGCCTGGAAGAAGAGGTAGTCATCTACCTGTAAGAATTAAGGGAGAAATAGCTGTTTCTAAAAGTGAAAGATCTCATTATCCAGATAAAAGTCAAAGTCTGAACATTGCTATTCTAGTAAACTAGACAGGTGAGTGGAGCAACCCAGTGCAGATGTTTTAGAAATAACTATAAACACAAATATAAAAAGTTTGAAAGAACACAATATTATATTCAGCCTGGTGCACAGATCTCACTATAACTGTAATACATACATATTTATGTGTGTGTGTATATATATAAAATAAAACAACTTCTTAAAATACATAAAAATGCCACCTAAAGTTTACGTTTTCCCAAATATCCTGCATTCTCTCACACTTGAATTCTGCATGCAAAACTGTAGATTTGCAATCACACACTCTTAACCCTAAATATAGGTTCCTGTTTAGTATAACATAGTTAGTGGCTTATGTAGTTTAGATACAATGGAAAATACTTTATGTTAATACGTTAATCCCTCTTGAAAACATACAGAATAGACCTTACAGCCATGGTTGGGAAC
>JAOXNO010000013.1:53827420-53851605 GCA_028565335.1 Limnodromus scolopaceus | reverse complement strand
GAGGCCCTGGGCAACCTGGTCTAGTTGGGGGTGTCCCTGTGACTCCAGGGGGGTCGGACTAGATGGCCTTTGGAGGTCCCTTCCAGCCCAGATGATTCTATAATTCTATTTCACTCTTGCTCTGAACTGCCCTCTAGTGGAATTTATCTCCTTAGGCTACAGCCAGTATTTAAATAGTCTTTCTACTAGTACAGAATTTTAGTCCCTTAAATCCAGTGAATATATTTTTATTTGGGGAAATGTTTCAGATGAAAGAGAAAAATAATTTAAAAATTTAATAAAACAGTTTTCTAAATCATTTCAGTTAGAGAGGGAGCTGCATAGCTCATGTAAACTTTAGATCTGTGTAAAACGGAATTCAGAAAGAACAAAAAAAAGTTACACACACCCCAAAACCCCTATTCCACACCTTGCATGAGGAAGGCACAATTTATTCTGATACCTGCCACATCCCCACATACCTAGATCTCAAAAATGATGCAGCATGAGCTGTTTTGTTGTAGCGCAAAATGTACACCAGTTTCACAACCAAACTGGTTACAAGACATTATAACCCCCAGTCAGGTTTCCAAGTGCCTCCTAAAAATTGTCATTGTCACTGCATTATTTGATCTGTGTAGCAAGCATTTGAAACCACCAGAAACACAAAACTCGAGCTGCCCACCAAAGGACTATTTGCTTATTCAGCAGTCACTTCTAATTCTTCTTGTCCCTGTCCTGACCCTGCAGTCTACATAGGAAAGCGTTCCTTTACTGTCTTTACCTTTTCAAGAGCAAGAAAAAGGAACTGGGTAGAGACAGGGATGAAAGAACAGGTGGTACCAGATAAGTTTTTATCACCTTAAGGGACACACGGGTCTTTATGGTTGGCGTTTATAAAGTGAATGGCACAACTTTCCACCAGGAATCCTGTATCCTCATCTTAGACAAGAATGGAGAAAGTGACCTTTCTGGCTGTATTTAGCATCCCCTGTTCTTCAGAACTTTTCAAGTGGTTAAAGATAAATTTGCAGCTGAAAATTTTGTAAGAATATTCTTAACTAAGATCTCCACCACTTCTCTTCAAGTCTGCAGCTTAAAAGTGTATGAATACTCAAAATGAGACTCGCTTAAAGTGACACAGGAAAGGATTATCTCTGTTCCTGTAACTTCCCTCACCCCAATATGTGGGGGAACATGATAAAGTTTTGTAAAATAAGGCAGCTAATATGGGATGATGCAGGTCACAGCTGTTCTAAAATAAAAATCTCCAGTTGTTTGACAGCCAAAGCTTGAATACAGAGCAACAACAGAAGACTCAAGATGCCTAAAATAGTATTTATCTAGCAAAGCTGAAAGATAATCATGTCAAGAAAAATGGTAAATTATAACAGCACTGAGATCCTCATCACCAGCTGGGGACATTACAGAAGTAACTCTGTGTAGGACACTAATTGCAACTGGTGGAAGATTCATTTGGTAAAATGAATTGAGACAAATATAATTCCCATAAATCTTGGCAATATATAGCCATTCCAATTAAAACTAAGAGTGAGACTGCTGCTATTATCCAAATAAATTACACCGTTATTAATATACCACAATTCCTGACAAAGAGAAAGAACTGAAAATATTTCTTTCCCCCAGATATTTCTAGTTGGATCAGAGAGACACAGTAAAATAAAGACGCTCTTCAGTGGGAAAATAAATCTTAGCTACTTCTCTAGGGCTGGTGTGACATTGGTGCTCTGATGAAAGGGGGGCCTTCTGAAACACAGAAGTCATCTCAGACACAATGAAGTTAATCATTTATGTACTTAGTGTGCAAGTGCCATGCGATGGCACTCAAGCTTTGGAACACACCACAGGAAAAATGATAATATTTGCAGGCATCATACGGGACAAAGCTTTGGGGAAAAAATAACATGTCATAACAAACTACTGCTAGTTTATCCACTTTAAAATGGTCAATATATTTATCACATAAGGGAGACATACTTTGCTTTGGAATCCACCCTAAATGATTCTGTTCTGAGAGACAGAAATAAATATTATGAAGTGAGAAAGGTCAGGCTGAAGATTAGGAAAAATGTAATAACAGTAAAAGCTGTTAGACTGCACTAAAGTGTTATTAGTGAAGCTGCCAAATGTCAGATGCTCAAAAATGTCACACTAAATTTAAAAATCCTAGCAAAAACTGTTTCCAAAAAGAACTCTGTTAGAAAAACAGACTAATGTGTCTTTCCAGCTTTATAATACCATGTCAACTCCAACATAGCTTTATTTCATTTTTGCCAGATGACAGTGGGATTTTTAGCTACACTTATGGCAGGCATTCTTCATAAATTTTAAGAAAGCAGGCAAACCAAATAAACAACTTTGTCCCAGACAAAGTTCCATGTGTCTGTAGATCCCATGCTATTCCAAGACGTGTACTGAACACACATTTGGACACCCCGATTGCTTGCTTAGAAGATCCTGATGATATGGTGACAGGATTCCTAACACGTGTACAAAAACAATTCATTTCCACTAGGAGCTGCCTGAAAGCATCTGCGATCAACAGACACCAACGTGTTGCAATATCATCACTTAAAGGACCATCACCCTAAACCCAATAGTTTTACGTAGGTCACCTTGGAGTAGTTTGGGATCTTCACAAAAGTTAACAAAAATGATTCTTCATTTCTCAGGTGGTTGTGTATATCATTTGTATTTGATGAAATTTAACACTTTCCCCAGGACAGTTTGCACCTTCCACAAAACAGAGAAAGTAGTAAATATTAAAAAAAATTATTGAAAGCACAGGAACTGGGAGACAAAAGAACTCATGCAACACCTGAAACTACTACTGTCATTTCTTCAATACAATTTGCTTTCGAGCTAATGATGGCCCTATAATTAACTGCCACAGGAAAGTCTGAATATGATTTTCTGTGTCATAAAAAGAAAGGTCAGCATTTCTTGTTATGACCTTTGTCCAAAATATTTGTATCACATGCTAGAGAAAACCAAAAGCCATCATTTCTGCACTTCTTCATGATTTGATAGCATGATAAAACTTTATAAGACCAAATATAAAACACATTGTACTAAAAGGAGAGGAAAAACCAACACGGAGACAAGCTGTCAACACAAACCAACTCCCTGTAGCTCAATTCCCACATGACAAATGACATTATAAAGTCCGCCTGTATAGGATATTCTGAGCAAAACATAGAAAAATATGTTCGACATAGGCATTTCTACAAATAGGGACTAAACATTGTCACAAATTCAATCCAGATAGATGGCTATCCCTGCTGAATAACAAATTAATGAGAAACACCTTTTGACTTGTTCTATTGCCAAAAGAAAACATTCAATTAAAGACAGCTTACATCTTTACTTAATAAAGATTAATGAAACAAGCAGAAGAACACAAGCAATTCTCTGTGATGAGAAAAGCCAAAAATCTAACAGACGCATTATATGAAACTTTGCAATGTCAGAGCTGCCAAATATGTTAGCAAAACGAGCAACGACTTTTGGGAAATGCTTGCCATGTGTTGGTCAGAAGGAAAGGAAGTACAACTTCCTGGGTAGGCAAGCTTACAGGAGATCAGAACCGATACGGAAAAGGTGAAGTCAGAGCAAACTGTCAAAAGAGATGAAAGGAGTTAAAAAAAAAAAACCCCAAAAAAACCCCAACCTTAAGTCAGCAGGCATAAAATCTGACCAACAATCTGATGAATGCATTTCATTTCCCAATTGATGATTGTCAACGTGTACAGAATATCAGTTTATTGCTTTTACACATGCTGATTTAGACATTCTAACCCTGTATTTTAAACAAAATCAGGTGTTATAAATTGGAAGGCAAATACAAAATAAAACTATTAACTCGAACGAAAAAACTTTCGGCTAGGATTTAGCTACTGAAAAACTAGAAGGGGACAAACAACAGCCTCTGCTAGTTGTCCAGCTTCATTCAATTTTCATGCGATCTGGGTACCCAGCCTCACATGATCCCACTGGAAACACCAACCACACTTCTGGGATGCAGCCACACACCATTTCAAACAACTCAAGTCTGGTTTTCAACAGGCTTTTAATCAGGCCTGCAAACTTCTGGGCTGTATTTTCTAGCTTTTCAATATGCCAAATATAAGTTACAAGAAAGCAGATCTTCCCCCCATAACCTAAACTGTAATTACCTAAGAGATGCTACTATCACTCTCTTATGCTAAGGCAGCTGAGGTTTAACTTGTTTAAACTTTAACTCTGTTCAAACTTTAAGTTTAACTCTGAATTTCAAGGCAGAAGCGGTTTCCCAACTAAGAGTGCCCTCCCAACCTGGAGGCACTCTTCTACATGATCTCAGAAACCAAATGCAACATGGTGACCATTTTCTGAAAGCAGAATTTCAATTAAAAGCTTAAGCTTTTCGATGACATTCAGATTAAGCACTCAATTTTTTTCCCTGCATTGTAAGGAGCCTGAGAGACAACCCGATTCTCCACCATTGTTTTGGGTTTATACAAATATTCCTTGCTACATATTCTTAAGGTTACAACTCTCTCCTTGTACGCTGTTTGGTACATATACAGCTAATCTTACAGCTTCAAATACTGACACCGTAAAAGATAATTTAAAAGTAGTGGAGTCAATTACTCATAGCAGTGGCTTTCCCCCAGAATCCATCCAGGCTGCAAAACTTAAAAGAAACTAGCTAAATACAGAGGTGAGCTGTCTGTACCAACCTCTGTGTGCCCACACCTACTTCACTAGCACTCCTCCACCCACCCACCTTTCCATGCTATTAATAAGGTAAGTAGTGAGAGAGGTAAGGTGAGGCCCCATCTGGAGCACTGGGCCCAGTTCTGGGCTCCCCAGCTCAAGAAGGACAGGGAACTGCTGGAGAGGGGACAGCAGAGGGCTACAAAGATGATGAGGGGCCTGGAGGACCTCTCTTAAGAGCAAAGTCTGAGGGACTTGGGTCTTTTTAGTCTGGAGAAGACTGAGGGCGGATCTGATCAACACCTATAAATACTCAAAGGGTGGGTGTCAGGAGGATGGGGCCAGTCTTTTTTCAGTGGTCCCCAGGGACAGGACAAGAGGACATGGGCACAAACTGGAACATCAGAAGTTCCACCTAAACATGAGGAGGAACTTCTTCACTTTGAGGGTGGCAGAGCCCTGGAAGAGGCTGCCCAGAGAGGTGGTGGAGTCTCCTTCTCTAGAGACATTCCAAACCCACCTGGACATGTTCCTGTGCAACCTGCTCTGGGGGACCTGCTTTGGTAGGGGGTTTGGACTAGATGATCTCCAGAGGTCCCTTCCAATCCCATATCATTCTGTGATTCTGTAAGGGAGCAAACATCTGTGAGAAACACCTGGCTAATCCTGGGAATCAGCCAGGAGCCAACAGAAAGATATCAGACTTCAGCTCAACAGACACTAACGATCTTGCTGTAGTGAAAAAAAATGTCTGAAACTAAGGAGTGCCTGCAAGGTATATTTTCTACAAATATTTATAAGGCTATGGCCAAGCAGTAGACTGTCAGGAGAGCCTCAGAGCATTCTCAACTCCGAGGCCACAGATGCACAGTAGTGTTTGATAAGGACACGATTATCCTAGGACAGAAATTTAAAATAACTGCTTAATTATGTAATTATTTCTCATCTAAAATCAGGCAACATTCATGCTGAAGTGGACATGACCCGAGAAGAGACTGTGATTTGCTGCGAGTGCATATAGTTTTGTTGACAGATAAATCTGTGCAGCGATGGCCAGTGAAGAAGCTGCCCTTGACTAAGCACCCCCCTGCACCCAGGGGCTGCACGTCCCCGTGATTGCCCACCCGTGAGTATGTGTACTGTGACCCTGAATTCTCCCTCTAAGATCAGATACAGAGTCAGGGCACTAGTGGGTCTTTTCTTGCTTCAGCCAGTACTGTCAAACAAACCCAAAACCAGTGCAGAATTTTTTTTTAAAACTTCCCACACATTCCCTCCAAAATTTTCAAAACACATCTGGAAAGTTTAATTCCCACAGAGGATTAAATTATATGGAATACAATACATTCTTAAAATTCCAAGCTGTCCTTTCAACGCAATAACTTTACTGACATTTTTCTGAACCTGATTAGAGTTCTCTTTGGTTTATACACACAAAATATGGAAACAGCTCAACACTTACTGAAAGAACAAGCATGCACCTACCTTCTATTTCTGAAATAGCGAATTGTAACCTCAATTTCATTTGCAGTCCTGATGCAACATTAATTTCCTATGCAACCTAATGAAGGTGTAAATCCCAGCTTGAAGTTTAAATGAGCTGTTGTTATAGATCAGATGGAAGTGGTAAGTTGCAGTAACTTACCAGTACATACTAAGTGAACATACAGAAAAGCTGAAAGAGCCTTTTCTTGGAAATACATGTGAAAATGATCTTGAATACTCCTAATATTAACAGAATCCTTGATTACACAATGCATAGTTAATTATAATAGTTGCTGATCATTCACAGGAATTTAATATGTGGAGTGGTAAAAAGTAAATGCATCTGGTTGCTTAAAACAGCTGAATCTAATAACTGATTAATTCAATGTATTGCCTAACTTGAATGTTTTTCTGCTAAGAGATTTTGCCAATTGGCTCTTTAGTAAGGGTCATATGTGAAAAGAATCTTTGCCTTCACAAAAAAAAAAGAAAAAAACTGTAGTGGACAAAACTGATATTTCATATACTTAAGTTTTTTCCCCCCATCTATAAAGATTTTCCTAACATAGTTACCTGTAACCATATACTCCTACCTCATGGATGAGAAACACCTTCTAAATAAATACAATACAAAATATAACAAGATACCAGCTGTTCACTCTGAACAACTGAATAAACTTTTGATTGGACAGAGTACTCTAAACATCTTGGGACATGCCTTTGTGAAGGTTTTCAGAACTGCAGTGAAGTTAATAGAATTAGAGCAACTTATAGCAGAGGAGATGGTATCTTTACTTCCAGAGCATTTATTTTCCTATATTTAGGTTTTTCAGTTCCAATGTTTAAAGTTAGGATTCATTACCAAATTCACTCCCATATATCTTAAGATCTTTACTTTAATTTGACAGAAATAGAAGAAACTGAAAATCAATCACATATTATATACCCTGAGCAGGTACATGATATATAATACCCCTTCATATTGTACAAAGAATATTGTTTTATATGAGTAGGCATCTTGTAATTGCAGTTCCCTAAAATTATTTTGAAAGATGTACTCTTTTAAAAGAGGTTACAAGATTTTGGCCTCCCATTCTCCTCTTGGAGAAGGTCAGGGTTCACTGCAAGACACCATCACAACAGGACTATGTACACCTATCCTGACTGCAATATCTACAAGGACCCTACTCCTGGACAACGAAGTCATCCATCTATTAGAAAGCTTTTCTTAATGTTTAATAGGAATCTTTTTTGCCGAAATTCTAAAAGTTACTTCTTGTCCCATGTATCACAAACAGATTATTCTCTTCTCTTTACAAGACCTTTTTCTTATGGGAAGGCTGTTACCCACAAACATGTTCTCATTAAAACTTTACTTTGCAGTAACATCTACAACTTCCAATGACAAAGTTTTCTCTACGAGACAACTTGCAGATCAGTGGGTTTCAGCCAACTCTGACATAAACACTGGGATACAGAATGCTTTTAATGTTCAAGCACATGGAAAAGTGCCAGGCGCTGCTACCATTTTGGTTTCTCAAAATTAAAAAATACAGGCTATTTTTCAATAGTTTGTGTCTTCTACACGCAAAACTGTTTTGATTTTTTTTTTTGTTAGCTACTGACGAAGTGTTTTATTTTATCACAGTATTTTAAAAACACTAGTAATGAAGACCATATGTTTACTGGGAAACATTTTCAGGTCAACACCAGCTACTTAAAGTCTTCCTAACAATCTAACAACGCCCACAGAAAATACCATGAATGGGCACAACAAAGACAATGGATCTTCGCACCATCTTAACAAGTCATATTGGTGAAGTCTCAAAACTTCACCATTTTAAACAGTAAGAAAAAAAAAGTCCTGCAATCCTCATATGAAATAAGTCCATTAGGTGAGGAAAAAAGATTAATGAAGCAGAAAAAATGCTACAAGACAGGAGATTCCTGAAAAAATATTTCCGTTGGAAACAAGCAGAGAAATCTTTAGCAATAACAAAATGTTTGGTGCTATTTTCTTGGGTCTTCTCTTCAGAATATTAGAGCTCAAACACAATAAATACTGCCTTACAAAAGCCTACTGCGAGGCTTCTGAAGCTGCCTAAAATCTTCCAGCTTTATTTCTGTTAACTTAGCTAGGCACCAGTCCAAGTATAATAGCTACTGAAAAATAAACATTAAACCATCAGTAAGAGTCTCCACAATTGTACTGTGTTGCTATGCTGTTCATATCCAGGATTTCAGTGTCTAATCTGGTTTCATTCACTGTAAACTAACCCAGTGTCAAATCTTACGATTCACAGGCTCTCTGTCTGCTACGGTATTCTTCATTAGGACGGAGTCCAAAATCCTGAAGTTTCAGATTTTATACAAAATACTGCTAATTTCAGGGTGCCATTTAGATGAAAGAACAAGGAATGCGCATGAAGTCATAAGAAAAGTATTACTTCCATGCACAGCTGAAAGTCAATACTTAATTTTTAAGCAAGGAAGAATTATGACTTGTTCATTAAACCTTGTATATGCTTCACATTGAACAAGGAATGGGAACACAGTGTTTCAGAAGAGCACTCATTTTCAACTGTTTCTTATTCCTAAACTCCCAGTATTTTGGAAATTCAGGCTATGTGTGGCTGAAGAAGTAATAGTGGAAAAACCAGCAAAGCCCTCCTACTAGGATGCTTAATGCCAGTGGCAAAAGGCTAACTCAATCATTTACAGGGAAACAAAAAAGAAAGAAGAAAAAAAAAAAGCACTCTAGCTGCTGCTGGTGTGCCGATGACAGAAACGGCACAAACTCCGAGATTTAGTGTCACTCAGCTTAAAAGCCCACCTTCCTGGAGGTGCTCAGCAGATCTTGAATCACACAAGGATATCAATCCTACCGACAGAGAAGGGGTCCTGTCGGCTCCCATCTGTTTCTCAGCAACCTCTGTTTCCACACGCCACTTTTCAGCTTCCACCCTCTTCATATTGGTTTAGATCACCGATACATTTGGAAATTCGGTCTGTGTCGATGCCAGAGCCCTTCAGTACTCTATAGGTACACCATATGCTGGCAAAGCACTGCAAATATAGGGCACATATAGCTTTCCAGGCCAAATTACACTTCATACTAGAATATAAAACCATTTATGGGGACGCATCTCTGAGCGGACCAATTTTACCAGCAAAAGAAAATTGTATTTGTCAATATTATAAGATATTTGTTAATGGCTTCTGCCAAAACAGCTAAATCGGTCAGTGTTCACACCTCTTCACATTCTTGACCCACGCAGCTGTGCTGACAAAAGCCTGCTGTATAGAAAACAGCCCCACGCTCAGTTCCAAAGAGTTTGACAACCAGCTGGATTTTAGAGAAGCCTCCTCTTTTGAATAGGCCTGTTTGGGAGGCCCAGTATCCTCTTTTTGCAAGCAGCAGAGAAAAACAGATAAACCCACCAGCAACAAGAATTTGTTTTAAAGTAGGAAAACTACCCTTTGGTTTTGCACCTTGACACAGCGTAACTGTATCAGTCCTGTACAAGAAGGTGTCTTTAAAGTTTGGTTTTATTCTGAAACACCCTAAAAACACACTTTTGCGATACTTAACTTTCCAATCACTCCTGAACCAAATACACAATTTTGTGTATAATATAGGTTAAAAAGCATTGTGGCCATCACCACTAGAGACGCATAAAGATCCCAAAAGTCAAGCCCATTTTGCTTCTCCTCTAATTAAGAGCTACCCAGCTGCGTTGCTCTGCAACACACCTCTGTCAAACCTTGTTGGTTCACATTTTACTGTGACCTTTTGGAAATTCATGTTCTCCAAATGGGTTATAAAGGTGTATTTAAGGGGATACAGTCCTGCAAATGGTATTTGGGTAACAGTTCTATTGGTAACACTCTGGAGGGATCGGAGCACAGCAAATCGGTCCTTGTGTTGTCTGAACAGCGCTAATGGGTTTAAGTTTAGGTGGTGTCTGAAAAGCAGAGAGCAGCACAAGAATATGAAAACAAATGCACTAGATCAGAATGTGTGTCTAACTGGGCCATGGGTCTATCTGATTTGATCAATGCTTATAAATACTTAAAGGGTGAGTGTCAAGAGGATGGGCCCAGTCTTTTTTCAGTGGTGCTCAGTGAGAGGGCAAGAGGGAATTGGCACAAACTTGAATATAAGAAGTTCCACCTAAACATGAGGAGGGACTTCTTTCCTTTGAGGGTGGCAGAGCCCTGGAAGAGGCTGCCCAGAGAGGTGGTGGAGTCTCCTTCTCTGGAGACATTCCAAACCCACCTGGATACGTTCCTGTGCAACCTGCTCTGGGTGGACCTGCTTTGGCAGGGGCATTGGACTAGATGATCTCCAGAGGTCCCTTCCAGCCCCATGTGATTCTGTGATTCTGTCTCAAGGAACAGAGTAAAACAGGCTTGTCCTGTTCATACCGACATCTATCTAATATTTTTCTTGAGTACTCTCCCAGCTTCCAACACTTTGCAGCTGACAGTCTTCCTGAATAAGTAGATAGGGTTTTAAGTTTGCTTACACAGTTCATCTTTAGAGCATGATAGAATTAAGAGGTGAAGCTATATGATATCTCCCAAATCAACTGTTTAGCCATAAGACACACAGAAAATCTTTGCAAGTTTCAGGTGCTTAGACTAAGCAGACACTTTCAACTTTTAACTACAACATAAACAAGAACAAACAAAAAAAAATCTGTGAGGATTTTGAACATCACAATATTTTAACAAGTCATCCTAAAAATTCAAATCCTATTAATAAGGCTTCTAAAACATATGACCCTTAAAAAGAAGCATTTCAAGACATGAACAATAAAGTAGAAGTAATTCAAAGTAATCCCATTATTTGTCACATTTGCAAGTCTGATTAACAGTGGAATCATTGTCCCCCAGTCTTCCTCAGAATTAGGATTTTTTTTTCCCTTTTTCAGTAAAAGTAAAAATTACCATAAAATAACCTACTTCATTATTAATAACAAAACACCAAATAGATCAAAGCCCAGTATGGGAAAAAAAAATACTGGGTCTAACACACTCATATAATGGTTTTCATTTGTGTCCAGAAAAGCAAAAGAGGTAAACACCTGTTTGCAGATGGATCACCTATGATACAAAACAGACAGCAGGAAAGATTTAGGAGATCTTCATAAGCAGCAGAAATTAAGATCAAGCTCATTCTACAGCATCAGAAAGAAACCCCTGCTGGTGTAGCTGCATTTCAGTAGGATAGTAATTGGCACCACGGCCTGGGAAAAGAAATTAAAAGCTCCTACTGGTCCTCATCATTTATTTCTGAATAAAGCGGTTAACTGCTGGAAGGTTCTAACAGTATTTGCTTTATTTCATATATAAAAAACATTTACAAAAATTTCATTTCACATGGTTAGGATTGCAGTTTAGAGTCAGTATACTAAGTATTTTACTCTGGGAAGAACTACTGGCCACAAAGTGCCTATCCTAAGGCAGCAGACTCAGTTCTGGAATGGGTCTTGTGCCAAGCAAAAGGAAGTACGGGGACTTTACAGGTGACTTTCTACAAGACAGAGTTAAGTAGAGGCACAATACTATCTTAACATTTACTGTCAAAAAGATGCAAGTCCTTAAAACGCAGTAGTCTCTAAATACATAAGGCCAATTTTCAGAAACCTCAGGTATAGGGCCACCGCCCTTGAAATCAATGGATCTCTTTTCAGTCTCCTTCCTGAAGTTTTGCATTTACACAAGTCATCCTTTGGTCCTAAAGAAGTACTAAGAGTACATCAACAGCACATACTGCTACACCATGATAAATGACTCAAGTAGCTAGACTACAAAAGCAACACCACTGTAATACCTCAGGGCCAATATAGAGACAGCTCCTACACAAAAAATTTTCCCTACACAATACTATCAAGGATCATAAACGTATTCTGAGTGACCTCAAAAATTCACTTTTTGCAAAGGAAAGAAGTTACATAAACAGATGAATTTACCAGAAGAACTACGTACCACATAAGACCAATCACTGATACACCAATGCACTGCCGTGATAATTGATTTCTTTATTCTTAGAAACAAGAAGAATCATTTCTTCATTCACAAAACCAAGTGCTTTTCTTTCTAAATTATAATTTAAAAAGTACTTTTTTTTACATCATTGAAGTAGTATTTGGACATCTGCATTTCCGCCAATTAATTTCCTCACATGAGCAAATTCTTTGCCTTTTTACATTTAACACAGCCAAAAGGAAAAGTTGACAACTGGGATAGTCAAATGACATATGACTAGAAGTTCTTCCTGGTGAAGAACAAATCTGTTTAGATGTCTACAAAGAAATGGGGGTATCTTGGACTCATGAGATAACACAGAATTCTACCTCTTCCACATTGAGTTTTTTTCCATATATTAAACTGTAGAAATTCTGCTTGCCAACACAGTATAATACAAACAGACACTACAATTGCCACATCGGATTCTTTAGCTACTTTATTCATATGGTGAACACAAGGAGGAATAGTAATTTGAGAAACTGTCCTACTCCCTGGCAGCACAGTGAGGACTAGCTCCTTGGCTTTGATTAACATCTAGCAAACTTCCAATCATAACTTCTCATTTAACTTCTTTATGGGACTATTTCCCTATAATATTTAAACCTTGTTTTCTAAATGGAAACTGTTCCCAGTCCTTGCAGAAATTCGTATTTAGAATTAATGTGATCTTAAAAACATCAATACATTTGATTATATGTTGACGGCCACCTCAGATACCAGAGTGATTACACGTGAAAAGTGCAATAACCTCTTAAAACTCCTGCTGCATGCCATAAAGCTAGTTCTTTATTGCAAAAGGAAACAGTTACCAATCTCTGCAAACGTGTAGTTTCCACTGAGAATTACAAAGCAGCACATCAGTGCAGGGCAGAAAAGCACTGAAGTATTCAATTAATCTCTAATCTAAAAACTGAAAGGTCATACTGTAACCTACCCTCCTCAAAATAAGACCATTATTAAATTTGATTATTAAGTTCCTTTCACATATTGATCCTGAAGTGTACAAATAACTGACACCACTTAGTTTGGTATTTGAAGAAGTCAGTAGTTATCTGCTGGCTTGTTCCAAACCCCCCCAAGTGAATATATTAATAATTGTACCTGTTCTCCTGATAGACATAGTTGTCTGTTCCTTCATTTTTAATTCTACTACCATCTTGCTCTTAAGAAGATAAAGCAGCAAACTCTGCAGTATATTAAAAGGCAACATTTTCTCCACAACACACTGTCGATTTTAAATATGCAGCCTTCCAGCTCCATGGGATGCCTTTATTCACTACTCCTGAGAAAGAAAATGCCCAACAGTATAACTGTATCATTTATTATTTCATATGCTTTTCTTGTATTCCCAATCACTTAACTCTCTGAAAACCAAAGACAGGCCACTTTTCTGACTGTCACGTCTGAACTCCTAATTACTACCTCCCACAATTTTTCTTAAGATTTTCTTTTCTTAGCACTCTCATTCTTTGAATACCAACTAACATTCTGGCTACTTCTTCACATCAAGCAAGGATTATTTTTTTTTATGTTTTCACATGCTATCCAAATCTTCCTTTAAGAACTGTGAAAATACACAGAATACTTTAGGAAGAGACGGTTAGATGGTCACAATAGTTCCTTCTGATCACAGCACCATTTATTACATTTTTTAAGAGAACAAAAAAAAAATTGATGTTTCTAAGCTACCTTTCATATGCAATGTTTTCCACCTATAGATTGTTCTTCTCTGAACTCTTCAGTTGTCCACATAATTTTCGAAATATGGTAACCAGAAGCAGACTTAGCCTTCCACTGAGACATTACCAATGTGGAGCAGGGCAGAGAAAGAGTCATTTAGGCCGTATTTGTCTTTAAAGTATGATACTAGTCTTTCATCTAACAATATGACATCATTGACTCATGTTCAACTTCGATCACGTCCCATCATTACCACCAAGTCTTCCGAGAACCCTTCTCTAACCCAGTGCTCCCCATACAATTTTAAAAGGACTTGACTATTTCTGATTAAGCTCAGTACATTGGACTTGCCCCAACCTTTACTTCTAGCCTTGCTCTTTTGTTTGTGTGAACAATTTGGCCAAGGTAATTTTTAATTCTAACCCTGTTGTATAAATTTGCTCCCTTTCAGCTTAGCGGACCTTCAGAGCTCCATAGAGCTCTCAAGCCATTAAAGTGCAGCTTTTACACCAGGACCTCACCACGTGACCACCCACTGGACTGTGCCAACACAGGGACTGTTGGGAATGTTTTAAATCCCTGGCTTTGGGAATTAAAAACTAAGAAGAGTTGCTGAGGCCAGCCCTCCGTGACTCTCCCATGAGTTAGCCACACCCCCAAAAACACATTTTAAAGGGGAGTGTAAAGCTGTAAAGAAAGTAAAGTCTTCTACCTGTAAATCAGCTCCAGATTCCTCCTGCCCTTCAACTTTAAAAAACCCTGTAGCTCATGATCACATTAAGATTTTAGGGTCATCCACATTCTACTCCATCACCTATTTTGAGAAAAAAAATTATCATAGAATGGTATGGTTTGGAACGGACCTTAAAGATCATCCAGTTCCAATCCCCTTCTATAGGCAGGGACACCTCCCACCAGACCAGGTTGCTCAAAGCCTCATCCAGCCTGGCCTTGAACCCCTCAAGGGGTGGGGCAGCCACAGCTTCTCTGGGCAACCTGTTCCAGTGTCTCACCACCCTCACAGGAAATAATTTCTTCCTAATACCTAATCTAAATTTCCCCTCTTTCAGTTTAAAACCATTACCCCTTGTCCTATCACTACAGCCCCTGAAAGAGAGTACTGGAAGGCCATTATAAGGCCTCCCCAGATCCTTCTCTTCCCCTGGCTGAACAACCCCAGCTCTCTCAGCCTGTCTTCACAGGAGAGGTGCTCCAGCCCTCTCATCATCTTTGTGGCCCTCCTCTGGACTCCCTCCAAAAGGTCCAAGTCCATCTTATGCTGGGAGCCCCAGAGCTGGACACAGTACTCCAGGTGGGATCTCAACAGAGCAGAGTAGAGGGGCAGAATCACCTCCCTCGACCTGCTGGCCATGCTTCTTTTGATGCAGCCCAGGATGTGGTTGGCCTTCTGGGCTGCAAGCACGCATTGCCAGCTCACATTGACCTTCTCATCAACCAACACCTCCATGTCCTTCTCTTCAGGCCTGCTCTCAATCCATTCTCCACCCAGCCTGTATTTGTGCTTGGGATTGCCCAAACCCACGTGCAGGACCTTGCACTTGGCCTTGTTGAACTTCATGAGGTTTGCATGGGCCCACCCTCAAGCCTGTCCAGGTCCCTCCAACACATCGACCGCAACATCCATTAACATCAGTTCTGAGGTATTGCCTTCCATGTCAATCATGAAATACCAACAGCTATTCTTTATATAACACAAGAACTAAGACAATAGATGGTTCAAAAGTGATCAGAAACTCCCTTTTTCATTGTTTCTTGCACATCACATTTCCCTAGCTTCTCTATGAAAGCAGTACGTAACAGTGTCAAAAACTTTACTGCAGACGAAATATATAGCATGAGGTTTATTACCCTGTTATAAAGCAATTATACTGTCCCAATAATGATTTGTGTCTCCACAAATCCACAGCCTGCTACCCAACTCCTCAAAAACTGTTCTCATGGACTATTTTATCTCTAGACCCTGATTACTAACTTCTCTTAACTGCCCACTAACAGACAACTTCAAGCTAACGAAAAAATAACAGATCAAGTCTTTAATCTGTCCATCTTCCCACTGCATAATACAAAAACTAACAGATTGAAGACGTTTTACTTTTTTTTTTCCCATGCTGAAGGTTCTGTTTTCATCAAATCAAGCTCATGTAGAAGCTTCCTGGTTTTTCCCATCTAAATGCTTTTTACAGTTCATGTCAGCACTTAAGTTCATACCTCAAGACTCACAAACCTGTGATTTTTATGTTTATTTAAGAGAAGTATCATGTCCACAGTTCTCCAGATCTGCCTCCTTGTTCTTAAACCACATCAACAACTACTGGAAGCATGACACCCAGTTTGTTCTAACAATGCCTCATTTGACATACCTGACAGTGCAGTAGAAAATTATTATTAGAAATTAATAGTTTCTAGAAATTATTAATTTCTATTATTAGAAAACTATTATTAGAACGCAAAACATCTGTTGAAAATTTGTCTATGAACATCTTTTACTGAAGACTGGTACCAAGACACCAATTCTCTTTTTTGCAGTTTCCAGCTTCCTTAATTACCTCATTCTCCACTTTTTCCCTGCTTTTAATATATTTAAAACTGTTGTAACTCTTTTAATTCCCCATTTATTCTCCTAGTTTTGATTTCATTCTGCACATCATCCTGCTTGCAGGGGCTATTTGACTCAACCAGGCTACCCATTTTGCTATTCAGGGTGGGGTTTTTTTGTCTTCCCCCCCCCCCTCCAATTTGTTATGCCTAGTTTTTGGATCATTTTGCCATCTTGTAATTAAAAAAAAATAATTTTTAAATAACTTTGGGTGACAAGTTTTAATAACTTTTGAGCAGATGATTGATCAAGACTATTTCTACAGTTCCTATTATTTAGTGACAATTGCAACCACTGCTTGAACCAGCTTCTGAATACAACTTGGTTTCCTACTTGTATGCTATCAATAAATAATTTAGAGCATCAGGAAATTATTTTGCCAAATTATATCCTATTATGAAATACACATTGGGTTTTTTTAAATAGGAGCTATCATTTTGTTGGCAGGTAATCTATCAATTTGTAAAAGGTAATTATATCCAGACTATAACCATTTAGAAACCACAGGAACATCAATCGTCAGGGGAAGGAGTAGGCACAAAGACACAGATCCTACTAGTTACCTATAATTTTATAGGCCAGAATCATTTGGCAAGAGGGAGTCCACAAACTGTACCTAATCCAAGGCAATTCCACATCTTACCACGGTCAGTTCACAAATTAGAGGATTTAAAGAACACTTTGGCTAGCCTTTGCCCGGCAAAACATACTGTGGTTGACTTCTCTTTCCTGTTGTGAAAATACTAGAGGCAAAGTAGAATATACTTATAACGTTACATCTTCTCATGAGAAGACACTAAAAATTATCAGTACAAAACAAGATGTACCGGGAAGCACCAAATGCCAGTTGTTTTGAGTTATTATTAACTTTTATGTAGACGGGTGGAGTGAAAGACCATTTTCTTTCTCCTAGATTCATCTGAATCACCAAGGGACACATAAGATTTACTTATTATTTTTGATGAAAAGCATTCATGTATGGATCTTAAGAACTTTGGAATTGTTGTATGTGCAGCTTTTATTTAATGTATACAAATTCAGACCCGTATGAAACTCGGACAACACACAAAACCTCTTCTATAAACCTTTTGCCATTCTGTCCACCTCATGTTTGCCTGTTTACACTACCGTTTGCCAACAAACTAATTCACAGTTTAGTACAGGCCAAGTAATTGTAAATTCAGAGTTAAGATTAAGTTCTTTGGGGTAGAGACTGGAAATCCTCAAGAAATGTAATCTTGTAGAGTAATACAAAGGTAATAAAAATACCAATCCCAAAAATCTTATCTTTTGGTTGAACTAAAAATATTTCTAGGATATTCTAGTATTATCATTATGTAGTCATTTTTTTCATGCATAAATACACCAGAAAGGCTTTACAGGAGTAAAATTTCTTTAAAAGGCAGAAAACTAAGCATCACACCTGTATTTTAAGAAATTAAACGACAAAATAAAATATTGAAAACAGATTTCGTAATGCCAAAAGCAACATACAAAGCAACCTGCATGTGATACAGTGTCACTTCCTAGAAAAGGAGGAGGAAAGAAAGGGATGAGCAAAAAAAAAAAAGACTAAAGAACACTATCTGCAAAACCTGTACAGAAAAGTAAGCACAATTCACTCAAATTAGCAAGGCGTTCGAGCAGAGAACCCACGAGGAGTAGTTTTCATCATTCAGAAACAAACTACAAAATTCTTTCCAAACACACTGCCTTCAGAGGCTTTTAAGCAAAGGGGGAAAAAAAAAAAAAAAAACCACAAACCCGATTTGAAAACAATGTTGTCCTTTTAAACAGTGCCCCCTCCTGTTCGGAAATAAACTATAACTTTCTTCACTGGAAGCGCCACGCAGACCTTTCGGATAGCAACAAATGGTCCCTCCCTTGTGACCTGTCCATGATTTACTTTAACCGGCCAATTTTCCAAAAAAAAAAAAAAAAAGGGAAAAAAAAACCACACACACCAAAAGTTGAACCGATCTCAACCACAGAGCTGGTAAAACATATTATATTTAAACTAGTTCTGAGATTCCTCTCATCAGCAAAGCCAACTTGTGAGTGAGAACAGACAGTTCGGAGCTCAAGAGCCATGAAAGCAGCAGGAAATCCTCGGAACCCTGCAACAGCCACTGCAGGGCTGGATACATTCCATCTGAGCTGTTTGGGTAAGGAACCCAGTTAGCTCATGACGGCTTCCAAAATGCCTAAGACAGCCTCTGGCTTACCTGTGTCTAAACTCTTCACCTATGTATGACCCTGGACTTTCTGAAAAATTGCACCGTATTGCACCTTACTATCACTAATAATTTGCCAAAGTCCAAAATTTAGAAAGAGGCCATTCCGTACAAACATTATTCCTGTATTTAAGAAAGATTGCTCAATTCTGGATAAATTATAAAGTAACATACCTTCTGACTTCTAAGGAGCGTGTCTTCCACATTTTACATTCTGTTACAATACGTGCCTACTCATCTGAATTCACCTCCATATACGTTCCATTAACAAAAAAAGCACTTCATGTAACAAAGTCCAATCTTGATCTTTAAGCTGTATATGAATGAGAATTTTGAAGGTTTTCATGATTTCTCACAGCACATTTCTGTTGTTCTTAAGCACAAAACCAGGGAGAGAAGCAGGTTTGTTTTGCTACATCAAAAAAAACTTAACGTACAGCTGTTTGTTCAAAAACCCAAGAATTTCTGTTCTTTAGAGCGAAGAACTGAAAGAATGGGACACCATTTTGTCATGGCTATCCTTTTTTAATAATGCTATTTTTTTATTTCCACTAGAAAATCCTCAAATCCAGCTTTAAGGTATCACGGGGCAAACGTACACTCTCCAAGGAAATATTTTTAGTGCTTTAGGGCTAAAATCTCCAAAGATTCAGTCCATGAAGTGCATGCTCCCAGCAGTTTGTTCCAACACATGCGTGGAGGCTCTCCCCATAGACCAACTGAGCATGCTCTAGCCCAGTTTTGATTTATATTTACCGCTCACACTTACTGCACATGAGGAAAGCACACAAAAAACTAAGCGTAGACAGAGGGGATCCCCTCTGCTCAATTCCCACCAGCACTGCAATGTAGAAAATGAGAAACAGAAAAAAAACCACGTTAGAATGAAGGTTCCACGATTAGCTGGATAAAGAAGTTGGTTGGAAAATACGAGGTAAGGGAAACCGATGTTGGGTGAGGAACTGAACTGGAGAGGGGAAGAGTCTGAACTGGCTGAGCCGGGCAATCATGGCTAGGAACGGGCAGGGGGAGGGCACAGATCGAGAAGGAAGGGAAACAGATCTGACAAAAAGACCAAGAAGCAGGCACAAAGGCATCATGCAGGGGGGAGGCTGAGAAGAACAGAAACACTAGTCTGTAGGCCACCAGAAGTAAGGAAAAAGGGAGGCTAGAAGGAACCATACAGTAGTAGAATTGGGATTGATTAGACCACATTTCATGGTAATTCCACAACTTAAAGCAAGAAGGTCAAAGGAAATAATAAATGAAGAATAAGATGTTGACATCTCTATGACATTTTACCTACCACCCAGAAGGAGGAGTAAGTTTAATGGACTAAAGGTGTTGTTAAATATATATACACACACACACACAGATGGCACATATGAATCAGTCATGACCAGATGAACTTCACAATGTACTCCAAAGACAGACCAGCCCTATCTGGCTCAACATCAAGCAGTATGAAATAAAAATTCCAATGTAACAGGGCACACAAGTACAGCATCACAATGAGCGCGCTCATTCAGCATCTTCAGCACTTCAAGGATCCGGCAAATAACCTAATCAGTAACCAGGTAACGGCTACTATCACTGTCACCACAAAGGCAAAACGCACCCAGCAGGTGCTCAACCAGCCAGTGACTGGGATAAAGACGTTCTATAAGTTGAACCCTTAAGAAGGCAAGACAACCAGATAGTGTTGACTATCTATTAGCAACCCTGAGATCTGAAGACAAATTGGAGACCCAGTATTTTCACACAAATCTTCTCACAAATAGCAGTCATTAAAAAGTGAAAGCACTACTCCTCCAAAGCGTAACAACCATGATAACGATGACAACTATTTGAGCACACTCTCTCTGGAGTAGGACAAAGGAAGGACATATGCAGTTTAGAGTTAGAAAATTACCTTCCATATTTTTGGATGGCTCCTAAAATTAAAAAAGTTTTCATATCCAATTTGATTGATTTATACTTGCATTCAATAAGTGAATGAGACAAAAAAAAAAACACCAAGAAACTTAAAGACATCTTGATCACAGCTGCTACACAAGTTATGCTGTAGGGTGAAACTGATTCCTTCAAATTACTTGTTTATTGATTGCATTCCATACCTATGAAGTTTCAACTTGAAAGATAATATGGCTCCAAAAATAAGAAACCGAAACATTCCAGATGATATCCAGTCTCATTAACAAGTTAACTAAACAGATAGGGGAAGTAGTGTCCAGTAATTATTTGCAATTTATTAAATGAATCAGCACTAATGTCCTCAGCATGTATACTGACTAGCAAGAAGAAAAATAAAAAGAAAAACAAAAATCGAAGTTGGAAACACACTCTGATTCTGACATACTAGACATGTTTATTTCTTGTTTAATTATTTATTATCAAATGTTATGCCAAAATGTCTGTCCCTAGGTATTCTCACATCTAAAATATAATACTGTTTGTGATAGTCATTAACAATGACCAACATAATTTTGTCTCTTAACAGTAGTTATGATAAATAAAATACACCCTTAAAGAAACATATTCAAAACTGGCTGAGTTAAACAGCATAGACCATTCCAATCCTCTGTTCAAAGGCTTCAGAACATAATTCATGTTATATTGTGTATCCATTATCCTTCACAGGACTCATAACCAGAAAGGGCTTGAGAACTAACATATTTCTATTATCTCTTGTAGAGCCTGTAAGATGCCTAATGATGGATGAAATCCCACTGTTTAGATGTAAAAGGAGTTGCTGTAATCAAGATGATTTGTCTCAACAATTTTCAACATTTGGGAAGACAACTAGTCCATTTAATTCAACATTCTAGGCCAGCAGATCCAAAAGAGAAGTATTGTTTGTCAGATGTTTCTCAATTCCTATTTTCCATATCCCTAGCTAGGCATTTTATATACACATAACTTTCCACAGCACTACAAAAAAAAAACCTTAGATTGTGTTTTCAGTCTCTTTTTCTCTGAAATATTACATCTGAGCTCTCAGGAACCTACTAGATCCAGCATGTCTCGGTTCATTCCACTTCAATACCAGTCCTTACCCTCTTACAGCATCACAAAGCATAGCTCCAGTCTCAAGTCAGGGGAACCGAGCACTTCTTGATGGCCTTTCAGTAATTTCTTGCTTTCTGCACCAATCTCTCACAAAAACAGCCATCCAACTCAGATGCCTCAACTTACATAAGCCTGTTTTTTGGGTCAAAAGTTCCAATGCCCAGATTTAAAACATCCAAGACACCGCTTACAAAAAAAAAAATCTGTGCCAAGTTCCACTATTTTGATATAACAGGCCTCCACATTCAAGAAATCACAAGAAAAACACTTGAACACCATGAATAGTAAGCAACATGGGGGAGAGGCGCCTTTCAGAAGCAAAGGATTGCCAATTAGATCCCATGTTTGCTTCAGAAAAGGAAAGTGAATTAATTCCTATGTTTACATGAACAGATCAACACTGTTCAGTTACTTTCCTGTGTGTGTTTTCACTAGCAAAGTTATGACTTGTCTTAATAACAACACAGGATCAGATCAAAAGTTCACCTCACTTGGATGTACTGCTACAAGTGATTCATAAATATTCATTTACCAATTTGTTCTAAAAGCCTTTTATATTGCGTATTCAGATGAACAAACTTTCACAAATTGATCCCTTGCAGAAAATGGCTCAATTAGGGAAACTCCCAAACTTTCCCCATAATTAACAGCAGCGTGCGTAACTTCACTGCCATAAAGACATTTTAATGCTTTTACCAACCTCCTTTGCTGTTGTCCAGCCTTCTTTATGACGGAAAAACAAATAAAAAGTTCTCTTGGTCTCAATTCCATCGTGTTTTGATCTGTGCTGCTAATCTAAGCAGTTTTTATCAGCAAGTATTTTAACAAGTTGGTCTCCTTTTCACTGATTTGAGGTTATTTTTTAAAGCTAAACAATGCTCTTTTAATCAAACCTCTTTTAGTCTCTTCCCATCCCCTCTAGCTTAAAAAAAACCACCCAAGAAAAAAAAAAAAGTGTATTTTGAATGTAGTAGGGTCAACCACAGCACAAAACTGTGTTTTGAATTGTAACACCCAGAATCAGGCAAGAGAGCTTTTAGAAATCTATCAAATTCCTTCTTCATAAATCATTCTTCTACCTGGTTGTGCCAAAAAAACCCCAACCTAACTGCTTAAGTAACAATTTTATGTCACAGAGAAGGCACGTGTACATTTGGTCCTAGTCTGGTTGCTTCTTTTAACATTCTTCGATTTAGGCTTTGCTGTTTCCTACCCTGACTTCATTGATTTCTGATCTGTTTTGTTGGGGTTTTTTTTAAGGGTACTAGAGATTTTGTCATTATTCCTAGAAGATGCACTGTCCTTAAATAGATGTTCCTTGTCACCTGTTAGATATTCAAGACTTAACCACCCATAATTTAAGATCTCAAATTCTTTTATTGGTGCCTGACAAACATCACTTAGCTCTTACCTCCCAAACACTTTGAAACTCAAAAGAACATAGTGCATGAATAAAAAAAACACTTTAGTAATGTATTTATTTCTTAAGGTTTATGAATTTTTCATTATGTGTAACATAACTGTAAACTATGTACTACACAGACCTTTAAACAGCAAAATTGCATGATCTTTTTCCAACTAGTTTTGACTGTATGATTTTTTGACAGTTTTTTTTTGTATAAGCAATTTTTCAGACTTAAAACTGTTTTTATATGTATGTAGTTCCTGATATTCACGTCTACTTTCTTTTTATTCTTTATATATACCCACAACTCTTCTGTCATTTCAGTTACAAGGCAATAGACTGCAAAGTAATGTAAAACTTCCTTAAGTATGTAACTGTGTAATTCTGAAGAGAGAGAGATGCTTCAGGGCAGTAAAGAACACAGATTATCAGTTTGGAAATGTGCAAAATGTAAACTGGCACAGTAAAACTGCTGAGAAGAAAAAAAATCTGAGTTAGCAACCAGTTCAAAGCAAATTGTAAGGAGCCCAACAAATCCTGGCTCCCCTCAAGTCAACAGGAACACGCCAGGCTGGCACAGCAATGCCACTGTTGACCAACTTATAAACTGCTGCCGTGGCTGCTGCCTCCAAATTTTGATATAACTGTTTTTGAATTGAACTGTCAAACTCACTTTTTCAATTTATCTTAACAGATCTCAAAATACAGGCTGAGAGAGTTGGGGTTGTTCAGCCTGGAGAAGGCCCCAAGGAGACCTTATAGCCCGTTCCAGTATCTGAAGGGAGCTACAGGAGAGATGGGGAGGGACTCTTTGTCAGGGAGTGCAGTGACAGGACAAGGGGTAATGGTTTTAAACTGGAAGAGGGGAGATTTAGATGAGATACTAGGAAGAAATTCTTTCCTGTGAGGGTGGTGAGACACTGGAACAGGTTGCCCAGAGAAGCTGTGGCTGCCCCATCCC
>JAOXNO010000013.1:53812782-53823628 GCA_028565335.1 Limnodromus scolopaceus | reverse complement strand
CAGGCTGGATGGGGCTTTGAGCAACCTGGTCTGGTGGGAGGTGTCCCTGCCCAGGGCAGGGGGGTTGGAACTCGATCCGTAAGGTCCCTTCCAACTCTAGCCATTCTATGATTCAAGATTCTGATATCTACCTTGTTCTACCTATGTGGAATTTACAAGGTGGGGGGAAACAAAATTTATTCTAACCATGCTATCTTTCTTAATAAAAAAAAAAAAAGTATGACCCTATTTGTTTTCTTTGTAGGGTTTAGGCTCAGGACACAATTTATATTTTGTTATGAGTAACTACGGTCAGAAACTTGATTTTCTTCTTGCCACCAATTACTTTACAGACATGAACACTACTTTTCATAGTAACAAATACATTGCTGAACAACACTTAATTCTAAACACATCTGCCCTCACATTACCAGGAGACAACTGACAACAAAAAGCCTGTTATAGACAGCTTTCCTTTACGTATTCTTTTTGAAAAAAGTCCAAACAGAAGAAGTTATATTCTGGTTCCATTTGAGATGTTATAATGCCACGTCAAGAACTCTGCACAAAAATACTTCCAAAAACCGTAACTCTAAATCATCTAAAAGATGAGCAACTCCACATGTAGCATCACATTTCAATAATGTCTCCTCACTTGACAGTGTGCCTATATCACAGATAGGGACGCCATCGATTTAAGGAACAGAAAGCTGCAGTGGTTATGAAAGCAACTTCAATGAAGTACAAAAACTGTAGGAAATGACTTGGCAACAAGACTGCCTGTCCTCATGTTTAGGTCAGTTCTGCAAATCTTGCAGTTGCTTTCTCTTTTTTCCTTGAGTTAGGTTTCTCATCACAGCTTTATCTTCACAGGGGAAAGAACTTTGCCACAGGAGATCTCATTTCCACCGCTAGCGTGGTAAACATCTAACAGAGTTATTTCTCCCACTGGAAATTCCATAATATCACATCTCAGGAAATTATTTTTATACACACTTGACTATTTAAGTGACATCAAACTAAGGAAAAAACATTGCTGCTAGCAGGAACCATTTGTCCCTAGCTCTAAGTACTCTTACTACCAGCTATCCTATCTTCAGCATCATGGTAACTACATTACAGTGGTACAGGAGATCTGACCAGGAGGAAAAGAGTGGGAAGCCCAGCACCGAGCTGACAGACAGGATGCTGCTCTTGCATGACAGATGAGGGAGAAGCAAGTTGCTACTTTGATTTATAAATCATGGGGGATTTGAACTCAACCAGGCTCCTGAGCCTCATGCACAAAGACTATATTGCAAATTCTGAAGTCGCCAGCCAGTCAACTCCACAGCCCATAAAAAGGTTCTCCATATTGCAGAGTTACACATTCAAAAACAGAACAAAGCAATAATTTTCCTGCACAAGTGTCAAGATGAGAAAAGGGGAACTTCCTAACCACAAACAGTGGCAGTCACATAAGAAGCTTATGCTGAAGCCATCTCTTCTCCAGCTCATCCTGACTCACAGGCCCGGCCGCCTTTAACTCTTCAAACAGGTCCAGCCCACACACGTCGAATCAGTGGACATCTTGTGTAGTTTTTCTTTCACTATTTTTAAAGGTCAAATAACAAGGAAAAAAAAATCTAGCCCTCTTACGCAAGAGAACAATTTTTATAGCCCTTATTTAGAGTGTGACTAGTTTATACAAAAATACATCTGTGTTATACCACGCAAAATTATTCCCAATGACAGCATATATTTCCAAAACCTTTAGAAGATAAACATACAGCTTCATAGCAAATCAACAGTAAACGGTTCTGTTCTGCAAAGAGAAAAGGCACTGGAGAATCCTTGGCTCAAACTCCAAACATTTCCATATGAAGTGCCCTTTACAGAGCTGACAGGGAAGAGAATAGGTCAGAAGTATCAGACAACTTAATCTACTTCTGTTTCACACACTATTCCCAACAAAAAAATACTACCAGACAAATTCTACCTGTTGCAGGACACATACAGTCTCACTGTGAAAACAGAAGTGATTACAACCGATACGGAAACAAACAGTAACAGAAGCCAGCTCACCTTCTTCAATGTGTTAGTACTGCAGGACTAAAAGCACAGCACTAGAAAGTAGCAGGTCTTCTATTTCTCAGCAAATAAAAAAGGGACAGCAAAGCTTAAGTTTCACAGACAGTAATATATGATGCTTTTAATTTTTCAATGGAAAAACCGACCGCACTTAAAACACCCTTACAGTCTGAACTCAAATACGGAAAAAAAGAAACAAATATTGAATTTGACCTACAGGACAGTATTTTGCAGAAAGATGCATAGCTACTGAAGTCATGAATATACTGTAACATTCAAAAACCTGCAGATACTGGAGCCCAGTATCTCCTCTCTGTAAACTGCTTGTTGACTTTATCAGATCACTCCAGCCTGAATCTAACAAAGTCGTATCACAAGATCGAATACAGCAACAGTAAAAGGAAAGCACTAGGCTGTTAAACCTTTTCCTCACAATATTTCATTTGAAGCTTTTGATGCCATTTTCATATAAGTTTTATATCCAAAAATCACTAGAAATCCCACTGAACATAGAGCCCAAAAGCATAGAATACAGAGGCTATATACCATAATTTAACAAATTTACTGCACATGTCTATTTTTTGATGTCAAATATCAAATTAACACTTGAAAAGCAGAGTTTATTCTTTACTACTCAGGATCAAAACAACACAAAATAGGCACGATTTGCGTGCTATCAAAACCTACCTCTCTGATTAGCTTTACTCCTTTTGAATCCTTCATGTTGATAGCTATACTCTGGGGACAAAAAGAAATAAAAATACAACAGTAATTTATGTGAAAACTCTTCTGGTGATTATCAGCCTCTTCTAAACATAACCAACAGCCAAGTTTAACTTAATGGATTTAGCTGTAGCGTGAATTTTAACACACGCCCCACCTCCCCCTGCAAAAAAAAAGTTCTGTTGGTAAAGGAAGTTGGAACTGTCTCATTGATTGATCAGACAAGCACCAAAACACATCTGACAGATGTGCAGCTGGGAGCTGCACTGCAGCCTGTTCACTCTACATTTGCACAGCATCTACTCCTGCGAGTAGGCACGGGGACACCAGAAACATCTGGTTCAACGGCAACTAGCCATTAAATAGCTCAGACTCATCATGAAACTTCATCTTAATCCTGAAGTTACAGAGGCTACCTCTAGCCAACCCAAGTGCAGTATGATACCTGCTCTTCTTGGCCTCCAGCTGATGCAGGTTAGCTGAGCACCTGAAAAAACTGAGCCTGCAAATAAAATAACCCATACTTTCAGCTGGGTTCATTTTCAATTGATTTGCACCAGCAATTGAGGGCTGGCAGGACCACTCTTGCTTTTTGAACTTGTCTCAGCTGATCACAGCACCATAAAAGAGGTTTGCAGCCTTTAAAACAGAAGAACTCTGTTTTAAGCCTGAAATGTATTCATCATAGCTTAAGGCCCCTGTAACTATTGCTCCATTACATATATTAAAAACCAAAGAAAGAAGTGTTATGTCTTCAGTTGTAATTCCAGAAAACATAGGCTAATGTTCAATACTACACTCCATTTACCTTTTTATTTCTGTTGACACTTAGAAAATAAACACTCTCTGTTCCAGCAAAAGGTGGGCCCCAGGCTCTTGTATCATCACCAGCTCCTGAAAGAAATACCATCACATTTTCATAGTTGTTAAAAAATCATACTGCCAACAAATAAAAAGAATAAAGTTTTCCTCCAATGTCATATTTAAACCACCTAAGGTTCATTTAGCAAACAGGACAAAAAAAAGTTTATTATATATATTTAAGGACACATGTCAAAAAAACACCTACAAGTGTACATGATTAAACCAAGTGAACAGTGTTTGTTTGTGTTAGATCACTTTTAGACTTTAAAATATTAATACACAGACACACACCACCAATGCATTTGCAGTTTTTTTGGTTGCTTTTGTGGGTTGGTTTTGGAGGGTTGGGCTTTTGGGGGGGGGGGAGTGGGAGTGGGAAGAGGGTGTGTTTGTTGGGGTTTTTTTTAACTTAAAAGAGAGCTACAATTACATTCTTTTAGGCAATCTGGATGAATTTATTAGGAGCTCTTGCCCTGTACTGAGTCACACAGTGCTCATGGTCAACAAGCTACTCCTGAAACACTCCAGAGTCAATGTCAAGACACCACTGATCAGCAACAACTCGTTAAGATGCATGCTGCAGGAACACCAACAGAAAGCAGCACTCGCTGTAGCTGGTGCAATCCCTCACCTCCAACCCTTCCAGAAATGGTCCTACCTTATAGGAAGGCAAGATGACGTTAAAGCAGCTGCAGACGCTGATGTCACTGTATCATTTATGCTTAATTTCCCAATTTAAACCTTTCTTAAATGTCATGAAGACCGGCAATCTACTTTAATTAGTATTAAAACTAAGACTGGCAATCTATTTTAATTAGGATTAAAGCTAAATTTAAATTGAGACATAATCATCGTCCCAAGTGCTAGCAAGCATGCCCACTGCTACATCTATTTTGATATCTAAACTTTATCTGCTTTTTAAGTTCACATGAGTGAAAACTTTCCCTAGCGAGGCAACACAGAAGACAGAAACAAGCTGAGGGACTTTTGGTCTTACACAGTACAGCCATTGTCATAATTATGCCATACAGTATGGTAACACAAAGTCTACGGCCATTCAAGATGGACTGCGGTGGAAGTTAAATACATAAATTAATCATCAACGTTTGTACTGTTTAGTATCTCAAAGAAATATTGTGGTTCAAGCAGGAAGCTTGGGTGGGGGGGGAAACAACTCTCTTGTGCATGTTACCACTTCCAGCCATTGAAAACAAAACATTTCAGTAATACTTTCCATGTAGGATGCTCACATGGCTACTGTCCTTTATGCATTAATACTCCAGTGAAAATAGGCATCCTCTCACAGAAAGAGCAGATAACTCACACACTTAAATCTTTGCAATTCAGAATTCTCAGGCTACCCTTCTCCTTCCATCACAAAACAAAACTCTAAGAACTGAAACGCAAATCTCCAAAAGTCTTACTTCATACTTAATTGCTGACATTGTTCCATTCCAACTACCTAGATACTTGGAATAATACCACTGCCAGTCTCATCTGACACTACAAAATCGATGCAGCTCCTGCCCTGTTACAAAAGTGAAAACCTTTGAAACAACAGTGAGTAATAAAGGATGACCCATAGGTTGCTGTGACAAAACTTTTGTGAGACATCCAATTTTTTGTTAAATATTTAAATATTCAATATTTCCTATTGAAAAATAAAATACAGGGAATGTAATATGTTTTAGTATCTCAAGTGTATAATTATCTTTACCAGCTCTTTTCAAAACTAATAATATGAAAAGAAACTTAAAGCATGGAAACTTAAAGAAGGAAAAAATACATGACATAATGTGCAGCTGCCGGGGCATAATTACATGCCACAAATGTGTAATGATGCATAAAACTGAAAGCCAAATGCAGGGAATATTTCTAAAAAAGAACCAAAGGCCATGTAATTTGTTATTCTTCTTGCATGGTCTTATGAACTATGAAGTGTGGCTATTTCATAAGAATTAAGCATTTTTTACCATTATTCAATCCTCAACAACTCTTGGAATAAGAAGTGCATGTGCTGAGTGGAAAAAGAAAAGCTAAAATACATGAAAATAAAGTAAGTTCTATTTATGAAGCTAATTAGCCGGAGTCCAATCAGATTCAGAAAGAGTTACACCAGTTTCTGCATCTGAAAACACACACTCGAAGCTCATTAACCTCAGACACTTTCAGAACTAGCATGAAGATTTTCATGCAAATTCAGAAATCTCCCTTTTCCAATTAACTCCCATCTCCACCTATACAGGTGTATCAGATCCTGGACTTCAAAGATACAACTAACTCAGGCAGAAAATAACTTTTGTTCGCTTTGCCCAATTACAAAGAAAGATTTCTCTGACAAGGTAGCGTTTAATTAATAATTAAAATTATTCTCAGGAGAAAGTTGATACAGTATAGCAAGCCACCTTATACTCTACTGGTCAAAATGCTTGCCAGCCCCACTAGACCTGTATATTATACCAAAGCAGTGCCAATAAACAACATATATATTAAATGCTCATACTACATCTCTTCATTCTAATAATAAAAACGAATATAGAAGGTGGAGCTTCTGTTTCCAAAATTAAAGTGTTTGTCATTTTATCAGTATTCCAGTCCTGAGTAGTAAAATGTATTCCCATTTAAAATTATCTAAGATGTTCTGGCCCAGAGGGAACTGAGCTGAAGATTCTGAATTCTCAAATGGGAAAAAATACCTTTTCCATAATTCTTATGTAATTAATTGCTGGAAGGATTTGTATGTCAGATTTTTCACAGCAAACACTACACTTCAATCTCTGTTTTGACTCTCTCACCACAATAAAAAAAACTACCATACACCTAAGCATTCACAAGCCCAATTTAAAATCTAAGCGAAATCCAAACAATTCAAACAAAATCAGTTTAGTTTTGAATGATGGAATAAGGCACTTCAGTAAGCAGTGACTCAGTACTGCTTTGTACATTAATATCTGAAAAAATTTACCTGGCCTCAAAACTTCAACCTTTTCACATGCTTTTCTAAATATAGATATAAACTACTTGTGATCAACACACATGTACATGGAGCAGTGTTAAGTTTAATGCAAAAAAAGTCATATATATATATATAAGCAAACCTACTAAAAACTAGTTCTCTACCACACCAGAAATTGTACAAGGATGTAAAATGGTGCCAAAATTTGAGAACTGCTGGCTCCAAAGAAATAAAAATAGCTACAAAATTATTTCTTAGCATAATGCCATACACACACTGTCACCAAAAACACACTATCACCAAATAAATATAATATTGTCTTTCTGTATATTTTCAAAGGTTTTCAGTATTGTATTCTCAGTCATGTATTACTTAAAACATATAAACTATTTGTTAAACTACCCCCTGTTCTTATTACATATAAAATAGATAAATAAAAATCTTACCTGGTCTTTCCACTTTGATAACTTCAGCCCCTAGATCTCCCAAATTCATTGTGGCAAAGGGCCCTGCAAGCACCCTGTAATATTAAAAAAAAAAAAAAAAGACTGTTTTCTTAGTTTTTCCTATCTGAATGTTTGCATCTAGGCAGCCTGTTCCAAATTACAGACAAAACACAAACCTTGTTAAATCAAGAATTTTCACACCATCCAATGGCTTTACATTACTAGCACCTGACAAGAAACAGAAAATAGTGACTTACTCTTGAATTATTTTTTGTAAGAGATGTTTCTCATTGTTAGTCTGAAAGACGATTTTTTATGACACTCTCCCACCATCGTTCCTCATCTCCCTCCCCAAATTAAAGGATAATAAAGATTTCTCCACATGTAGGTTATTATATTAGTAAAGCCCTTCAAAGTTGGAAAACCTCATGGTTAACATTGCAGAACCTATTCTACACACCTAGCGATTCTCCAATAAAGCTACTTTTTAGAGATATTTTTATACGTGCCTTCCACAAAGACTCATGGAGGTTTTAAAGACTAACCTGAAGAAAGACCCAATTAAAAACAGCTTCAAGCTGCAACAGGGTAGGTTTAGACTAGATGTTAGGAAACAATTCTCCACAGAAAGAGAGGTCAGACACTGGAATAGGCTGCCCAGGGAGGTGGTGGAGTCACCATCCCTGGACATGTTTAAGAGTCTTTTAGATGCCGTGTTGGGGGATATGGTGTAGGGGAGAACTTAGTAGAGTTGATGGTTGGACTCGATGATCCCAAGGGTCTTTTCCAACCTGAACGATTCTATGATTCTATAAAAGCATAGAAAGAAACATCAAAACACCACAAACTAAAACCACTGGGTAGTAGACCAATGTGAAGCACAGCATTCTCACAAAGTGTTTTGACCCATGTACATACATGCACTTAAATCAGACACACACAAAAATCTGCATTTCAAAAAATAAGTTACAAAACTGAGGACAGACTACACAAACCAAGGAAATACTTGTTCTATCTTTAACTTTCAATGGCAGTCACACATGGAAGGTAACTGCTAGGAAATCACAATGCTTTCCTCCTTTCCTTCACCCTTTCCAACCTGACTAGCTCAAAGAAACAACAGCCGTGGCAATAAGCATCAGAGGCAGAGCAAGCAGTCTCATCATCTAGACCACAAGTTTGCCAACTATCTCTTGGGAGACCTTGTGTTATCTTCTGCTAAGTCACCATCTTTAGTTGCAGGCTGGGGATGCAAACTCTTCACCACCTCTTGTGCACGGTAATTTCATTACTATCTGGAAGGGGTGTCATACCACACACACAAAAAAAGGCGGGGGGGGAAAAGCACCTGGCCAATAACACCATAAAAATATACACAATACTAACTTGTAGGAGGCACCTCTTTTTGGTGTTTGTCCAGGTAAGAGAAAGATAGTGGGGAAAAGAAAAAAAAAAACCCACCACATTAATTCAAGCATATACTTCCTTACAGAATAGGAAGGAGATAAGAACCACAGTCCCTCAAAGCGTGCAGGGCAGTGTGGTGCATCTCCCAAGCCATGCAGCTGTGGATGCCTGTATCACCCGGTCCACGCTCCCTCCCGTCAGACCTGAGCCACCCTTCAGTCACCCCCATAACTCTCCCTCCTACCTTACTGGATATATGCTAAGGAGATGGAGAGATATATATATAAAATAAAAAAGCTACAGTAATATGAAACAGTATTGGGAATTCAAGGCTTCTATTAAAATGTCTTCATTCACTGTACTGCTCTCAATGAAAACAGATGCATCCTGTTCTTCAAGACATTTTCCTCAATAATTACCAATCACTCCAGAGCGATATAACAGGCTTTAATACACGTATTTAATACGCGTATACACAGACCAAGCATGCTGAAAGTGTGCTTATCTAGGCACAGCAGTGTATTTTGCACATTTCAAAACCTTTAGGAAAACTCAGGCTGCCACCTGTCTTCAACACTGCACAACCTCAGTGAAAGTTCCAGGTGGTGGAAAAGACTTCTGCTAGTGGCAGGTAAACACCCTAGATCCTCCAGCGTAGCCTCAATTTTATTAAGTCAGCCCTAGCCGAGCAAGCACTTAAAGGTATGTTTGTTTGTTAAGGCACCATTTGCTTCACAATGGCATTACTCTGTGTCTACAGCAAATCTGTAAAAACAGCTTTTCTGAAGAGTACAGCTCCCTTAAAAAAAAAAAAAAAAATCATTTTAGTTAACAAAAAGGGTACATCTTCCTCTATTCTTTCCACATCTTTTAAAGCACCACTCTCGTACTCCATGGCTCACTTACTTTCCTCCTGAGCCAGCATTCAGTGTTACTGACATTTCTCACAGTTACAGCACCAGAACAACAGCAACAAGTTCTCTGCCTGTGGCTAACTGAGTTGCAGGAATCCATAAAGATATTTTTTAAAGAAGCCAAAGTGTTAAGATTAGCCTTTAAATCTGCATTTATGCATAACTAAGATGGGTGAATCCTTACTAATATTATCACATCACTCGCATCATGATAACATCTAATACTCCATTCAGGGATCAGAACTCTTCTATAGTTCCTGATAGATCCTGAGTACCAGAGTGCTGCCAAACACTTACTGCAAGAACAAAAAGAAAATCACATCACAAAAAACCAAAAGACACCAGAATTGATCAGTGTGGACCAGAAGCATCTCCTTTTTTTTCCTTCTCCTCACTAGCCTGCTATCAGGCTCACACACAAAGTTAAACCTTCCCTGCAGAGTGGGTTTTGTTGGAATTCTGGCTTAATAGTCTAAATTCTTTAAAACGCAAACTCACATTTTCTTTCATATTTTTACTTAATTATTCCAGTAACTTGAAAATTGAAAGAAAATCACTCTCCCAGCTCTATGTCCTATTTGTAAACTCTTTATTCCCATGATGCCTGAATTTACCGTCAATTAGATGGCCATATGTATTTTATATTTTTTAAGTAACTTTGATGAAGAATAGATCCACTCACTCTTAATACGATTTAAACTCTTTAGTTAAGCTCAGTGGGTTGTCTGTCCCAAGGTTGGTCTAATGTATCAACACATAAGCCACCAACAGAGAGATCATACTATAGAACAGAAATTAATTTTCAGGTCATATTCCTAAAAAAAAAAAAGCTTTCCTTTATATTTGTAAGCAAAGCGACAGAAGAGGGCACTGAGAGCCAATTAGTACACGTAATATTTTTCCACCAGTGCAAATCAACAGCAAATAATTAGATTCCATTCCAATTACATCCAGTTCCAGAGGAGATTGCTCCTGAAGCCTGTTGTCTCAACTTTGATTGCACGATCAGTACTTTTTTTAATTCATACATGCAGAAAGTTACGATCAAGTCCATCACTACTAGGGATTAAATCACTATCAACAGGTAGGCTCCGGCCAGGCACACGCTTCCTATGTTCATCCCGGGGAAGACAACTCCAGAAGTTCCTCCGATTCCAACGCAGCCGTTAGGGGTGGGTTTTTTGCTTATATTATTAAATAACAGAGAAACCTGAAAGCCAGAGGGGAAATTACTTCGCTGGGCAAAGTCCACCGCGGGTGCACTCGCCACGACCCCGCAGGGAGCCGAGCGAAGCTTTTACACCAGCGGCCGCTCTCGCCACCCCCCGCCTCCCCCTCCGCAGCCCCCACAGGCCCCGCGGTGCCGGGGAAAGGGAGCTCAGCCCCCGGGGGCCGGGCCGCGCTGCTGCCGGGGGGCGGTGGCAGGAGCCTCCCTGGCCCTTTTTTTTTCTGCACTTCTTTTCCTGTCTTTGATGTCCGAGCGCCGC
>JAOXNO010000013.1:53794532-53811307 GCA_028565335.1 Limnodromus scolopaceus | reverse complement strand
TCTTTCCTGTGAGGGTGGCAGAGCCCTGGAAGAGGCTGCCCAGGAAGGTGGTGGAGTCTCCTTCTCTGGAGACATTCCAAACCCGCCTGGACATGTTCCTGTGCAACCCGCTCCGGGTGGACCTGCTCTGGCAGGGGGGTTGGACTAGATGTTCTCCAGAGGTCCCTTCCAGTGTGATTCTGTGATTCTGTGAAGTAGGCGCTCGTACTGGACGCCATTAAATCCCCTCACCAGCGGGAGGTAGATCCTTGGTCTCGGTTGTGCTTCACTGAAGGCGCAGTGCTGCTCACGCCGTAAGCAGTATCTCCAGTTGTATGTAGCTACACAAGGGTTAGCTTGAACTGACCTTCAAGTAGTTCTTCCCCGAGCTGAGTACTTTCAGGCTATTCTTGGCGTTAGGGCAGAGCGGGAGGCTTGTTACAGGAACGAGACCGTGGTGTCTTCTTGCTGTGTGATACAACAAAAAGGCCTGTGCAGAGGTTCAGCATTTATTTATGGAAAATAAGGAAAATCCTCACACTGTGAGGGTAAGGCGACAAGAATAGCTGAAGGTGTCCTTTTCTGGAATAAGGCTGGTCAGACATCGATTTCTATCGATACTTAGCGTTGATAAACTGTCCTGTGTAGACATGGCATTCCTTGTGCGCATAATAATAATGGGTAGAAAACTGGGTTTCTAGAGAAGATAAAACTAGTAAAGGACTAACAAACAAACAAACTAAAAGATGACAACGAGCAGGTTTAGTCTCTGTCCATTTCAGAATCACAAGGATATCTCTCCGTGTTTTCCCAGGGAGGCTGTAGAACAGAGCGGAGAGCCGAGTTCACTGAGGACGGAAAAGGAGTTATCTCCATTTCCCCTCGCTCCCCCCCCAAAAAAAAGCCTGAACAAAAAAACCCACTTTTTTAAAGCCCAAGAAAAGCAAGAGTTGTTACAAAGCGTAGAAACATCCTGCTTATTTCATGGGGTAACTTGTGTTTGCTGGTGTTCTGAAAGCCCTGTTTATCTTTTATAATTTGCAGTGCCGTAAAACTGAGTACTGCTTCGTTGTGCCGATGGAAATACAAATCTCTCGGCTATTTTTCACCCGTTGAGGACTTGCATTAACGCAGCAGGAACGCATAGTAATTAACAACCTTGTTAAATTGAGTTTATGTCCCTAAATATGAGGCTCTCCTCCCCAGAGAGCATTTTCTCCATGAGCTTGTATGCCTAGGTCTCGCTGCCTGAGCTTCTGCTCCACTGAAGAACTGCTGCCCGGTCAAACTGATATTAAAAAAAAAACCCAAAAAAACCCCCCCACCTTTCTATTTAAGTACTCTTTAAACACGTCGTCGTCTAAGTTTTTAATGGGGACTGCTCTAACGTATATAGTATTTGCAGGCTCACGTATTGAAAGACCACCTGGGAAAGCGTGTGTCTCCCACCAGTCTTCAAAAGGAGTAGAAATAAGCACCTCAGAAGCGCCATGAAATGCCAGGCAAACACCCCAAACCGGCGGATAAAACTCTCTAAGACTCAATTTATAGTTTTAAAAAGCAGGCATTCTTTATTGCAGCCCCGGGCGCACAGGGGATCGCTCCTCCTGTTGTGCACGCCGAATGCTGTCGTCAAATTAAACTTACACACAACAGGTATACATATTCAGTGTAATTCCAAGAAAACATTAGCATATTCATTACATTTTTGAGAATGCATTTACATATTATAATAAGCTTGTGGCCATGCAGAGTTGTGCCTTCCAGTGGTCCTCATTTTGAGTGAGGGTCGTGTCTTCCTCCATCTTCATCTTCTTCACCTGTCCTTTGGCTCACTTTTCATGTTGGCAAAACATTCTAACTGTTTAATTGATCATCAAAACTAACGATCTCCCTGCTACCACCTGTTTGTCAGACAATGTCCCTATTTATTGCATCCCTGTCTTAGGCCACCATGTTCTCAGGGCCACACGCATCCTTTCTTCTCTTACTCAGTCCTTGAAACCATTGGGGATGGTTGCTAAAATAGCTACATTTCTTCTCTAAAAGAAGACTCTCTACAGTTTAGCCATTTATAAGGCACATAAAATCTGCCTTAGTTATCAGCTTCGCTTCGCAACAGGTGGTTTTGCCAATTTTTATTGACTGTGGGACGGTTGGGCACTCACAAACACCGGGATTTATCGCTATACCTTTAACTTCACGGGTGTATAACCGCGACACGTCTCCTAAGCCCCTCTTACATTAGGTTATCTATCCCTCCTCAGCTTGAAAAAGCACAAAAATTCCTCAGGCTGAGTTGTAACAAAACGCTCTTTAAGGCGGAGGAGCCGCCCGTCTCCCCCGGCCCGGAACGTTTTGAGCCCGGAACCTTTGAGGCGCCTGTCGGGGAACGGGCAGGCGCGGGGGGTAGGGGGAAGGGAAAAAAAGCCGGGACGCGACCTGGCCCCGCCGAGGCGGCTGCCGGGGGAGGCCGTTGCGCAGGTTTTATTCCTCTCCGCGATCGCATCGCCGGGCCCCGGCCATGTACCGGCAGACCTTCCGCCCCCCGACGCCTCCCTACGCGGGCGGTGGCTTCCGGAGCCCTCCCTCCGGCGGCGGAGGAGGGGGAGGCCCTATGCCCCCCTCGCCGCGGGGCTACGGGAGCCCCCATCACACGCCGCCCTACGGCCACCGGCCTGGGCCTTACTCGCCCCGAGGCCACGGTTTCCACGGCGGTGGCGGGCGGTTCGGGAGCCCGTCGCCGGGGGGCCAGACCCCGCGCAGGCCGCAGAGCGTCAGCCCCCGCTACCCGGCTCCCTACGGCGGCATGTCCCCGGCCGGAGCTGCCCCGCAGCCGCAGCACAAGCGCTCGCCGGGGGGCTTCCAGAGGCACTACCAGGTATGGGGCAGGGCGGTGAGGGAGACAGGCCTAGGCCTGTGCCTCCGCACGGCGGGGCGGGGGGGCCGGGGGGGTTGGTTGGGGGGAGCTACTTCCGCCCTGAGGGGGCCCTCAGAGGCGAGCACACCGGGGGCTTGTGGCAGGGTCGCAGCATCCGCCCCCTCCACCGCCATTTTCAGGGGAGAGGGAGAGCTTGCACCGCACCGGGCAACATCTCTCCTTCTCCCCCCCCCAAACCCTCAAGTCCAGTAGAGACACCCCAGCTCAGGGAGCTGCGTGATCAGGAAAGAGAAGAGGGCCCTAGGCCTGGCCGAGGCCTGTTGTGAAGACACAAGGACTCACAAGAGAGTAGCTTTTTTTCCTTTTTATGCTCTGAAAGGTAGAGGGGAAAATTAAGTACCATCCAAAACGGCAGCAAACGCCTTTCCCTTGTACATATCCCTCCCTTTGGTTAGTTTTCTTTAACACAGGGGGGGAAGCGCTGTGTGTTCTTACTTTGCCTCTGTTGTCTTACATCACAGAAGGTGCCCTGTCCACGCACAGCTCTCTGGGACACGAGTAGGGAGAAGGAGGGCTCTATTAAAAAGAATTAAGCTGAGGCTCCTTTGAACAGAAATGAGAGCATCTGTTGGGATAATAGAGTATCATTTTAAAGTTTTTGCATACCACCGAAGGCTCTAATTTATATAAAGTAGTTTTCCCAACAGCTGTCAACAACAGGTTCTGTGAGTTCTGCTTTTTTTCAGGTGGTTTAGTTGGGGTGTGTGACTGGCAGTGCAGGTGGGGATGACAGTTCTTGAGATGATACCAACTTTATGTACGTAGCTGACTTTATTTCATTTAGGGAAACCTTAAAAGCGTAACAAATGACACATGCAGTACAGGCAATGGTACATTTTTCAGATGCTCTTACTGACAATTTAAGGATTAAAGTGTAATAATGAAGCCAAATCTTGATAGAGATCAATAAAATCTTAACGTGCCTGCACGTTAATGCTTAGTCACATTTCCATTAAAAAACAGTCTTTGGTTACTTCTTTACAATATGGATGGCTGTCTTACAGGAATTTTTATAGTTGGTACAAGGGGGTCATTAGAAACTTCATACGTTTTCTTCAACACAACAGCCAAGGTTCTCCCAATGTGGAAGCCTACAGATTTTTCAACCTCTATACCTGTTGAAAAGACAAAGGATGTGGCGTTTCTGCTGCAGATTCTGGAGGGGCGGTATATGTCACAGATGTCTAGACATTTCCCTTCAGAAAATCACTCTGGATATTTAAATAAGTGTGTTTTAAGTCTGCCTTAAATTAACTGAGCAGAAGAATATGCTGGAATCCTTTCACCTCTGATCTCAGAATTGTTTCATGTGAGGTCCTGTGGGCAGGAACAGGCTCGCAGGCTCCATCCTTGGTGTTAAAGAAGCCTGACATAAAGAAAATACAAGTTTGAATCCAGTGGCAGATTGTCACAACACTTTCCCTTCTGCCCTTTTCTTCTGCAGACCTTAAGAGTAATTTAGGAGCATTGACCTGATGGTGATGCTTTCTAAGACTAGAAAGACATTTTATGTCTTTCTGTATGTCAGTCTATTTTTACGTCTGTAGTTTTGCCTAGGACTAAGGTAATGTATATGTGTGTACTTTCACATGTATGCACACGGGTTGTTTTGCCTGGGAGGGTGATAGAGGCAGTCAGGGAGGGAGGAAGTCTTACAAAGTCCCCATTTTCTTTGACACAAGCAAAAAGAATCTCAGTCCGTGAGGTCATGAGTAGATTCAGGTAGAGGGATTTTTTTTTTGCATATTCTAAACATCAAATTTCTTCTGAGGTGTGTGGATTGTTCTCTTCTTTTCTGAAGATGCTATTGTTAAGAGGCCTGTAGTGCTTTTGAAATTCATGGTGCTACTGTCACCTTTGAAAGGAAAATCTTAAGTGACCCTTTAAAAATCTCATCAGGAAATCCAAAAGAGTTTATATTTACTTTAGTATTCTACTAATGACATTTAGAGAAATGCTTTAGAGAAAAACATAGTAAGCCTGCTTTTTCTGAAATGGCTGACTTAACCTTTATATGGCCAATACTTTACAGACCTTTCTGTTTTTTCCAGAGATGCATCCACTTTATATTTTATGAAAACATTCGTTGTATCTCTTGAATGTCTCCTCTTAAAATTCACTTAGTGGTAGCATTTCCATTTCTACACTCAACAGGAGCCAGTGAACTAGCTAGTAGCAGTACCTAGTTAGTGGTGATGGGTTGAAAATTATTATAGAAAGTTTAAAAAATTGTATAGTCATGATTTCTGTGTATCTGCCAGCAGCTAAAACCATATCAGGCAAAGGAAGCTGGTAAAGGGAGTGATTATTCCCATTTCCAAGGCAGTATTACCACATTCAGTAAAATGTCGATAACACTAAAAGTTGTTTTTTTTTCTCTGTGGTAGAGAGATGTTTGTTATCTGGAAAAAAAAAAATTGAGAATAGGTTGACTGTTTCTTTAAGGAAAGTTCAGCGAGAAAAGGCTGTTGACACCAGTGACAGTAAATATAAAGGGTTTTTTAAGGTATCTTTGGCACCAAATAGTTTGTCTTATAAGGAATGGTTACACTTGCACGGGTAGGGCTATTTTCCTTTTCCATGGGCCTATAATGTGAATGATCATATTTTGATTTGTTTTTTTAACACTTTTTGAAGGCCATCAATCTTGTATTGCATCATAATAAATTTCCTAGATTTCAAATGTGTGAATATACTGTTACTGATGCCCTGCGTTACATTGTAGTGAAATTTGGTGTTATAAAACAAATCCATCCAAAAGAGTCTTACCGTTGAATTAGATTGTTCTGTCACTGGATACTGCAGATCATTGTGACAGTTCAGCTTTCTTTCGAGTGCTGCAAATTAAACATAACATTAAATAAACTCCACACTCAAACTCTTACAATGTCAAAGTTACGGAGTCTCCATTAAACACAGTGTTTTAAAGAGCTAGGTTTTTTATTTTGAAAATAGAATGCCCTGTGTACTACTGTTTTACTACTAAATGTGAGTGCTTAAAGAACGTTAAGGTCACTTTTGCTAGTGCATGTGGACTTGCTCTAGGAAACTCCTTGTCCCTTAGGATGTTTTCAGTTATATTCTGAGGTGATTCTCTGACCTTTCCATCGTGGTTTTGATACAATACTTCATAAAGTAATTCTCTACCTTTTAGTAATTTTTCTGGTTTAAGATCATCATCTTAGCTCCGTAACCTAATTGCACTATGACGAATCATTAGAAACAAATACCCTGTAAATTAAGACGTGAATGTTCACATGTTTGTTTGTGTATCCGTTACAATCAAGCTTTAGGAGTTCTAGAAAAGTACTTACTGGGACCACACAAGCAGGTTTCAGAAATAGGTTCAAGACTCAGCAGTTTTCATTGGCATCTGTTCTTCTGGCTAAGCATAGGGGCCTTCACTGCATGGCACAATTTCTCAGCTTTACCCAGAAATTCATATGATCTATTTACATAGATTCTGTAGGGCTTATTAGTCAAATTTGGATACCATCACTGCTGGTCAAAAAGTCAGGAGGGTGGGGAAAGCAGCCCTTTTCCCACTAAATCAGTGCTTTTATGCTCCTTTACAAAGTCAGAGTCTGATAATCAGCCTCAGAGTCCTGTTCTTCTAATCATATAGAATGCAACAGGCATGTTTGGAGACTAGCTACTGTGTATCTGTAGTGTAGGTTGGTTTAACTTTGGTTAAAACAAATGAATTTAATCGAATATAGCTTTAGACAAAACCTCACTTTTTAGTGAAGTCAATCTGAGGAAAAGAACAATGGATGTTGCTAACAGGAGAAAATGGTTACAGCAATTTCCTTTATGTCACAGCTCTCTTTAAGTTGCAGACTTGTAGCAGGTTTGCAGAAGCAATTGTGATAATCCTTCATCTTTAAAAAAAAAAATCACATATCAAAAGCTCCATGCAAAAGGTTTTTCTTTTATGCAGCATCTGCCTAATCACTGATTACCATCCAGATTGTATATCAACTAAAGTAATCTATTAGCAAATTTCACAGAACATTAGTTTGGATAAAACAGGGTGGTTTTCCCAGTAAGTTCTTCGGGTCATTTGTAGCTGTTCGCTTTATACAATGCTCTAAGTACCTAAGAATCTATAAGTATCTAATACCTGACTTCTGCTCTTGTGAACATTATGAACTTCCTCAGCTTCTAACCCCCTGTTTTGTTGTTCAGCTTCTGAGTTAGATACGTCATTGCCTTAGGCAGCCTTTGAAAAATATCATGAGGAGGTTTTCTGTAGTTACGTGCCACGGTGATACAAACAAGTATTTTGGAGAAGACTGGGTTCCTTATCCTGGTAAATCATCACAGATAATTAAAAGTATAATAAAGTTAATATTTTCTGAGGAAGACGCAGGTGAGGAGTAGTAATTAGTCATTAATAATCAGCTTCAAAGCTCTGCTACATTAGAAGGAAACTATTCTTTTTTTAGTCTGAATCAGTCTAAATGTTTCTTTACCTGATGGTTTTCTTCCAAAGGGATCACCCAGGACTTCTACTCCATTTGGTACAGCGCATGGCAGAGAGAAAAGAGTGTCTAATGATGTGGAAAACTATTACAGACCTTCAATGCTTGAGGACCCATGGGCTGGCCTAGAGCCAGTTTCTGTTACAGACATAAACCAACAATACAGCAATGAGCAAACAACATATACTGGTAAAAAAGGGAGGTATTTCAGCTAACACTTTTAAAGGCCAAATAACTCCATCTTGTCAGGAAAACTGTGGGACAAAACCTTTACACTTATACAAGAGGAACAATAACCAAGACCTTAGATAATGCTTTTATTTGATCACATGTCCACCCTTTTATCCTACTTTTTTTTTTTTATTACTATTGTTGCATTGGATATTTTTATGTATGGGAGAGAAAAGGAGTGGTAGGAAAACTTACGGTTCTGGCTACGTGGAAGTGCCTACCAGCTTTGAAGAACAAAGTGTTCTTTAATCACCAGCGACTGATTTGTGACTGTTAAAACACGTTTCCTTATATTTACCTCTTCCATGCCAGATTGTTAGCCTTTTATTGTAAACTCCTTTAGGAAATGGTATTTTTTTATGTTTCAACATTTTTAGAATGAAAGTAACTTGGAAATAAAATAAAAGTTTTGTAAAGCCTTGTTTTGTAATGTATAAAGATTATTTTAGGACTTCTGTTAAGGTGTACGCATTAACACAAATAGTACTAGTGAAATTAGGTGAAATTCTGTAAATGTGTTTGTATGCTGAAGTTAACCTCTGATTTTGTGCATAGTATATTTTGCTAATTGTAGTGTAACGTGAAGTTGAAACGTGACTTTTAGCCATCTCAGGAAACAAATGTATTGTCTTTGGAAAGTTTCATTTGTTGAACCAACTCTTGAGTCATAAACATAATTCTGTAATAATTTGCTTTTGTATTTAAAAAAAAATATTTGGAAGAAAACTAGACATTTTTGGATTATAATAACAAGTGTTCAGTGGCAATTTAAGTCAAAGGAGCACATAAAACATCAAGATTAAATAAATGCAAATGTTCTTTCTGGATCCACCTGTTAGAATAGCATAGAATTGAATGAAAGTTTGTTATATAGTTGACATTAGTATATGTATAGCATTTTTTTTTAATCTGTACAAGATTCTTCAAATTTTTTAAATTACTTTTTATTTTTGCCTAGAGTAGAAGTCTTGTTTTGTGTGTGTGCATGCTATATTTTTATATTGAAGAGGAAAGCAGTGAGGTTTTTTTAAAGCTTGTCTTTATGTGGAAGATCCATTCTTAAATCTAGTAGTGAATATTGTAATCTAGAATAAATAAGTAATAGTTCCAGCTGCAGGCACGCTCTTAACATGCCATGTTAAGCCTGCAGTAGATAATGTAAATTTTTGTTGAACCTACCATTCTTCCTATGTTGCTCTTGGTTTTTAAGCAGTAGGTAGAGGGTGAAAAATTAGTTAAAAATAAATAAAATTAGTTCAGTTTTTTAAACATATGTTTAAGCTTCTTACATACTGCCCAGAAAACATATTTTTGTAGTCCTGAAGCATGGTTAGGTAGAAGAGCACAGGGAATCACATTAAACTGTTCTTAGTAACTTGTCTTTTGCTGAGATAGAATAGTCCTACGTACTTCTTGATCTCTTTAAGTATAAAATGTCTTGGCTTAATACTGCCTTCAGGAACAACTGGAAGAGCGGTTAACGTCTTCAAAGGTGCTAGCTGAGGCACTTGCACTTATATGACCATAAGCTAGTCACTTGTGTCTTCTCTCATTCACCTTATTATTTTGGTAGTGCATCTAAAAAGGCTGCTTAGGGAACTGAGAACATAACACCTGCTTGATATCAAGAGTGGTTAAATCTTCATCCCAGAATCGAGACTGTGCTTGAATGGCAGCTATCAGTATCGTTACCTGTAACAAGTACCAGCAAAACTGAGATGATTTGACAAGCTATAATCTTTAGAATTTATAAATCAATCAATGTCATTATGAAAAGTGAAGTATAAAGTTTACACACACACACTCTTTTTTTTTTTTTTAACATTGTCAGGTGCTGTAAAGCTCACAAAAAACATTACAGGGTGCTTCACCAAGTGATCTTTTTTGTTACTATTTCTATTGTAATTCAATGCAGTTTACCTTTTGCAACGTTTGGTGATCTTGGGGAAACGGCTACGATGTTATTTAAGAGATGAAGGTTATGAATGTGTTCCCAGCTAGGCATGAGAAGAAACTGGGTTTGGAAAGGAGGAAGGAAAGGAAAAGGATTCATGACAGAAGAGAGACTGTTAGAGTTGGGACTGCTTATCGCAGTAGCCAATATCAGCTGCCCTTGCAGATGGCAAAGATGCATTTTTCCACTTTGGCTTTGCAGTTGACCCAGAGATGACAGCCAGCCTCCTCTGGTAATAACTGTTAACTCCTGGATGTCAGACATCAACGAAGGTAAATGTTCCAGAAAGACAATTGAGCAAATAATCTTGAAGCATTGATTAATCAATACAGGCTTTCCACGATGCCATCTGTTAAGCTGCTGTTCCAGTGCACTTCAGGATACGACCCAACAATTATAAGTATATCGTACTGCTAAAGACTCCAATAATTTGGTCAAGAATCAGCAAGGAATTAAAGTATAGATGTAATAAACTTACTAACCTCATCATACTGCACCAAAAACTTTAAAAAATTATTCACCTTTCTGGCTCATAGGCAAAATTCTGCAATTACAGTAAAATTTCAGAGCGTCATTGGTGAATAGCTGTAAAATGCATGAACACATGTTCAGAACTACAAATATAATGTACTTAAAGCCAATTTAACCTTTGCTTTTTTTGCTATGGTATCTGGGAAGCTTAAGCACTTAGTTCCTCACCAATTTTTCTGCTTTTTCCCATATGGCAAACATTCTTTTCCCCCACATGTTTCTAATGGAGATAGCATAATATATTGCTTCCTCATTTGTTAATGAATGTTAACAGTATGGCTCTGGAAATAGCATTTGATGATAAAAAATACAGCACAAATACATCCTTTCTTCATGAGCCCATGAAACAAAATAGTGCCTGTGTCTTTTTAATGAAGGGATTCTTCTGTAATGAACACTCTAAGAGTATGGGCATTGCTCTTTCTTCTTAGACTTCAAGGTAAGTCATTTAGCTCCTTTTTCAGAAGTTTGGGTTGATGTACTTCTTTTCCATTCCGTTTTGTCTGTATTGTGCTTGTGTCAAGTCCCTCTGACTTTCCATTCAGTCGTTGTAAAGGAGTTCTATAACTCATGACTAATTCTTTTCTAGCAAAAAACTGATTTCATTTGTTGCTGTTAACTACTGTGCTTAATGGCAAACTGCATTGCTACTACATTGTACTAATACCACAGTAAAATAACTTCAATCAGCCGAGTACGATTCTGTGTAATTCGGCAACACACGGGGTGGGGAGTTACCTCGAGTTGTGTACTGTAATATTTCACAGATAGTTCATGTTTGGGTTTTCTCTGCCGCTCATAATACAGGACATTCATTCTTTGGCATTTGAGACACTATTTTACACTGAAATTGTAAAGCAATTTAGACTGTTAAAATTTCAATTAAAAGAGGATTTTAAAAAGTCAAACTACTTCTCTTTAGAGTAAGGCATTGAGATGAGGTATTTTTCTTATGTCAAAACTGGGAATAATTTGCAGGGGAAACGTTATCTGCTCTGTTGACCAGGAGCTACTTCTGCAGTCAGAGTGTTTCTCTTTTCCTGTTAAGCATATCTTTATGGGCTCTTCACTTTATAGAAATGTGTTAATTAGACATCTGAGGGGGAGCATTTGAAACAGGTTATATAAGCCTCGAAGTAGCTATACAGCTCTAAAGACAAGTTTATATGTATAGTCTGTTTGGGTTTCAAGTTGTGCTGCGACCAAGATACGTAAGGATCTGACATTACAGCTGGAAAATTGTATCGTCCATTTGTCTGTCACTGCTTTTAACCAACTGTGCAATAAACGGCTCCGTTTAGCAATTGCTCTGAGTTCAGATTCATGCATGTGCTTTTATACATGATCCAAGAACTGTCTTGCAAGGAATTAAACTTGTTTTTACAGCGTGTTCCTAAATTCTCTAAAGACTTTATTCTCCTTTCCCCAAATCCCGGCGCGTGCCTTCGTCGAAAAGGGAGCATTGCCTACACTGATTGGCGGAGAATCACGTAACGGTTGTCGTGTCTCGGGCTTTCAGAAGCTTGTGTACCAATTAACATAGGTAACTAGTTAAACTTTATCACTTGAGAGGGATCAAATAACTTCTTACACCACAAAAAAGGAGAAAAGTCACCAGGTTGTGTTAGTGGGTGAACAGAAGTACCAGCGTTCAGTTTACAGTCAAATTCTTGGTCTGCAGTAACTTTTTGTCTGAACATCTCACTAGGCACCGATTGAATAGATTTCATTTTCTGCCATTTTCACTAAAATGTGTGCCTTGCTTCCTTAGAGTTTAAGAACACTTTCTCAACTTGCACTTCCAAATTTACCAATAAAAAACTACTAGCTCCTGATAGTTAGACCTCAAATCTAGGCCTTCCCTTTAAAGCTTTTTAGATCTGGCTAAAAAAGCTTTATCTCACCCTCGTTCCTTCCTTGATGACAGTAGGAAATCTTTTGACTGCTGGGTTGGAAACAGTTGGGCAGATGCTTGGTGCCACAACAGGGTCATCAGACTCCTCTTCCTCACCTAGAGGTCACCCCTTGTTTCTTGTCACTCCAGCGCAGCAGGAGGTGTTTTGAGCCAAATAGTCCTGCATTTTGTTTCAAACCATTTAAAACCATAGTAGTGGTGTCCTTAGTGCGCATCCGGGATCTTAAATTTCACCAGCATTATAAAATACTAATTTGTAGTTTTAACTCCTAAAAGGGTTGAACAGCCTTTTGTTCTGCAGTAAAATCACAGGTGAATTCCACTGCGCTTTGCTCACTGGTCTGTGGCTGTTGCACATGCCTTCTCTGAACTATAAATAAAAACATCTGTATACAAGACAGTAATTTCCGTAGCTAAACAGGGGTCATAGGAGTACAGTTTCAGAGTGAAATTTTTAAATACTGCTGACACTACTGCTATTTTAATAAGAGCTGCTTTGTCCCCCTTTAACAGGACCAAAACGAAGCAAAAAAATTCAGCAGTTGAGATGCTGAGCTGGACACGGATCCATGCAGTGCCACGAGTAGGGACAGCGTTACAATTCAGCGTGAGCTGTCTTAGCCTGTTTCCAGCTAGAATGGATGTTTAACAAAGAGCTGAAAAAATGCCATCCCGCTCCCTAGTAAGACAGAAAAAGGTATTTCTCAAAAATTACCTTACAGACAGGAGAATGTCTTGCGCAGCCTCAGATTCTTACACAGCCTCACAAACTCTGAGAACGGTCTTGTTCTTATTTTTCTTCTGGAGAAGCGCCGAGTTGCTGCCTGTAACTTCAAGATTTCCTGTGACGTGAACTTCAGGCGGAGTCGTCACTTCACAACGTTGACCTGTTCTCTGACAAAAGTGAGAAGTCTGTTTTACATAGAATATTGACATACATACAGTACTGATGTACTCAATTTTACAACACTGTAGGCTGTACTGTTCACTGCATGTGAAAAGCTTTTGGCGCTAGGATGAGCACGTATTTACTTACTGGATTTTATAAATATTTTTTTAAAACTGGATTTATAAATATTCCTGCATTTTGATTTCAAATATCAGTATTTTTTTAGCAGTAAAAAAGTTATGCCTTCAAGTTCTAACGGGGAAGTAATTTTCAAATATTAAAATTAATTCCCCAAATGGCTTATTCTGACATTCATTTTTCCCGGCTCACAGCGACAGGTTGCTTTGAGCAACCTGGTCTGGTGGGAGATGTCCCTGCCCATGGCAGGGGGGTTGGAACTGGATGATCTTTAAGGTCCCTTCCAACTCTAACCGTTCTATGATTCTATGACAGGACTAGAGGATATATTAAATTTATACACTTTTTTTTTTTTCCTTACAAAAGAAAGAAAATAAGTTTAACTGGTGTCATTCAAATATGAGTCTTAATTCAAGTAGAGGTGGTGGTTGCATAGTATAGTTCAAAAGAACCCGAGGCTCCTTCTTTTCTTACCTGGAAGAGCTTACAGTCATTTTCCAGAACCGGCCAACGCAGTTCACCCGGGTGTGCTGGGTCAGGGGTTGTTGCAGTTGAGATGCTGGGATGGAAATCATGGTCTGCTCAGTGCCGGATGGACTTCACAAGCAGGGAAGTCACTGCAATTCAGCGTAAACCCGTTAGCCCATTTCCACATTGCAGCTAGAATGGGATTTTAACAAGGATAAAACAAGTAAGACCCCTTCCCTCCCCCCCACACATAAACACACCTCAAGGGATTTTTCATTTCCCAAGCCTACCATGAGTCACTGTGTTACTGGGTTCAATGATAAGAGAATTTGCGTTTTTCTTTCATTTATTCATTAGTGACAGCATCTTAGGGGGCAAAGAATTTGACATTGCATCAAGCTGAAATTTTTAACGCAATTATTTTAAAATGCTCTGCATGAAAAATCTGCGTGTGCTACCCTGCTTTTATGGGCAGCAGTAATGATGCAGTATTGAAACACACTTAAACCTTCTGGTATCCATATGTATTTTGCCACAATCTAATTGCTGTGTAGTCAGGATAGTTAAAAGCTGGTAGTGTGGAGTCAACAAATATTTGCTTTGGATTTAAGCCTTTGTAGTTTGCATGAGGAAATTCCTACGGGTTCAAACTGCTGACCATGGTGTTGATGCAACTATTAATATAAATACTAATAGATGGAAGAAAAGACCCTCTTTCAGGCTGATGCAAAACATTCCCTTTTTAAGCACCACACAAGCTAATGCTGAAACAAGGGAAGAGCAGTCAAGCTAATTGACAACTTCTGTGGACGGCTACACAGTGTAAACCGCAAATAACAGAGCAAACATAAGCTTTAAAACACACTGATTGCCAACTGGGGCGTATTATCAACAGTAATTGGATTGTAAGTAGTAGTTGCACAGCACTTTTAAAATCAAACCACTACCTCCTGTGGCTTAATTAAGATTTTTAGGTTAATGTAAAGTAAGACTTTGAGATGTATTCCCTAAACAGATGTTAGGAATTAACATGTGACTGTTCCTACAGTTGAGATAAGTATCTTCATCGCTGGTCTGTGAAGTCTAGCATCTTTGCATAAGTCTCATCAATATATTTTTTTTTTTTAAGTTAAGATAAAACTTTGTATTTGAAAATCTTGGGGACTGTAAACGAGAATAAACACCTGCCAGTGGTCTAAGTGCACGACTTGGGTTGGTAACTGTGAGAAGGCACCAAGGGTCCATCTATTGATTACTTGCCATTCCACTTCCCTAAAGCTATTTCCCTTGTCTGTACGTTTTTAATAGCCCAGTAGTTGCTATGGCAATTAAATTGCACCAAAGAAAATTCTTGGGTTGTTCATTTCCAGATGTTAAGAAAGCAGTATATGCACAGTGGACAACAGGTTGAGAAACTGCTAGAGCTGTTTTTGAATGAATGAACTGCCAGATTGCATCCCTGTTGAAACTGCGGACAGCTTACACTACCAGCACTGTTCCTGTACTTAGCATAGCTTCTAAAATCAAGTTCCAAGTGTGTAAAAGGCTTGCATAAATAACCTTTAAATTCCTCTTCTCGGGGTATCTGTTGTATCTGGCTGCATTTTTCTGACAACATTTAATTTCCTCTCAGAATAATCGCTGCATGTTTTATACATTGACTCTCCTGTAGGCTATCATCCCCACTGCTCTGAGGTAAGACAGAAACAGTTATCATCTATACTTTGTAAATAATAGCCCAGTTTAATCTCTCTCTGCTATTGGCTTCCCCCCAGTAAGCAGGTGACAGAACTCTCTTTTCATTAACCGAATTTATTATTTCATTATTTCTTTTTACTAACTTCAAATTTTAGTCATCTTTCAAAAAGTTTTTTGGGTTTTTTTTTAAGCATCTTTCAAATCGTTTTTAAAGTTCTGAGAAAAACCTGCACATACTGAGTCCCAAAGAGTGGGTTCAATGATGCTAGTTTAGAGGTAAGGAATACAGACCTTTTCAGTAAAATGTGGATTCCATAAACTAAAGCAGCATGCGAAATATTTATTTCCTAATAGCCTATACATAGATTTTGTCAAATCCCAAATCTCAGTGTCCATCAGGCAGTGCTAGAAAGGATTATTTCCCCTGATACTCTGCACAATGTTAGGTCTAAACCTCACCTGGCAACTGCCTCATCAAACCAGTAACTTCGTTTAAACCAGAGCGAAGATGTCCACTGTGTACAGATTTCAGGTGGCAGACGTGCCAACAGCTCTCGCTCGGAGCTGGTACCCAGCCTAACCGCTGGCACTTAAAAAGCTGCTTTCTCTTTAGAGAACATTAGCTTCCACCAACGGGTTACATTTTACTTTTTTATATTGTATTAGAGAGCCGTGTATCGAATTTCTATTTAAGGGAGGTGATCAAGTAACGTTTAAACAATCAAATACAGCCACTAAAGTCACATCAAGACATTTTTTTTCTAGGACTGGATTGTTTAACTGTTTTCTGAAGCTCTTCTAGTAAGTTTTAAAGTAACGGTTTACTTCAAAATCATTAAAATTATATACTGAAATCCTACTGATTAATATTCCTCTTGCTTATGGATCACGGTAACGGTTCAGCATCGCACTGGAAGGCAGCAGTCCTTTTCCCTGTCACTTCATTCCAGCTTTTTGTGTCATAAACGTCACCCAACTTCATTGATCTTTCTGTGCAATCTGACATTTCACTGCTCCGTGTTCCCTCATCTCTTAGTGTGATGGTCAAAACAAGCACCTAAAATAAAAACTCCTCGAATACCCCAGACACAAACATCGTAACGCTCCGCATACTAACCCTTCTACATGTTAGTCATTAGTTACCACGTCCCCGGTGCCTTTGTTACAGCGTTTGCATTTGTTGTCTCATAAGCAGAAAGAGTTAAAACAACTCACAGCATTTTCTTGGAATTGCCTTCTCCTCTCCAGAGCGAGGAAGGGCCAGGCCAGCGCTGTCCTGGAGTCCTGTAAACACGGACATCTGCTTGCTGTCACTTTGTCCCTCCTCCTTTTAAATTCCTAAGAATAAAAAGCATCTCGGGGGCGGTGTGTGTGTGTGTGTGTGTGTGTCAGTCCAGTCATAGAATCGTAGAACTGTCTAGGTTGGAAGGCACCTTTATGATCACCTAGTCCAACCATCAACCTAACTGGGATAAAAACCATCACTAAACCATGTCTCTAAGCACTATGTCAACCCGGCTTTTAAATCCCTCCAGGGATGGTGCCTC
>JAOXNO010000013.1:53773164-53786453 GCA_028565335.1 Limnodromus scolopaceus | reverse complement strand
TTCTGGTATCTCATCTAAATCTCCCCTCTTCCAATTTAAACCCATTGCCCCTTGTCCTGTCACTGCACTTCCTGACAGAGTCCCTCTCCGGCTCTCCTGTAGCTCTCTTCAGATATTGAAAGGCTGTTACAAGGTCTCCCTGGTATAAGGTCTCCTCCTTTTTCCAGAAGGAATAATAAAATCAGCATACAAAAGGTAGCATCAGTAATGCTGCCTTTAAAGATGCTACACAGCAATATTTATGGGGGGTTTTTTTCCACTATAATCTAAGCATCATTCAATAAGAGCAGTAATATAATTGGAAAAGCATTTTGGAGCATCCTCTGATTTTTCAGAGCAGAGGACCTCCAGCTTACCTCATCTTGGAGCTCACGATTTAGAGACAAATATTGGTGCAGCGTTACAAAACCTGGACCGTCTGCGTGCTCACCTCTGCACTGGCTGCTGTAACCCAGGCTAAATGGAGTCCAGGAGGAGCAACACTCAGTACTTCAGCAGACATGGGGAAGTCTCCTGGTGGCTTCTAAGATCCAAAAGCTCCCTGAAGGATAGTACTAGGCACATAGGGCGTAATCCATATGCTTAAGCGTGGGCAAGGTATGGAAGTATTCAAGACCAGGCTGGATGGGGCTTTGAGCAACCTGGTCTGGTGGGAGGTGTCCCTGCCCAGGGCAGGGGGGTTGGAACTCGATGACCTTTAAGATCCCTTCCAACTCTAACCATCCTATGATTCTACTATTTCAGAGTTTCTAGGACATCAGAGATTTCTGGTGGACACAGTCCAGGACTGATGGGAGACCTGCGCACTGTGGGCAGCTTGTGGTTGGGTGGGAGCATCTCCTGCTGCAGCAGCTCCCAAGGAAGCACCCATCCCTCCTAAATTAAACCCTGGATCTCCACTGAGTGCAAAAGGAGGCCAGCTACTCAGCTCATACTGTAGCCATCTAAATTGAAATCCCCTGGTTGCCCAGGGAAGTTGTGGCTGCCCCATCCCTGGAGGGGTTCAAGGTCAGGCTGGATGGGGCTTTGAACAACCTGCTCTAGTGGGAGGTGTCCCTGCCCATGGCAGGGGGCTTGGAACTAGATGATCTTTGAGGTCCCTTCCAACTCAAACCCGTCTATGATTCTACCAGTATGGAAAAAACAAACAAGCAACCCAACAGCAAAACCAGGTCGTGCTTTGGAACCACCTCCATAGGCCCTTTTTGCGGTCGGTGAGGATGGAGGAAGCTAAAAGCACCCCTGCTGGACACACAAGTAATGATCTTTCCCTTGCTCCTCGTTCAGGGAAAATCCCATAAGCCGAGCTTCTGTCCAGTTCCCCCTACAGCCCATTCCTTGCTCAGGGCGACCCCAACACAGATCAATGAGGGAAAACAGCATCTGCTCTCGTGGCACCGACGCTGAGAGGGGTCCCCACGGCAGGGCACGCCGCTCTCCTTCGGGCAGCCATTGGTACTCCCCCACCGCTGCCACCTGGGCAAAACCAAGATCCTCGAAAGCACCTGAAAGGCAGGAGAAACGGCGTTTTTTAACCCCCGTGTCAGAACCTGCCAACGTATTTTACACGTTTGTAAAACAAGCCTGAAGAGAACTTGCAGGAGGAAGGAAAAAAGGCACCTTTCCGTGCTAGACCTGCCCGTTAAAACCTCACTTCCAGCTACATCCTCTCTCCGCTGTTACCGTACCCTCGCACGGAGGGGGGAGGTACAGCCGAGACACCCATCTGCACAACCAACAACCAAACACTAACCACAGAAACCAACTAACCCCCCAAGTTACCTTAAGGGCAGCAGACAGCTCTCGGATCTGCTTGCGAGCCCCAGCAGCTCCCAGCCTGGTTTCTGTAACGCTCACGCTCAAGTATCCCCTTTTCCACCCACCTGTGTCTTTTCTACGCTGTATTTTTCTAATACTGGGAAAAAAACCCCAAAAAAACCACCAAACAAACAACAAGCCCCACCACCACTCACAAAGGCTCTGTGCGAGAAGTCCTATCAGAGACCCATTCATCACGTTGGGAGAACTTGCCGTAGCCACAGTTCATCCCGAAGACCCGCCGAGGAGCTGTTGAAGGGGACTGGAAGCCCCGCTGTGGAAAGCGATCCCGGTATCGCCTCTTGGGAAGGGGCTGCTGTACCTGAAGGGACAAAGAAAATACGACCTCAGGCTCAGACTCAAAGTTCCTCCCGAGTTACATCCCGCCCACGGCGAGTTTTCTCCGCGGGCAAGGAGAAAACTTGCCCCAACTTGCCCCAACTTTTCTAAAGAAAAAATATAAATAAAAGCCCCAAATAAGCAGCCCTAAGGAGCAAGTGGCTTCATAAAGCAAAACCCTGGAGCTCCGTGGAAAGGAAGGCAGAGGGCTGGGAAAAGCAGCAGTTCCCCTCGTTTGTCAAACGAAGGTCTCTCTCTCTCTCCCCACGTTTGTTGCCGCTGCCAAGAGCTCCGAGGTGCGTCCTCTTCCAGGTGACGGGGGAGGTTTGGTGGCCGTAACCCCCTTCACGGCTGCGAGGGGAGACCGTTTGCTGCCTCCCTCGCCACCGACTCCACGGACACGTTCCCTCGCTCTGCGGTGGCCCGGGCTGTCGTTCTGCGGTTGGTTGGTTGTCTCTCTCCTCTTTCACGCCGTGCTCCCTCGTTTGCAGCTGAGGGCGTCCATCCGCAGGGAAATCCCACCGGAATCGTGACTGGTACCTTTTGGCAGAGCCTGGTGGCCGTAGGGCCCTCACAGCTGAGCGGCCGGGACGCGGCACCCTTCTCAAGCCCCTGCAGGTTCATCCTCCAACGTAAACCAGGGCCACCTTCGTCACGTCACCACTTGCAACAGCAGTTTCAGGAGAAAAAGAGCAGACAAGGAGCAATTGTTTCACACGACCGTCTGATGGGCTGCGTGCCACTCAACGCCCCACACAACACAGCCCAGAGGGGTCACCACAACCACAAACCCAGGCTCCGGCCGCAGCCACCACCAAAGCGTTGTCTCCGAAGCCAGAAGGTGCTTTGGGCTACAGCCACGCCGTTTGCCAGCCCGACGTCACAGGACGCCTCCGAAATCTCCCGTGGCACCTTCACCACCCGCCTCCGGACCCCACCACCCACACCGCATCGAAGCCCCGAGGGCAGCAGCCTCTCCCAACCCGGGCTTTTCGGAGCACCGAAGAGAGATGGCAAGCGGCTTATTTTGGGATGGAAGCCTACATTTACGGAAAGGTGCAAAATGTTTTCGTTCACTTCGCTGACCCAGGAGGAGGGGAAAAAACCAACCAAACAAACAAAAGGGCAGGTAATATGAAGCCAGATTCGGTGCATGCGGCACCGAAAATACCCAGCTCTTTGGGTCCGATTTCCCATCACTTCCCACCAGAGACACCGCCCTCTGTAACGAGGCAGCGGTGAGGAACATTAACCATGCCCCCTGCTTGGAAACCACCAGGAGAAAATGAGCCATGACCTTACGAACAGCCCTGAACCCTCCTGAAAAGCCCAGGCCGCAGGCGATGGAACAGCAGCATCTCTCCCTCCCCTTTGCCCCACCATCCAAGCGCTCGTCTCGCCCGTCCCTGAGGTTTTCCCCTGAAAACTTTCCAAATATTTCTTTAATAACCTGCAGAATTGCAACACGCACAAAATCAGGCTCATTAGCCACTAAAAAAGTAAAAAAACCACCTCAGTTTTCCCCAACGCTCTCGCGAAATGCCACTGGAGAACCAGAGAGGGAAAACAAGGGAAGGCTTCAAGTTTTCACTTGTATTTTTTTTTTTTTTATTTACAGGCCGCACAATACATTTTATATACAAATGGCTTAAAATAACAAAGAGAAAGCAAGCTGAAGCAGAACAGTTTGATTATTTTAAATTAGGTTGCCTTGAAATAACTCCTGCAATAAAGCATTCTTCACCCTGATAAGCAAAAGTTAGTTCCATTTCGAAGTCAACCCAAGGTCATTTCATTTTTTAAATACAGCATTCAAGTCAGTTTTTTTCCGGCGGATTCCTTGATTTCGTGACGCGTTTCTGCGCGCACAGAACACCCCAAAACTATCAAGGAGGGAAATAGCCCAAATTTCCTCCTGTAAAACCAGAACAGACTGGAGAAACGTTGTCCGTAGAACGCTCGCGCGTTTCATTAAACACGAAAGAAAATACGTGAGGATTTTTCTCTCTCGGAAACAGAACTCGTGGCCCCAGATCTAATTTGCCCGCAGACAGGAGGTTTCCTATCCTACCTCGGATCACACAATTCTCTGTCAAGCTCACCCCGAGTGTAAACGTCACCAAAAACTGACGCTGCCTCCTGACTCGGAACCGTTGGGAGCCGACACTGCAGCCCAACCTGCCGCCTCCGCTTCCAGAAAGCTCCGTGCGCTGCCGCGGGTACGGAGAGGATTCAACGGGGCCCAGGTCTTAGGGGAACGTAAGAAAATATACAAGTTTGCCATTCTAAAATTCATTTTTTTCCAAACCAAAAAAAATTAAAAAAAAAAAAAAATTATATTAACATTTAACAATGACACATCTTTTTACACCTCTTCCCTAACACTGCTCGTTCCGTGAAAAGGTAACGACGAGCGATCTCGGGATAAAAGCTGCTTCTTTGTCCTTTGGCTGGATTTAAAGTATTTAGCAATAGTCTAAGGGTTTTTTTAAGTCCGGGTCACAGCGCTCCAGTCGTGCTCGCTCTCCTCCTCTTGGTACGGCTCAAGACCACTTCATATAAATAGTGAAGCACTTGCTGCTCCGTAGTCGGTGACTACGGTATTTTGCTACGTTTATTTAGAAATAATACAAACACACGACACTTACTTTTTGATGCAGCGTCCAGGTCTCTGTAGCACGTTTTGGGATCGCAGCAGAGGAAACGTAAACCCCGAGGAATGGCGGGCGAGGGGGGGGGAAAGGAACATAAAGCCACGGCTCCACAGAAAAATGAAGCGGTTTTTTTCAGGATGTCTACTACTGCATCAAAAAAAAAAAAAACCCGCAACAGCCACACGAGGTGAAACGCCAAACGAGGTACAGGCTCGCTCTGCCCGGTGACATTTGTTCAAAAAGGGTAAAATTCTCAACGAACGTAAGCACCTTGTCGTGTGATTGCATTCAGAAGATTTTTTTTGAGAGCTAGTAAGACAGGTCTGGTACAAACGACCTACAGTCCTTAGATCCGGGCAGTTCCCCGGCTCCTAACCTGCCCAGGGGCAACTCCGGGGCCAGGGGAGGAATCCTCCTGCCACGCACCCCCAGGGCTGCCCCACGGAGGGAGGGCAGAGCCCCTGCCCCACACGCAGCCTCCCCCTGCCCCTGGAGGGAAGGCTGTCAGCCAAAGAGCCGAGAAGATCCCCCCGGGTTGCAGAGAAGGCGATCCCTTCCGAGTTATCGTATAGGGAAATACATCAACTTTCCCTCCAAATTACCCCCAGGCCAAAAAAAAAAAAAAAGAAGCCTTCAAAGTCCCAGGTTAGGAATCCTTAAACTCAATTTGGGGCAACGTCACTGCGCAGCGCGCGTCTGCCGCAGCGTGCCAGAGCTTTACTTCTCATTCAGCTGGAAGTCAACTGTCTATGGCACCTCCTTCTCTCTCCTCACAGTCAGCATTACTCGTGCTGGGGTGTTTGGTTTTTGGGTGTGTTTTGGTTTTTTTTCCATTTCACCCGAAATCCCTTTCGGGTGAACGATGCACCACCAGAGTCCTGCCAGCCCCTAAGGAAACGGCTCCGGTCCTTCACACGCGCAGAGGAGACCCACTTCTCTGCGTTAAAGGAGGTGAACTAAATGACTTGAAAATTTACCTCCAAAAGGGAAGCAAGTAAGGAGAGGCAAAAATCTTCCTTGCATTTTTGTCCTGCGAGTCAAATCATTTAGTCCTCCAAGGTCTACCTTTCATTTGAACTTACCTGCTTTTTTTTAGCTAATTATCACCTGCAGTTAATTTTGCAGTGCAGGAGAGTAAACACCAGACTGCACAAAAGCAGCAACTGCTTTGGAATTCTTTCGCTCGATTCTGGAAAAACAAAAAAAAAAAAAAAAAAGCAATCTGTGTGTATCACTGTGGGATTCAGCTGACACTGTCCGTATCTAAACGACGCTAATGAGTTTTGCCTTTAAAATTTTACTAGCAGAAAAAAGCTACGGGGGTGTCCTCACTCAAGGAAAACTATCCAGTGCACTGACATTCACACACCAAGCTCCAAGCTTTAGGGTTTTTTTTTTTTAAGCACAGGCTATTCGGGTCATTAAGTATTTGTTTCTGAGCAGGTCACCTTTATTTTCCGAGGGCTGGATTCTCTGCTGTGCCCGGCGACAGGCTCACAGGGACACCAGAAGCAGCACAACACTCTCTCTCTCTCTCCATTCCTCCTTTCCCAGATCCTCAAACGCTACGTAATTAGCGAAAGGAGTTTCTCCGCGCTCTACAGCGCGGTCGTTAGCCAGATGGGAACCAGGATTTGCAAACTAAAACCAAACCAAAACACCAACAACTTGGCCTTCTATTCTGAAAATCCAAAAAGTCACTGACAAGACTACGTTTGTAATAGTGTAAGTAGAAATTTTACTTTTTAAAAAGTAATAATTAAACACTCAGTTACATAAGGTACCGATTTGTCAACTGGAGAATCAGTTGGAAAATTATTTCCAATATGGGCTTTAAAACATTCTTTTACGTACATGCAAAATATAACCATACCTCCCCTCTCTGCAGGAGAGAGACCACTTGTTGTCAAAGGAAAAAAAAAAACCAAACAAAAAAAAAATCCATGCTGGAAGCTGTAATTAAGCTGTAATTAGTATAAGGAGTGGCTCTTGGTAAGAGGTTTTTTTTTAACTACAGTCATTTTATCCGTTGTTCAGAGAGACTCGATTCCAATATTAAACGTTCTGTGGAATAGCGAATATAAAATTCGATTCATTGGCACAATCACAAGTTTACAGAGAATCAGAACTAGTGTCAAATGTTTTGCCGTTGCCTTAAATACTGCTCATTTTTCCTTTGGTTACTTCCTATTAATGCAGTACTTGCGGTAAAAAGAACCGTGTCAGCTTTTCACACAAAGTAATTACTGCTGTTGACATTTAAGAGAAAAAAAAAAAAAAAACAACAACAAAACTATTTCATCACTTGGGAAGGACATCGAAAGGAGTTTATTTGGCAGAGGAACTAAAACACTACAACTCCAAGAGGGAGCTGAGGAAAACCTACCCTCTTCATTCTTCTCGCTTTCCTTGTCTCTCATCAAGTTCAATGGGGAAATTACGATTTCATCAAGGTAAGATTAGGTCTCTAAATAACTGGCCCACATGAAATAAACAGCACAAGGTTATGACCTATTTGAGTTGCCTATTATTATCTGGATTTTCCTGTTAACTACCTAGGTTTAGGTATTATTTTCGTATCGACCTCTAAAGTACTTCCAAATTTTTGCAGACCTTAAGCTTACATGTTAAGGCACTTACCATTCAAGTAAAACAGTTTTTATATAAACAAGCCTGGGAGATGGAGAGAACATTTTATCAGAACATCCATTCTATTTTTTTTTTCTTGAAAGAAAAAAAAATAACATTGACCAAATATTTATAAAATTTTGCATCAAGAGAAAGGTTGTGTTTTATTATCTGAAATGAGCACAAAGTACACCTTCCACAATAACACTGAAAGCAGTGCAAAGACTGACAGTGACCTTTGACTAAAGGTAGTTCTGTAAAAAGAAAAATACCAAATAAATCAGTGCCCTGCTTTGATTGTTGTAAAATTTTTTTTTTTTACATAAAAGTTGGTCCAAACTTACAAAAAAAGCACAAATGTGCATAGTTCAGAAGATCTGAAAGAGTGCCATAAAAAGCTGATGTCCCTAAATTTAGCAACCACTTAAAACTGCCAAAATACAAAATAAAATTCAGAACTAGAGTTTGTGAACATGTACAATCAATTTATCTAGTTTTTTCAGAGAGCATGAGCTTTAAGCATTTTTAATTTTTCCTACTGTATGCAAGACCCTTTTCCACATAAAAATAAAGCTGTTGAATTAACATTATTCAAGTCTGTTGAACTGCTGCGTTAAACTGCAGCTAGGAAAAAAACAAAAAAACAAAAACAAAACAAAACAAAAAAAAAGTTTTTCCAGATAAAAATGATGTGCCTGAGGAAAAACAGATACTCAATATGGTAATCCTCTGCCTCGCCCTCTCACTGCGGATGTGCTAATGTGTCCCCTGTATCCTTGGGAATAGCCGGGTCCTTGGGCAGGAGAAGTCCAAGTCTGTCCATGCATGTGGCTGATGCCACTGGGATTTTCCTGTAAATTGCTTCCGTAGCTAAAGTTGTGCATCTTTGTGGGCAAAGAGTGCGTACCCTCCGGCCCTGCGGAAGCGTCACTGCTGCTCCCCAGAACGGGGATGGGGCCGTGGCTGTATTCAAACCTATGGTCTTTATCTCCACTAAACAGCATGGGGCCAGCGTTGAGGTAAATGTCTCCGTAACCAGTTACTGAGCTGGGAAAGGATTCTGAAAAGGCCGCCGGAGGAGGGGCACCACCCGAGTGAGATGAAGCAGTACTGTAGTTATCCAAAGGCTGAATATCCGAGTTTCCAAGGAAGCTCCTCCTTTCTAAAGCTCCTGATGACCCGCTTCCTATTCCATCGCTACTGCCGTAATGGGCAGATGAGAAGGAAGATGATCCAAAGTTATCCTTGTAGTCTGGGCCTGTGATGTAGGAGTCTCTAGCCTGGTAATCCACACTCGGTTGGACTGGCTCCTCCGTCGTCGCCTGAGCTTGATGCTGAGCAAGCAGCTGGAGAAGAGCTGCCTTCACTCCTGCGTGAGGATCTGTTCCTGAAGAGTTACTTATAGGCAAATGCTGGTTCTCTGTCCGATAATCAAGGTCTTCATCGGTGAGAGGTGGAGGCTCCGGTGGCTCTGGGGGACGTTGGTCTGGAGGCAAGATCCGAGGGCGTTCTTGTTCGGGTGTTCGGTTTAGAAGCCTCATCTCGGACTGCCTAACCAAATCCTCTTGACCTAAGCAGATGAAAAAGAAAAGCTTTGAAATAAAAACATACAATAACAATAGCAGAAAGGAAAGGGCTCTTTCCTGGAACACCACAGCGGTTTGTTACTTCAATTTGCATTAACTTATTAATTAAACATATCGGTAGTAGGACAGATTATTTTGGAGAAGGCAACAGCTCATTTGCCTCAGGAGGGTGATGCAGGTTTCTCCTCACAGCAAGATTACCAAGCAAGCAGTTTAAATAAAACGGTACATGTTCTTTAAAAAAAACAAAAACCAACAACCAAAATAAAACTCAAGCAACACAAACACTAGAAAATTCAAAGAGGGATCAAAAAAGATTTGCAAATAGGGATAAAAGTCTTCAGGGACAAAAGGACACCCTACCAAGGAACAATGCAAAACCTAAGGTTAAAAAAAACCACATGAACAAAAAAACACCACCCAAAAAAAACCTCAAAAGACATCCCCAAACCACTTCAGAATATTTCTTTCAAGAGCTGCAAACACCGCAGAGCAATACATAAACCGCCATATAATAAACCCACAACAGTAATCCAGTAAGATCAACAACAGAGCTCTAGAGTTTGAGAAGACTCAGGAACCCATCACCATTCCCCGATGGAAACCTTCAACCATGTGTGTTAGCAACAGTTACGGGTAACCACTTAAAGAATCTGACACCAAGCAATTGCTCTAGTCAGCGTTAAAAACAAAAATAAAATAACCGAAATGTCTCCAAAATAGGCTTCACCTAAACACACAGGCAGAACTGGCAAATCCCATCTCTGAATTTGCTAGAGAAGACTGTCTTCACCATAAACACCACTAAGAAAACCCCAAGCACCCAGAATGACCCCCAATGTAACTGTCTCATCAGAAACACCACCAGCGTTTGTGTAACCTCTTAGGATGGGGCTCACCTTCTGCTCTGTCTGGGTGGCACCTCCTACAGCAAGACACAAACTCTACGATCCAGACATCAGATGTGATCAAACGTAAATCGATTTAATCACCTCTCCTATACTCACACAGACTCATAGTTAACGCCTTAACTCTTTCTCCCCAAACCGTTACGTCTCCAGTGCTCGGGGGTACCCACCAGTTAGCAATAAAGACCTCCAGTACCTGCAGACGTATATAATGACTTGATCAGATGTGGGTAGCCGGGTGCCGGAGATTCCACGTCGTCCCGGTTGACGGACAAGGGAGTGGTGGGCTCTGGAGGCTGCCTGAGTTGTAACGACATTTCATTTCCTGATCCGTTTTCCTTCTCCTCCAAGGCAAAATCTTTCTGTTTTGTTTGCTGAGCCTTTATTAACTGCGACAACAGAACAGCAAACGCACTCTGCACAGCTGCCTGGGCAGCATCAGTCTCAACTTTAGGCTGACTCAGCTGAGCGGGTGGTACAGGAGGTTGGGTGACGGTCGGCTGTTTTAGGGACTCCTGTTCCGGCAGTGGTGGCGGAGGCGGCGGCGGCTGCTGCTGCTGTTCTGACTGTTTTTCACCTGCTGACAAAATTCCAGCAGGAAGATTTATTTTATTTAGTTGCTGCTGAGTCTCTGGGTTTACCTTAATATTCAACACTTGGGCAAACTGTGCCAAACTAACACTTGTTTTAGACTGTAGCAGGTTTAGCAGGATTGCCACTTCATTCTGGTTTAACTGCTGTCCAGTGCTTGTTTTTGCTAAAGACAAAAAAGGTGGTTTTAAGTATTATTTAGAACTGGCACATTTCAGAAACTCAAAAGTAAGACTAATCTAGCATGGCTGACACAAATGGCAAAGCATGGGTTTGGACAACACAGAAATGGAATGCTTTCACATAGGAACTGCCTTTGTGGGAGCACCTATAGGAAATGGAATAGTGAGATCCAATATAAAGAAAGTGACTTCCAAGGGGTGCACACACGCGCTCGGACAAATGAGAAACATCAAGCTGGAGCTCAATTTTCCACCACACAACTAAGCCGAGGCTTAAGGCCACCTGCTCTCAGGCAGCTGTAAGATTTCCAATCCCCGCAAAATTTCCTATCTTTGACGTATCACATCCCTCTGTTAACAAGCAGCCATCTGCAAAAGGCATTTCCAGTCGTATTCTGGCCCGTTCCAATTCAGCATCTGGATTCCAACACCTGCTCAAGTGACCAGGCTCCAGGTGACCCAGAAGCCAGCAATATAAATGCAAAAAGCAAATGCTGAATTTGAAGGACAAGAAGTCAATTAGCGAGCAGCAGGGAAATGCAGGTTTGTGACAATATGCAATTTCTTCAATGAAAGGGAGCTTGCCACAAATAAGAGGAGGTTGTGATGATGCAGGGGAATGTGAATAAGGAAGTCAGAATATCAAAGTAGTTTCTTAAGTTTCAAACACCCACTGCGGTAGTTTATTTTGAAAGGAGAAGTGAAGCAGCATGAATTTCAACATGCCCTGTGAGTAGATGACTTGGGCAAGAAAGCAGTTAAAAATTAAAAAATGAGAGTGTGTGTATTTATTAGAGTATTTATTAAAAAAAATGAAAAAATGTGTGAGTGTGCTGGAAGAGCCCTGATTTTTTTTCATCCAGACCAACACAAACACATTCTGTCCTCTTCTATCCCTGCCATCCTGCTAATTCACGAATATATTAATTCACAGCAGACTAATTCAAAGCCATGATTCAAAAAAAGGTCACACACAAAAATATTCAGTATTTGCCTTGCAAGACTAAGAGCAGCACAGCTGGAAAGTGCTGCAAAACCCACAACCCACTACCCTGCTTGTGGATGTGCACCAGGATACAAAAGCACTTGGAACCTACTCAGGCAGGATCCAGGGACATCACCAATTTGATATACTTATAAAAATATAAAAATAAAACTACCTTTTATTTGGCAATACAGAAAAAACCATAACTTCTACTGCTGGCTCTCACTCAGATGTCACGCTTAACAGTTGATTTTGGAACATCTGAGGATGTTATGCTCAACATTCAAACTTCACTCATACTCTCAGTGAAAATTCAGCAGAAAAATACCAAACGGGGAAACTAATCTACCTATTCCATACTCTTTGGTTGGTTTCAAGTCCATTCCAAGAGCAAACCGTATTTTAGGAAACGTGGCAATTTCTACCTTAACAGAATTACTGAGCTCTACATAACTCCTGTTAAATTGTAAAATGCAATAACCAGGGCTCCCATTCATAAATCAGAATATTAACAATTGATCCGAGGTGGTTTTAACATCATCTTTTGGGGTGCTCAGAAACAAATGCAGTCGTTTTGTTTAAAGCACGCATTTGTACGTAGAGTTCTTTAGTGTGCTTTAATAAGGATATTAGCTATGGTGAATTATGGCTTCCAGAAGCGTTTGCTTCATAAAGAAGCCACCTCTACGCTGAACTGCCTAAGCTCCACTGAAAATTAAATTGTCTTCTTTTTCACCTGGATATATTTTTCTATGCACGTGTGGGCAAACAGCAATATAGGTCTGAATGATTCCTTCTCTATTTGTCTAGTTTATTTTCCATGGTTAGTATTAATAACTAATAAACATAGTAGTGTCTCATTGGCCCGCCTGTTATAAAAACACAGAAAAGAGCTACTGTCCTTTGGACTCTTTAAACTTCTATAGAGTTTTCATTTGGGGGGGGGGGGGAATTTTAAGGGCTACAGAAAGTTATCCTTGAAAATGCTGTCAAGACTTTAGTCTAAACATACAGACTGGCAGAAGCTCATGGCTGGCTTACAGTGAGAAACAGGATGAACAGGAGCAAGAGGCAATAAATTGCAATAACAGATGATCAAAAGAACTATTTTCTATACATCTTTGCACAGAGTGTTTGGAGCTCTGTTCTACTGTTACATGCAGAGTTGATTCAAGATGGTTAGTATTAAAGAATTTTCAGGTCATGTTGAATGTATTTCCTGTTTTCCTTCAGCTGGACTAGGGTTATCAGTGCCATAGGATTTATGGTCACTTTGCACAATCAAAAATGGTCTAAATGAATACCTGAGAAGTTTAATTCGGTATTGTTCGTCTGTATATTTCTACCTATTATGAAGGAACGATCGCCGAACTGCTGAGTATCTCAAACGGTGTTCACACAGGAAACCATTACTTCACTCTTTATATGCATAAAATTGGCCTCCAAGCAAGATACTTCAGTTAAGTTAGAATCATAGAATGGTTTGGGTTGGAAAGGACCTTAAAGATCATCGAGTTCCAACCCCCTGCCTTGGGCAGGGACACCTCCCACCAGAGCAGGTTGCTCAAAGCCCCATCCAGCCTGGCCTTGAACCCCTC
>JAOXNO010000013.1:53759009-53773064 GCA_028565335.1 Limnodromus scolopaceus | reverse complement strand
GGATGGGGCAGCCACAGCTTCTCTGGGCAACCTGTTCCAGTGTCTCACCACCCTCACAGCAAAGAATTTCTTTCTAGGATCTAATCTAAATCTCCCCTCTTTCAATTTAAAATCATTACCCCCCGTCCTATGGCTCCACTCCCTGACAAAGAGTCCCTCCCCATCTCTCCTGGAGCCCCTTCAGGTACTGGAAGGCCATTACAAGGTCTCCCTGGAGCCTTCTCTTCTCCAGGCTGAACAACTCCAACTCTCTGAGCCTGTCCTCAGAGGAGAGGTGCTCCAGCCCTCTCATCATTTTCATGGCCCTCCACTGGACCCATTTCAGAATTAATGGCTGTGCAATCTACAGAGGTAGCTACTTCTTGTTACGCCAGATTTTGGGGTGGGTTTTTTGGTACTTATCTTTTTTTACAACTTAGTTCAGCCCCAACAACTTGGAAAGCTGAAGACTAACACAACATGCAGAGGGAATCTGTTTAATTTGAAATGTCCTAAAATCTGCCTTCTAAATGACTTATATCAATACCGATAAAGCTCCTTCAATTTACAGAGATTGTGAGGAACTTACAGCAGCAGCTGATTTGTGGGATTACAAAAGAATTATAGATAAGCAAGAGACAAAATCCCTTTAAAGTACAGAGCAAGGTAGTTGCTCTGACCAGATTGAAAAATTAAGTAAAACTTAAAAGGAACACCTAATTTCCAAAAGCAAAGCTAAATCTTCTGTAACAAAGGTTTAACTTACAATACTGTTCCTCCCTCAAGAATCCAGGAGACGTCAGTACTGTGAAAATAATATCTAAAAATTTCTAGAGGTGCAATCCAAGTAGAGGGTAATTATAAGAACCGAAAATATTACTGACCAAGTGCTACACTAGAGTTGCCCTGAGTTTTGAGTTGGGAAGAAGTTTGCATGCCTTGTGGGGTGTTGGTTCTGCTCTCATCCATGCCTAGAGAAAGATCCTTCCTAGGGACTTTAGCTGCTGTCGAGTCATCAGTCATGCCCATCTGCTTCTGTCTTCTGCGTTTCTTACTCCACAGCTCATGGCAATCCTGCCACAAAGGAAGGCTGCAAAAAATGATTGGAGATAATCAGTTTTATCCCAGAATTTCTTTTTTTCATTTTTTTTTTTTAAACCATGTTTGTTAAATAAATGCTCAAATTATACATAATGTAACTTTCGAAAGAGGAACCTACTGGCACTCAGAAATACATCAGAAAACACTAAAAACCAGCAAAATCTCAGATCTGCTTTTTCCAGCTGAAATCTCTTCACTGATTGCCTATTTCAGAAGCACAGCTCCCTCTGGCAGAAAAGGGGAACATATCTCTTAAAATGACAACCAATGTTACTTTCATGCATTCCTACTTATGAAAAGCCTAATTATTTGTGTAATCAAAGACTTCAATATCAATGCTGCACACACTATAAACCAGAATTAGCAGAGTAACAGATAACAGTTTTCATTTGAAAGTGGTTCTTTTTTTTCAGGGTCCACACGTCCAATTCCTTTTGTCCACTTGTAAAAATACCACCGCTTAATGAGTTCAAATATTTGTCCACAGTAACAGACACGGCCACCTAGTATTTGTAGAATCATAGAACTGTCTAGGTTGGAAGGGACCTTGAAGATCATCTAATCCAACCATCAACCTAACTCTGATAAAAAACCAGAGTTGTACAGCACAGATAACCAAGAAAGGGGGTGGGGGGGTGGGGGAGAAGAGAGCAAGGAAAAAAAGTTGCAGGAGAAAATAGCACTTGACACTAGCAAAGTTAGGATACCAGTAAGAACAAGGGATATCCCAGTCCTTTAAGACTGCTAAAAACAGAGCCAAAAGTCTCCTAAGGAAGTCATCTGCCACCAGTTCTGTCCTTCCATTCCTGTTCTCTGCGGGCATCCCAATTCTGATTTCCTGCGGAACACGGAGACCCACCCCACAGATGGCACTAAAAATAGTGCCTATTTTTATTATTTTCCTGTTACATATTGTTATAACTGTTTGAGCAGTTCCCTCACCCAGGAACATGGAAAAATGAGGCGACAGAGATGACAAGAGCCACTGGAAAGGCAATAATGACAACTGCTTCCTTTATTCTCTCCCTCCACATATCAGGTCAAAGACCTGCCAAGTATTTAGTCAAAACCAACTGGAAGCAAACAAGAGCTCATTGTGAGAAGTGTCCTGCAGTCCTTGCAATCAGCCCTGTCACTTTCTTTGAATGAACAGCTCTTGCTTCCCAAAGCAGAACATTGTTGCTTCGAGAAGAACAGTCAACACTTTCCTGTGCATGCTCTGTCAGGAGGAGTGTAGTTCCTCTTCATTTTTTAAAGAACACCAACAACTGGCTTGTTCTGAATTCCCAGATATCAGCTTCTAGAAGAGATGCATTACCAAACCCCCGATAAAACCCAAATTTCTTCCCATTCACTTATTTTAACACGCGTATAAGCAACACGCCGCACAAATGGCTCTGAGATTTTAGCGAATAGCCTAAGATTGCTGATTTCTGAAATTCAAAGAGTGTATGTCATCACATTCAGGCAATGAAAGCTCACAGCCACATGTATCAGAAGCATTAGTAACAACGGCGTGTATGGAACAGGTAAGTCTCAAAAGACTTCATTTTTAATGAATTCTTAGATAAAACACAAACACTTTTCCTAGTTGGTAACTAATTAAAAAGAAGTCAGTACAGGCTGCCTTGAAGGTACAATTTACTCAAACAATATTAAATGGTCTATGTTTCGACAGTTATCTTGAGGGAAGAATGAAACCTGCAGATTCTCTAATACCTTTTCATTGTTTTCCTCATGACCATTTCCAATATGATTTGTACTGATTAAAATGACAATTAAATCACTGCAAAACCCCTGCTGAACATTGCAATACACTTCCTCTCAGAAAAACTGACAGGAAAAACCCCCCACAAAAGTATTTCACTTCTGCCTATAAAACCAAGATTCTCATCTGGCACAGGAAATGATTTATGGTATTTCACTTTAACTCTCAGGTACCTTTGCAGAATTCTATACCCAGTGTCATTCTACCATCAAAGAAGGCAATTCAGATTCATGGAGGACCTCAAAACCCTTGGAAAAAGTAGACACCGATAAAAAGAGAGAAAAGGACAACGATGGTTTTTCAGTATTAAGAGCATTTATGTAACAGGTTTTTTTTTTTTGAAGGTACTAACTCAGTAACTAGTTCTAGGAATAATAAATTAAACAGTCCACAGATCCTCACAACCACTGCTATTGTGGTGTAAGAGTCGCTTCAGCTGCACAACCATTTTAATGCAGAGTCACCATTAAACAACTGTACGTATCAACATTTGTTCTGCCGCCATCTACTTTAACTGGAGCTTTAACAAGGAGCTTCATGAAATCCGTTCACATTTCACAGAGGTGAGGAAATCACTTACTCTGGAGGAGGCATTTTAGAGGGTTCCACGTCTCGCAGAAACTCGCACTGGAGAGCTTGTTCGGCCGTGCAGCGCTTGCTGGGATCCAGAGCGAGCATATAGTCAAATAAATCTAACGCAGCTGGTGGGATGCTACAAAAGAGCAAAACGGAGAAAAGCATCCCATTTTAATTTCGAATCACCCACTTCTGCGCAAAATTTTAATAAACAACTCCCTTCCAAAGCAACTGAGCATTAAATCCTTGGATAACTTACATCCTAACAAAACCCGCTTGCAACTTGAACTTGGTAGTAAGAGGCAGAGATGAACTTCACCTTTTATTACCTGTGGTAGCAAATAACCCAAGCTTTCTTTGTTTTGCGTGGTTTAATTGCCTGAAACGTTACCCTTACAAACCCCCCCCACGCTGTTTAAAGCCAAGACTATATTGTTACTTTGCACTTTGGAATTCAGCACCAGGGAGTCGCAGTTTTGAGTGGTCCACGGACGATAATTCTATCGCTTTAAAGATATGTCTCATTAAAATGAACAGGATGATACATTTCTCCTGAAACCCACAGTAACTGAAAGAGGGGAACAAACCCTTTAAAATGAGCTTACAGCTGTTTTCCATAACTTTCACGTGTGAGATTTGCACAAAACTAGTCCGATGGTAGTACTTTACAATACATGGTTCAGATAACGCCTCTGTGTTGAATGAATTTATGACCCCAAAGACCATAATGTTAACCAGACTACATATTTAGCTGTAGCCAGTTGTCCTAATAAAAAAAACCAATTAAGTACTCTGAGCTGGTTTTTTGGACAGGGACAACAAGCAGGTGTACCAATCACGGAAAACAAATGTTTCTTTAGGTGAAAGCTGACAGGTAGCCAAAACTTTAGGGCCCTCTACCCTCTTCTTGAAGCTCCTATTAAATAAGGGTTAAGACAAGCTCTGTGGGTAGCAGGGAAAGGATAAGAACCTAAAGCCATTTTTCTTTACAGTTAATCTATGTTCATTTTCCAGAAAACAGTGAAGTTCGTAAAGTCTCCAGGAAAACTTAACGCTATCACAGCTGAAGAAACTAATTCTTCATCCTTACAAAGCAAACTCTTCTCTCAATTTTCGACGATACTGCTTCTTTGGTTTCATTGTGTTGAAATAAGCTAATTTTATAACATCAGGCCACACTGCTGGACAAGGACTCCCGCAAATTCGGCTGTATCAAAAAGAAGAGAAAAAAGGGTATGAGATCCACAACCACAAGCGAGCACAGCTGTCATTTTATTCTTGCATGTACAATGAATATAAAAATAATATTTAATTTTAAGGTTTGGGTTCTTTTCAGCTAAAATGTCTCTACTCTCCAATGCCCAACACCGTTAAATGATGGTGAATTGCCTATGAAAGAATCACCCGGCACAGACTAAACTTACTTTAAGAAGTCCAATGTCTCTGCCTCACCCCACCCCAGGCATCCTCCACACAAATGTTTTGAAACGCTTAACCAACGATGTCCAGACAGTACGCCAGCTATTTGACTTGAAGAGCTGGATAGCCCAGATTTAGAGCGCTAATTAACTTCTATGTCCTTAGTTCCCAACGCCAGTGAAGAAGGATACAACAAATGGCTGAAAAAGCACTTTTCACTGAGAATTTAATTGACACTGAAGACATAAGGGGGAAAAGAAAAATCTCAGTAAGGCCTACGGGCAGAAGCAAGATCCAACCACTAGAAAGCCTGCATATTTTTTTATTTCAGTTATGAGTTTTATGTCTCGAGCCTCATCTATCTCTGCAAACGGAGTTGCCCACAGTCTTATTCCTCCCCCTTCATCCCCAACCAAGGATGGCTAAGCACAGGTTGACAAATACCACACTTCTGACCAGAACCTTCAGAGGCATTTTACCATATATGCAAGGTTTTAGACTCCGATGCAGGCTATCAGAACAGGACATTTGGTGAATACCTTTCCCTATTTCACCCTTCTCATTTTTTAGACTTAAATTGTTAGTGTAAGAGACCTAATGATCTATTAGTTAAGCCCTGACTGCTGCACAAACCAAGCTGACTTTACACCGGTTGAGGTATGTAACTTTCAGGAGGAAAAAGGAAATAATAAATCTATCTTTTCCTATCAGAATTTACTTCAGCTCTATCTTTGAATGTTAATATTAGAAAAAATAAATGTAGTATCGTTGACTGTAACATGATGGTGGTAGAGGTGTTGACTAAATTGATATATTACATTTAAACAGCCAAAAATGAGTAGGATCAGTGAAGAGGAAAAATGAACTACCAACAGGAGCTTCCGGCAGGAGAAGGAAATCACAACATTTTATTTTGCTGTACCAGAGGTACAACAGAAGAGGAAAAACTCCAAATGACTGCACTGTGATGTGCTTCAATGCCATCTAGTGCTCAAAACCAAAAATTTCCCAACTCACAAGTTTAATTCTTATGCTGAAAATGACCACTGATATTCTTCGCACCTCCTAAAAATTTCATTTTTCCAGGCCAGCTAATAAACACACTACAAAAAAACAGGCTGATTTTTAATCTGTTTTGAAAAACATCTCAATATATAACTTCAGAATGTTTTCTATTCATTCAATTTTTAAAATAATGTTGACCATTTACTGTTCAGGTTCTATAAGTTCTGTAGGACTCGCCCTCTTTTCCCCCTCACTTCTAAGAAGAGGACCTTGCCTCACTTAGGAGGTCAATTATGATATTAGAATTAAGAGCAACTTTTCCTTGGTGAATACAGGGGGGAAAAAAAAGATGCCCTAGTTCAATGGAGTTATATAGATACCATTCTATGATTTATTGAGATAAGGAAAGAAACAAAATTTTTACCTCCACAAAGTGTCTGCCAGCTTGTAATGGAACAGAAATATTCCCACAGAAATAATAAAGCCCAGGTGTGTATGTGGAAGGCTTGAAACAAGAACTCAAGGCCAGTAACACTCCAACTACCTGCTCCTCCCCAATCCCAGTTGTCCCTACTGTTGCCCATGTTTTCATTTTGATTTGCTGTGAGGAAGTTGAAATATCACCTTAAAAAAATAAGGGGCATTTTAACTACTCTCTCCGTACAACTTCAGCAACTTCCAGCTGCTCTACAACACACCCTCTTACTATTCAACCGTTCATTACTAGGACCACAGAATACTCACAAAAGAACCCTCTCTCCACATCCAAGCACAAGTCACTCTCTTTACTTGCCCCTCAAAATCTCTAACATCTCACTCAGGGCAGGAACTGGGTACTCGTTAATGTTCGCACCTACTATGTGATAGCGCTTGCAAGTTACCTTATAAGTTCCAGTTGAGCAAGTTCTTGATTTGCTTGAAATATTGGCTTTTTTGTAAAAAGTTCACCCAGGATGCAGCTGTAAAAGAATTTCGCACAATTCCATCATTATGGCTTTCAATATAGATTGATAGAAACATTTCAAGATTTATTTTTGGTTTGTTATTATGCTTGCTACACTTCTGTACCAAACCCTTACCCACAGCTCCAGACATCGATGGCTGGTGTGTATCTTTCTTCTCCAAGCAGCAGTTCAGGAGGCCGATACCATAACGTAATAACTTTGTTGGTATACGGTCGGCTGTTGGGGGGAGGAAAAAAAAAAAGAGAGGACTATCATTTTATTCCCATCTCATTTCTGAAAAAGTGATACTTTTGAGGATTTTACTTCTGTGGTGCTGTTTAAGAACAGTACAAGACCTGCAAAGCTGCAACTGCACAAAAGCAAAGGCAACTGTCCGATCAAAGTTATCAAAGGACAGATTGAGGATGTAATACTCTATGTTTCTTACACTGTTAGTCATTTCAGGGGAAGGGCCTGCTTGGATAAAACCAGTAACTTCTAGGCAACCATTAGAATGCTGAATACAGAGTCTCTGCAAGCATTTAGAAAAGAAGAAAAAAAAGTAACTTTCCCCTCTGTAAGCAGGAGTAAATGAGACAAAGCCTTTTTCTTCAACTACATCCTTCAACAATTTTGATTTCAAAGCCTCGAATGCTTCCAATATCTTCCTATATTTCATAACATCTTTAATTCTCTACAGAAGTTTTGGTCACTGGGAATAATCTTTTCCACTCTCACGCTAAGGAAGAGATCTCCACTATCTTAGACACACATCTATTTGTGGACAGGCTGAGATACAGCATCAACAGTTCAGAACGGAAGGCAGAAAACAGATGTTAGGTTTTAGTTTTGTCTCGATCAGGGTGTCTTAAAAGTCATCTCAAAATTCTTCCAGTATAAATAATTCACTCTTACCAATGCTAGGTAACTCCAAACAGAAAGCAGAGTAACATTAAGGACGGAGTTTGAGTAATTGTAGCAAAGTCTAACAAGCTCTTACAACATACTCACTGGGACAGGTATCGTTTCTGCAATCACCCAAGTCTCTTTTTCATTAAGAAACTCCCCAACTCCTTTTAAAAATGTGGTATGTTTTTGGAAACAATCCCATCATTTATCATATTTATCTCTGCAGCAAGCATTCCTCTATGAAATGTTTACACAGTACGGACTTTCTCTACAGATACACCACTCGTATATATTAGTATATGGTCCTTTTTATTTGAACAGATGTTTTCTTACACAATCTGTCATATCTCCTACTCCAAACATATTAAATCCACCAGAATAACATTTAAAAGAGCACAGCTACAACAACCGATAGGAATTTATTTAAAATTAAATTTTTTATTTCCTCCACGTTACGCTCCTATAAATTCTGTACCCTTTTGAAAAGTATGTAATTCTAAACAACAATAAACCAAATGTAAAATACAGTAATTTAAGGCAGCAGCTATTATACACTTGTTGGTATATATTAATTACATCCGTTACTACAGGTCAGAAGCTACTCAGAAGGAAAATGAATGACAAAAGAATTGTCAAAAATCTGCTAATGAGATTCTAATTATCCTTCAAAGTTCAACTGGCAATTCTATTAGCCAGCATAATTACATTTTAATCTTGGTTTCATTTATATATAATGGCGTAATAATAATGTTGCTCTTTCATGTACAGTAAAATCTGCTATTTGCACTATAAAGACACTGAACTTTCAATTGTAAAATTCCTAATGAACAGTTAGTTTTACAAGCAAAATTTAAATCAGTTTAAAAACAAACATTTAAAAAAAACATTATAAACCAGAGGGGAAAAAAAAAGTTAGGTGAGTTTGGTGCACATTAAAATAAGACAGGATGGCATCAATCCCTTTTATTATAAATACATCAAAAAAAATTAATTACCCAGCAGTTGCTTAAGATTATCTTTACCCTGCAATATACTCAACAATTTTCATACCTGTACTTAAGCATATATTCCTGAAATAACAGCTCAGAAAACAGTGAAACTATCGCTACCAGGTTCAACAACAAGCTCAGAGCTCAGCGAGAAAACAATAAACTCACCGAGCTAACATTATGGGTATTATTTCCCAAATTAGGTATGCAGAAATCAAAATAAGCTCAGGTAGCTAACATTCTCTGTATCTAACCACCCGATGCACATACCACTGTAATAAGCATTCAGCCTGAATTTTGAAAATCCAGTTCCACGTGACAAACACATAACATTACAATGCAAATACTGGAGTTCTTACTCATAAAAAACTGTGCACCTGTTTCCTGGAGTACGAGCATAACGAAGCCAAGAACAACAGAAGCACAAGTCGCAAGATGTTTCAGAATAGCTTTTATTTAAACTCATATCTCTGTTTCCAGCAGATTTAACAGCACTGACTGCCTGAAGAATACAATGAACCTCTTCAAATGTAAGGTTAAATCTTACACGAAAGTAATGCTTTTTGAAAAGAAACTGTATGCCAATTTACGTTAGAAATAAGGTATTAAATTTCTTTAAATAAACTCTTCCTAGGTATGCCAACAGAAAGAATACGTTTACAGAACCAGAAACTAAAAGTAAAAACCTATATAATGATGCAACCTACTTAAGACTGCAACTCTTCATTTCCAATCAATATATTGATTGGAAACTCTCTGTAGTTATTTATCCAGAACACTTTGAAAAGCAATACACTTGCACAAAGAGACTTTTGTAGTTTTATGCAGTGTAAGACAACATGCACTTCTTTCCATTTCCTAAGCCATTACGTGTATTACAGTACAGTAACATCTCTGAACAAAACAGTCATCTTTTCTGGCCCTCATAATACTTAAGAGTTACGCAGAAAGATTAAACTTCTAAATGCTTTTTCACAGTATAATTATATCTTACCTTTCTTCAGAGTTGTACAGCCGGGCAAGCCCAAAATCTGCAAGCTTTATCTGCCCTCTGGTGGAAAAAGCAAAGAATTGTTTAGTGGTTAATCCTGTTTCGATAGATTTCCTCCCCAAAAATCAGGCAAAGTTTGAAATTTTGAGACAGCTGCAACTGATCTTTACCAAACCACATTAAGGAGGAGGTCATGCCTTACAATCCACGCCTCTCTTCAGTAAACAAATACACTCGCTTACTGAATTGCAAAGACAAAGTAAGCAAAATGAGGTATACTCCTCAAATGGTATTTACATCACTGGATGTTAGTCCAAATCTAGGTGTCTAAAGTATTCAAATCAGTAACTCTGCAAGAAAAAAAAAAAAAAAAAAAAAAAAAAAAAAACGAGGGAGAAAACTGCTTTTCTCATGCTTTACTGCTTGCGTAGGCATTTGTACAACAACTATCAGCAGTCATACCTCCTTCTAGGAAACTGTCCTGTTCTCCCCTCTTGTAAAGTTTAAATACAGCCTTTAAATCAGGGTGACCGACCAGATAAGGGCTTCTATTTTTGCCAGCAGCCAACTTGCTGAATGACACAACCCCTAACCCCTTCTTGAGATTTTCCCATATGAGGGGAAAAGTAGAAGACGCAGAGCTCTCGCCCGGCAGTTTCCACAGCTAAAAGGCACTGCTCAATGGCCAGAAGCCCCTGCCATCCCTAAAGCCTGGATGATTTAAACAGAAAGGTATCTGCAAGCTTCCCTAATATGTGAAATGAGTGTTGGAATGTTGTGTGGAGTTTCTGTTTTTCTATACTCACAAGCTTTTAAAACTCCTGTCACTTTCAAAGACAGCAAATGTCACTTTCAAATAGTTACTTTTATCGAATTGGGGCAAGACCAGCTGATGTGTGTAAGAGTGACTATTTTATGGTAATAAAATATACAGGTTATCCTTCCCATTCCATTTTCCCCCCAGATGTGTGCTTGGAATTGCTGTAATGCTTGGAGAACCTCCCCAAAAAACAAAGAAATGTCTCCCTCAAATTTACACACTTATTCCTCAGAGAGTGTATTTGTGGAAGACCAATGAATTTTTGACCAAAGACATTTAAGATGTGTACCTAAAAGATACATAATCCATGTGTTTGGCTTCAGGCTGTAACTGGTACTGGGATTTTAGAAACACTGTCTTGCAATTATTCAAATCAACTATCAACTTTTTCTTGCTCCAGAGGGAACATCTAAGGATGCTCAAAAAATAGCCCAGGGGAAAAAACTTAAGCCAGAAACTAGTCTGATGTTAGCTCAGTATAAGGAAAAAAAAAAAAAAAAAAAAAAAAAAAGAGGAAAAAAGGGTAAATTAAATTTAAGTTGGAGAAAGCTGGGACAAAACTAGACCCTTACCAAAAAGAAATCCATTTCATCTCCAACTGCAGCAGTAGATTTTTAGGGAGAACACGTGAACCCGCTCACTTTGGGGCTCGTTTTCCTTATACTTAACCACCACCCACATTCATTGTGTTACAGATGCTAAAACAGGTATTCCTGTCTATTCCCTTCAGCAGGTGTTAATGATCCTGTCCATGAATGCGTCTCATCTTGAATCTTCTGACACTACGTGGAAAACCTCCTGTGACAACAAATCTCAGAAACTGACTACCTGCTCTGTAAAGATACTCTTTTTTGCCATTAGAAACCTTGCTCTTACGTTCGCTCCATGGTTTTACTACTGCTGGATTCGACAAACAGTTCTGTCCTGAACTTATCCACGAGCTTCACGCGGGCTTTTTATTTGCTGTTGTTAATCACTGAACAAAAGCGTGTTTACTAATACGATTTGTCATTACAAGCGGTCAAAGAAGTAAGAAACAAATTCTTCTCCCTGTCTGCTTATGGCTATAACTGCAAGCCAAAGCATGTTTGAACACGCCTGATTGAGTATCCTTTTAAAGCATCATCCCGACTGAGGAAGAGAAGGAGCTCAGAATTGTCATGAGGAACCAGCCTAGCCACACTTCAGCTTGAAATGAGATGGCAAAAAGGATACATATCAAACGCTTATGTCCTAAAATTCTGGTTTAGTATATTTGAACTCAGATAATTTCCCCCCTACTCTGATATAAAAGTTTCAAGTTTTAATCCAGCTGTTCTAACACAGATAAGTTTAACAAACAATTGCAGGATGCAGTGTTAAGCAGGTAACATTACCCAATTAGTATTTTACAGTTGCTTTCAAAGAAACTAGGCAACCTAAAAAAAGGTTTTGCTAAGGATTTAAAGCAAGTAGACCGTGAAAATGAAATGAAAGATTTCAATGTGACATTAACATACAATTTTCTTACATACTTTAAGTAATATCCATACCTATTATTCAGTAGAATATTTGAGCATTTGATATCTCTGTGCAAAAAGTTCTTCTTATGGCAATAGGCCAAGCCCTCCATCAGCTGTCTCATAAAAGATTTAATATGATTTTCATTAAAATGAACCAAACCAGATTCCAGCAGTCCCATCAAGTCATGGTCCATATATTCAAACACCAGGTAAAATGCACCTAGGAAAAGAAACAGAGAGCATTTAATTTAACAGCAGTCCAAAGCATTGCTGCTCCCTACTTTTGAAAGTTGGAAGTATTTTTCACAAAACTATTTGCATTTTACACAGTATATATAACTGTACAGCAATGAAATATAGTGCAGTAAAAATGTTTCAATAAAATTGCTTTTCCCTGTAAACAATTACACTGATCAAATGTTTGTGCAAACAAATGCTACCTCATGCTGCTTTAATCTAAACAGACACGTACTCTCCCCACTGCTCTCAGTCTCCATATATTTTATTTTAAGAAAAATTAACTGGGTTAATATAGAAGAAATCTAGAAACTAAGTATGTACAGCACTAATCCACCTGTCATGATTCAGCGACTGATTTTAAGCTTTCAGTGTGGAACTAGGTCAGAAATAAGCCTGCTCTTCTCAAACCAAAATTACCAGTAAGACAAGACAAAATGAGAAAGCAGAACTAACCTATTAGCAACAGCAGCTCTGCCAAGACAGGGCTCATATTCCAAGTTGCCACATACATACAGTAAGCATAATAGAATCTTGTCTTATCTCCCATTAGCCTGTGCAATTCCACAAATAAAGCTATTAAAGCCAAGGCTCTTTGATATAAGCAAATATTCCTAAAGAGAAAAAGTGCTGAGTGCTTCAGAAGCAGCAAGAACCAATCTGCAGCCCAACCCCACTCCCAGTACAATCTACTTTTTAGTACTTAATTCTTCCCCTTCTTCTTAACCCTGGGGCAGAGAAGGCAGTGCAGGCTCAGCAGAGCACTGGTGGAAATGCAGAAATCCCATTCGGGTGGCTCTGCCTACTTTCCGTTTTCAAAAGCCTCCCCCCAAAAGAGATTTTCAGAGCCACCACTCTAAAGTACAAACAGTTTCTGCCCATTGAGAACTCATTACAGGTTTCATTATAGAATCATAGAATTGTCTGGGTTGGAAGGGACCTTTAAGACCATCTAGTCCAACCACCAACCTCACTCTGATAAAAACCATCACTAAACCATGTCTCTAAGCACTATGTCAACCCATCTTTTGAACATCTCCAGGGATAGTGCCTCAACCCCTTCCCTGGGCAGCCCATTCCAAGGCTTAAGAACCCTTTTCATGTAAAAATTTTTCCTAATATCCAATCTGAACCTCCCCTGGCGCAACTTGAGGCCATTTCACCCATAGTAAAACTAACTGAAGGTGAAGTGCATAGAATGCTATTTAAAAAACTACAAGGAGGTTGGTTTTGAAGAAGTTTCAATTCAGAAGCCACTGAAAGTCTTGGAGCAACAATGAGAAGTCACTTTTCCAGAATGTACGCACACACACGGCCAAATTCTAATCAACTGACTTGTTTTCTTGCATAATATCTTAAAAGGGAAGGAAGAGTGCTAAATCCACCTGCTATTTAACAAAGAGAAAACAGGTTACTTGTATGGTAACTGTTAAACTTGTAACAAAAATCAGTGTCGAGCAGCTAAACCACAGGCCATTGCGTGAGACACTCGAGAGTTCATAGTTTTTTTAATTTAGGCCCTTTTGTCCTGCTGTATGTTATAGGCAAGAAGCAAAACACTGACCATAAAGCACCCCTGTTGGTGTGCACACAGGAGCTAAATCAAGCAGGTACAACCTGCTTGACCTGGACAGGCTGGAAAGCTGGGCGAGGAAGAACCTCATGAGGATCAACAGAGAAAAGTGTAGGGTCCTGCACCTGGGGAAGAAGAATGTCAGGCACCAATACAGGTTAGGCGTGGATCTGCTGGAGACAAGTTCTGAAGAGAAAGATCTGGGGGTCCTGGTAGACAGCAAAATGACAATGAGCAAGCAG
>JAOXNO010000013.1:53734414-53758909 GCA_028565335.1 Limnodromus scolopaceus | reverse complement strand
ACAGTGAGGGTGACAGAGCCCTGGAACAGGCTGCCCAGGGAGGGTGTGGAGTCCCCTTCTTTGGAGATTTTCAAGCCCCGCCTGGACGCAGTCCTGAGTAACATGCTCTAGCTCTGGGCAATCCTGCTTCAGCAGGGGAGTTGGACTAGATGATCTCTATAGTCCCTTCCAACTCTAAAAATTCAGTGAATTTCAGTGAAATTCAGTGAAACCCCATCCCACCACTTCAAGCCGAGAGAAGGAAGTATGAAGAGCCACAAAGAACCACAAGTCTGCTGTGATACCGTTTGCGTAACCGAGTTCACTAGTGCAGTTCACCAGTTCAACATGGTAAAAAGCCCAGAGGCTCCTGACCTTGGTCTTCTAAAACAAGATAGCTGGCAACCTGGTGCTAGGTCTGCTTCACTGACAACTGCTGAAGTACGAACCATGACATATTTTAAAGTGCCTTGAAACAAAACACCTAATGTTATTGCTGTAGTGCCAGAATAACCTATATATGCCCTTCAGGGGGATGTCAGCTCAACAAAATACCAGTGATCTTGGTATCTTCTTTCTCTGGAATAGAAAAGAAAGTTAACTCCGTCATGGCAGCAGGCTACACTTTTGCATACACGACAAGGAGAAAGGCTGGGAAGGGTCAGTGGGATTTCAGACCTGCTTTAGTGATAATCCCTGAACACAGCCTTCTTGTTTACATGCAAAGTAGCACCCATGCCTTGAGCCATTTTCCTGCTCTGCTACTAGCTCTCAGGATTTTTCACCACCATTTATAACCAGCAATCACAACTGGTACCCTCATGCAAGAAGGAAAGCTGACAACAATGGAGATAATTTATAAATAGAACAGAGCAGCACCTGGGAGATGACATCCGATTATTTATATTCTCTGCAACTCTCATTAAGAAACATACAATACAACAGTATAAATGCTAAATGTTCCTTCCATATCAGAGCAAGAGCAAATGCATGAATTCACTGCACTTGATCATTACCACCTATTTACTACCTACATATTATACAATCTCAGAATATTTTTTAAAAAGAGAAGCTGTCAAAGCTTGGTTACAAAAAACTATTAATCTACTTAGCTTTGACAGTCTAATCATTAAAACCTGATTTTCAGTATTACTCAAACTAGATTTTGAAGTGATTGTAGCTGCAAAAAAAGGTATCAACCAGACTGAAGTGAAACTTCTGTTAGTTTATTTCTAGACAAACACAGTGCCCTTTTCTGACATAGAAGTAGAGCTTCAGGCAACAAAACAGCTGCATTATTCCACTTGATCTTTTCAAATCTCCATTGCTGCTCATCAGATCGAGGGATCTGATCCTTCATACCAGGGAAAGAAGCTATAGATACTCAGAAAGAAAACAGTCAAGGAAGATTTCACAAATGAACTATACGCCCAGGCGGAATTCTGCTTACTACAGCACAGTCTGAGTTTGAGGTTACAGCATCCTTTAGTTCAATCAAAACAAATGCCACACAAATACACATTTCTCAAAGAGGAAAACAGAAAAAAATAACTGTTCTTTCCTTTATGAGGCTAAGACATTCGATAAATTGGAGGTTACGTTTTACAACCCTTTCTTTTCATGCTAGCTTTGCCCAATACCCACATTTCTGGAAGCAGGGTCATAAAACAACCTAAGGCTCTGTTACAGTAAATCGCATGCAATTCAAATGAACCTAGAATTACTTCTTTGACTTGAACGTTACTCATCTTACTGCTATTATGTTAAAGACCTGCACTTCCCAACAAGTAAGCACCTGTGGGGTGGGAGGCAGCCTACAGTCCATTTCCACACACTGCAACAAAGCACTAAGAGGGGGTTTATACCTTGGGTGCCCCATTTCCTTTGCTAACACTACGCTGCTCATCTCCATTCCTTCATCCACAGAGATAATAAGAAACTTTAACGTCATTGCATGTTGACAGAGCAGCAGCTGGAACAGCTGAACAGTAGTAATATTGCCTACTTCTGAGTATGGGATAAGAGACAGCAGCTGAATCTATCAGGGAGGCAACACAATAAATAGAGAAAACTCACATGGGTGGAAACAATCCTCGCCTTACTCCTTGTGCTTGCACTTAGAAAAATTCCTCTTTTTGACCAGTTTGTCATTTAAGATTGATAAGGGGCAGAAAGCAAGATACCGGTTTAGAGTAATTAAAGGATTAACACATCTCCTCCTCCTGTTCATATATTTCAAGCCATGGAACTCTAACAATAGCAGTTTTCTTGACCAAAACACAAGACGAGCTGGGCTATAATGCTGTTAAGCTATACATACAAAATAGGTAAGCGAACAAAACGTGCCACTGATGATCTGTAAAATACAAAGGGTCTTCTGAGAGGCCAAAAACCAAAACAAACAAACAAAAAAGACAAAACATACTTTGCATTCTTGTGACACAGGTAGGCTCTGGATCTTTTTTTTTTGGCTGTCATCAAATCACATAGATCCAACAAAGCAGAACATCAAGTTACACATTTGTTCCCAAAGTCAGATACAAGTGCTTCAGGCTGGGAGGGGAGCAGCAGGGCAGAATGATCCAAAAGCCTACCTAAATCACAGCTTTTAAGCAAGTATTTTCCCCACGTAACTTCAAAGGGACAAAGTTGAAGGTTTCTCAAAATATCTGATAAGATACCAATCAGAGGAACCCAGACACCAGAGGTGCCTTATTATGTGCAAATTTTCATTCAATCCTTGCATATATGCACTACAATTTTCTAATTTGAGAAACACCAAATAAAGGCATAGCCACTGAATTAATCACCTTAAGACTAAAGAAAGCGTCACTGCTGTACTCATTCTTCCATTTAGATGAAGAAACTCCTTCCACAAAACTTCAAGACAAATTTAGTATAATGAAACCAGCATTTTTTATTTTTTTTTTACATTTTCACCCAATATTAAGTTTTTATTTGATGACAGTTTTATTCTCCCATTCCAAGTTCAATTGCATTCTCCTTTTGGAACAAATCCAACCCAAACTATAAGTACATGGAAACATGTTCTAAAAGAAGCATACTCGCCAAGGGCATACTGAAGCCCCAGAGTAAATACTGTCCTTGTTTCATCACATACTACAGGAAAAAGAAAAAAACTGAACAAAAAACTCAAAGCAGGGGAAAAGTAAGCCAAACAGATCCGAAATCTTTGATTAATAGTCAGGGTCTTTTCTAATTTTGCCGTAACGTAGATCGAGTTGAAAAGCCCCGCAATTGGGTCTGCACATTCTAGACCGGAGTCCAGTAAGTACAGCACACACAAATGGGAAGCACCACTCAGGCCGTCACACTATCCCTGAGAACTCAGCTGTAGCATAAAAAAGACCCAAACTATTTGGGTAGGAAGTTTCTATCAGCTATTTCAGGAGCAGCAATCCACAGATAATCCACGCAGAAAAAACAGGAAACTGAAGCTGTGATGTTAACCAGATCTAATGAATTATAGAAACACGCACACAATCCAAGCAGATAATCCACACACAGGATAAAAAAGACACAAACCCAACAAAAAACCTCACAAACAAGCTGTGATGTTAACCAGATCTTTTTATTAGAGTCTCCCTTGCAAATTTTTATACCCTCCCTCAGGTTAGCAATTGAAAATGCGTCTTCTGGACAAAAGGAGGAAGAGGTGTCAGTCAGTCCACCTACTGGTTTTACATTCAGTCACAAATACACGTTGGATGGAGAAGGGGTTGAGAGAAGCCCTGCCAAAGAGGACTTGGGGGTGTTGGTGGATAACAAGCTCAACATGAGCCGGCAACATGCACTTCCAGCCCAGAAAACCAACCCCATCCTGGGCTGCATCAAAAGAAGCGTGGCCAGCAGGATGAGGAAGGGGATTCTGACCCTCTGCCTCTGCTCTGGTGAGACCCTGACCCCACCTGGAGTACTGTGTCCAGCTCTGGAGTCCTCAGTACAAGAAGGACATGGACCTGTTGGGACGGGTCCAGCGGAGAGCCATGAAAATGCTCAGAGGGCTGGAGCACCTCTCCTATGAAGACAGACTGAGAGAGTTGAGGTTGTTCGGCCTGGAGAAGAGAAGGCTCCGGGGAGACCTGATATCGGCCTTCTAGTATCTGAAGGGGCTCCAGGAGAGATAGGGAGGGACTCTTAGTCAGGGAGTGGAGTGATAGGACGAGGGATAATGGTTTTAAATTGAAAAAGGGGAGATTTAGATTAGATACTAGGAAGAAATTCTTTCCTGTGAGGGTGGTGAGACACGGGAACAGGTTGCCCAGAGAACCCGTGGCTGCCCCATCCCTGGAGGGGTTCAAGGCCAGGCTGGATGGGGCTTTGAGCAACCTGGTCTGGTGGGAGGTGTCCCTGCCCAGGGCAGAGGGGTTGGAACTGGATGGTCTTTAAGGTCCCTTCCAACTCTAACCATTCTATGATTCTATGAAAAGCTGTCAGGCACACTTGATGTATTTAGTAAAAAAAGACTACAGCAGTCTCACAGCTAGACTGTTGAGCACTTGCAAACAGCTTCTAGCTGATAAAGAGGCAATTGAGAACTGAAGGGCAATCTCGGGTGCCCAAAGGAAAAAAGAGAGATATGTAAATGGTATAAATGACAGACTCACTGAGAAAACAAACCAGAGCTGACGAGAGTCCATCAAAAGCGAGAAGGGTCTTTTTTCTAATGATTCACTTCATTACTGATGAAGTGCCTCAACTAACTTTGCTTATGAGATGTATAGATTTGAATATACATAGGAAATAGCTCTTTGTTTTCAGCTTTTGTTTTAAATCTTGTTTTCTTCAGTGACTGTTTCAGGGAGAACGTCACACAAACTCTCAGACAAGAAAAATGCTAAGAGAAGATGATGAAGTACAACCCTCCTACGCAAAACTCTGGTCAGAAAGGACATGAACTGAAGTTCGTGAATGTGAACTCCAATTAATTTGAAATACCACCAAGGGAACAAAAAGGAAAAGCAACAGAAAGTTTAGCTGTCTTTAGCAGCAGACTTAGTCATAAGCACCAACAGCGTCAGGCTGCTCACGCTACTGTTGAAGACCGACCCTCACAATTGCTCCTGCACCAGCTTGCTAGAAGAAAAAGTTTTCAACAAAAATAACCAGCTTTCTCAGATATTAGGAAAATATTTTTACAAATGAGATTTCAGCAGGGTTTTCTAAGAGTTATATTCCAAAAGCTAAGATAGGCATGCAACATACGTTAAGCATATTCATCAGAAGCCAAAACACTTCACTTCTACCCTATGCTTTGCTTGAATAAGACATCACTACCACTTTTATAACGGTTCCTTCTTAAGCCCAGCAGCCTCCTTTTGTGTTTGAAATGGTTTACCGTGAAAATGACCAAACTTCCTCCCACTTGCATTTGTTCCCTGCGTAGACTACAATTTGGCCACAACGTCTCAGCTGTAAATCCCCATCTCACAATGAACTACTCATTAGAGAAATACAGAATGCAGCGCCTGAAGTAAAAAAAAAACCAACAAAACCAACCTTCCATCTTTTCACAGACAAATCATAATAGCACAGTCTCATTATCATGCTAATGCTTTCAAGAGACTATCAGAAACTAATTTTATTCGAGCATTTCCAGAAGCCCCTTCCCTTGCAATTTTTTCTGAAAATATAATTGTTTTAATAAGCTGTTAAATAAGAAAGAGAAATTATATTGAAAGCAATATCAAAAGCACAAATACAGACTTGGACAAAAACCAGCCACATTTGAAATTAATGAGACACAAGAGTTTGAAGTACCCCAAAAAATTTACAATTCAATCCTAGACGTGGCACCAAGCAGAAAGGGAGAAAATTAATTAATGAGTCATTAAGTATTAAGTCAAGGCTCAGTGTGGTCTCATTAGCCAAGTAGGTTAGACCTAATTAAAACTCAGTACAAGATTCACATGACAAGCCTAAACTGCGTGTTGCAGACTGTCAGGGTTCAGAGTGGGTGCTGACCACCGAACCTCCACATATCTAGAGAAACTCTTTTGCTAGAGGCTTCCTGCTTTTAAACACAGCAAAAAAGTGTGCCGCTGCTGTATACCCTTCAAGGTATTATACTTTCTAAAGATGCTAGGAAAAAAACCCTAAACTAATTCCTGCTTAATTTTGACAGCCATCTTCTGACTCATCACAACGTCACCTGGTGTTTCTGCTGGCTGTGCAGTGCACATGGTGTTTTCTACCTGCGCTCCTCAGGGAGAAGCAGCAGGGAAGAAGCAGAGGTACCACATTCCAAACACCTTCCCTTAAGCAAACCATGTGGTTTATAAGACTTGCACCCCAAAAAAATGGCTTCCAAAGACAAAATGAGCACTCCAATATCAGAAGTACCAAGACAACAACACTGCACGATGTCCATTCTGTTTGCTTGCTTCTCTAGGCAAAGGAGGCTGCAGTAACTCAAACAAGCCAAACTTAACACTGAAGGAACCAAAAAAAAGTAAAAGTCTGTACGCCTTCTATTTGGGGGAAAAACACTGCCACTACCAGACAAATCTTGCTTTTTGTTTTTGTCATTTATCCTCCTTCTGGCCTTCAAGACACATATGGCCAATTATGAAAAAAGTAACTGAAGCGCAGTTCAAATAAAACCAAGGCCTAAACCGAAACGCACCTCTTCGGGATTGAACCTACAATACTCTTAAATGATAGGAGAAAATACTACCAGGAAAATAAAAAGGTGACAAAGCTCACAATTAAGAGCTTCCTCTTGTTGTTTGCCTCCTTAATCCATTAGTGTCAAGGAGTCAGACATCTGTTCCTCTCCAGCAAAACTGGAATCAAGTTATACATTTTTTTTTAACCCATGGAATATTTGCAAAAATATTTCCATGAGCAAAAGGCATAGCTGAGTTAAAGGGCTCCTAATTAGCAATGGAATCAAAATTAAAATCCCTTGTCAAGCATCACAATTTGCAAATGTATTTTTTAATAAAGCTTAACTTCAAATCCAGCATAGCAGACTACTGTATTAAGAACAGGACCAGAGCAAGCTATCCCTGTGTCAGCCTACATACCTTTGTCCTTCTTGAAGTCCAAAGCATCTTCCTTATCTGTCACTATTTCCTTCATGTTGATAATGCTTTGATGATTAAGCTGTCGAAGAATCTTAATCTCCCGAATAGCTGTAATTGGAAACCCTTCCTTTTCGTTATCCAGACGTACTTTCTTTAGTGCTACCATTTCCCCTAAAATAAAATTTAAATAAAAAGCATTAAGATTAGCAATGGAACTATAGGCTTTAGTCTTAGGTTTGTTTGTTTGTTTTTAAAATCCTTCCCATTTGTTATTATTTCTGAACAGACTAAATAGTTAACATTTTGATGCTTGCAAAAAACACTATGCTGAATGGAAAAATAATTAAACATTGTTGGGAAACAACCACATGGAAAAGCAAAACTATAAATGAGAATTTTCAGCTACCCACTGTAAGGCCTGTCTTCTTCCTCCTGCATACCTTACTCACCTCCGTGTGATACTTCACACCGGGTCTATCAATAAACCCCCACATGAGAGCGATTATCACCAGCAGCTTTAGAGACAGAGGCCCATGTCTGCTCTGGATTTCACATTACTACATCACTACAGGTCAGAACACATATATCCAACCAGAAATACTACATGGTTCAAGAGACGAGGTAGATGGCTGAAGAGTTCTCAAATTCATCAGCGTCATTTCCACAAGCAGAAGTGTCACTGCCATGTTTAAAGTGAGAAGAAATTTTGTTTATTGGTTTACTGCAGGCCGGGCTGGATGAAGCTAGATTCTGCAAAATGGCAGGAGCATGAGCTACTCGTGATGGAAGCTATTTAAAGACACTGCCAGCTCAACCATTTTGTTCTTGGAAGTTTATTGAGAGCACAGGTATTTTTGTCGGCTCTAAAAAGGACTTACGCTACACCAGTATGTAAGACACACGCACAATAGATCACATTCCAGTAAGACACAACATCCACTGCTTTGAAAGCCCGTTGCACGGCTTGTTAATAAGGTATCTCAAAAGCCATAATGCCACTCTTCACGCAGGATTTGAATCCAAAGCAAGTGGAAGGTTTGCTGTTAACTGCATGGACCCATTCAATAGAGAGAGCAGCAACTTCTGCTGGAGGTTAAGAAGTGACTGCCACACACAAATAACCTGAAGCTTGCCAAAGAGGCAACATGGTTATGATAGGATTAAAAACTTAAATGTGCAAAGAATATAAAATCCCAGGAGATTCCCAGGAATCCCTAACAATGACTTGCAATGGTTCCCAAGGCAGAAGGTAAAAAATAAAATCTATGACAGGTCAACTTAAGACCTAAAGTTTGCAAACTGAGACAAGCACAGGTGAAGAATGAAAAAGGAATTATAATTACACTGCTCATTCTTCTGGAGATGAGACGGAACTGAGGCTGGTATGTGATCCTATGTGTGATTCAGTTACTGTTGATGTAGAAAATTATCCAGCATTCAAAGCACACACAAATAAGCCAGAAGGGCAAGCAGTCCCACAAAGAACTACTAATTGAGCATAAAACGATCAAGCAACACACAGCACGTAGAAAGAACGCATTTCAATGCATTAGCCATTTAGAAGCAGTGACAACATTCTTACGTATCACAGCGGTGACTGCTTGCTCATTCAAGCAACAGTTTAACATGATCTTTAAAAATTATCTCACTGATGTAAAGTCAGTTATACTGCAAGAAAAACACCCAATACACAACACTTGAGGGCTGTGCTGCACAGAGGGAGATTCTCTTCTTCCTCCCAGCTTGTGACTATTGGAGTATGAAGAAAAATGGCTAAATCTGATGCACAGCTTCTTCACCCTCACATCCCTTTAACTTCATTATTCTTCGTCAACCTGTCTAGGGTGCTATTTTGTTTCCCCAGAGTATTCACCCTCTCTTCTTCACAAGCTCAATTGTACACGGAGCATCAAAACTTGAGAAGAATCAGAAATTAAGACTACTCAGCTGGCTTTCAGACACAACTTTACAGGTAAATCATTTTCCCAGGCAGCAAAAGATTATCTCTCATTTAGACAAATACTAGATTTAAAACTGAACAAACAAACCAACAACTAAAAGCTTTCTGAACATCAGAGGGCAGAATATCTCAAATTTTACTCAATATAAAAACAAAACCAAAATATCCTGTTCACTTTTGAATTGCAGGATTACATTTACTTTTTCTGAACTTACCTGTGTCTTTATCTCTGGCTTTGTAAACTTGCCCGTAAGTGCCTTCACCAATAATACCAATGATATCAAATTTATCCACACAGCGCTTTCCCCAGTCTATTTCTTTTTCTTTCGTTTCACCGTGTCGTGGTCCACATATTCTAGAAAACAAAAAGCATTTCTAAGAATCCAGCTAATATCTAAGGATTGCCTTAACTTTGAAAAAACCCTCCACATGAAATATTTATGAGACATTATTAGATAACTGCCTTACTACCATTAAGTGACAATAAACCATGCAGTTTGATTCAAGCCTCATTAATATTTAAAAGCCTCATTAAAAAGCAGAATTCTTTTGAAAATAATGTATTTTAAAGAAACTACTATCCCTTCTACTTGCTTGACAGGCTTTTAAAAAAAAAAAAAAAGCCTAATAAACATACTTTGGTCTTCTCTTGCTGTGTAATTGAACTGCTGGTTTCTTTTCTTCGGGACTTTTGGATAAGTCAGCTCCTCCAGGCAACTCGGGTGGAAGTGGCAAGTCTGCAAGCAGATGGCGAAGCTTCTTCTCTGCTTCTTTAACTGACTTCACTGAAATATTCTCTCGCAAACTACTAAAAAAGACACAATTTTGCTAATAAGTTGAACACAGTAGAATGATATCAACCTACATAAAGGAAAACCTATTGGTGTTATTTCTTTAAAATACATTCTAGGCTGTCGATGCATCAACATTTGAAAACTCTGCTCTTAGACTTTGCAGGCCTTTGATTTATGTTTTACAAATGGCTCACAAACAGCCCTCTGGAAGACGCACAGCGGACTACCAAAATTCTATAGAAACTATGAAATGGGATCTTTGTGGTGAAAGCTGTGGTTAGATGACACAGCAAGCCTTACCAGGCCAGACCTCTTCTGCTACACAATCTTCTTTTCAAGCTTATGTCCTAGACTATTAAGAATATTTAGAGTTCAGGTGCTGCCAGACATCAGAAGTGTAGTGGTAAAATCTGTACTCTTGCCTAACTTCTCATATGAAAGAGAAGATTATCCTTAATCCAGTTCTCTATAAAGTTGGTCTCCAGAGGTAATGAGCTTCACGGTTACAGTAACTCTGCAGGGCACTACGAGGCAGTCCACATCACCTCATTTACAGATTCCAATCTTACACATTCGCTGAAACGCTCCAGATTCAACACATTTCTAGTGATCAGCATGCAAATCGAGTAGGAAAAATAAAAATCAGACGAAAAAATGTCTAAGTGATTTTTTGCCATGGTTTACTGATATCTGACCATTTATTAATCATCAACCATAATTAGTTAACAGATACTGACAGTCAAGCTCTGCCTTGAGAAAAATCCACAAACACATGCATAGCAACTTCTTTCTTTAACAATTACTAGGTGTAATAATTTAGAGATGCTCTTCCCATTCTAACAGGGAAATTCTGAAAACACCATACTGGTTGGACTAGATGATCTTAAAGGTCCCTTTCAACCTAGACAATTCTATGATTCTATGATTCTGCAGGATTTTTTTTAAACACATTGTTCCATTTTACCAGAACCTCCTAGATTTGTGCAGCTACTACATATTCAGCGATTTTAAAGCCAGGACCATCACTAAACTTTTATATAATTACACAACCGTTTCTCCCACACAGGACTCTCGCACAGTAGCCTCTCTTTAAATTTCAAATTTTGTCATTGCATCAAGAAAACTTCCTGTCATGGTTTGAGGGGACATTTTCCAAGACAGCTGCGCTTGCCAGATCTCACTATTTACTGTCAGCATCCTTCTCTGGGAACCTTTTCTGGAGGTTTATCTGCAACTTCTGACCTACAGAGTTTCACAGATAAAACAGGAACCTCTCTAAATGGAAAGACCTTGCTATCTTCCATCATGGAGAATGCATATTTTCGTTCTTACGTTAATTGCAATTAGCAATCGTTATGGATTTAAATAATGCATTTCAGTGTTTTGCGTCTGTCTGTGCTTCCCCATGAAAAGAGAACACTTGAGTGCCTTCTACCATTCCTCAAGCTGCCACTGCCTGAATTTAAAGAAGCACCTCAAGGAAGCATATACTGCCTCATCACAAATATATAATGGTAAGCACACTATAAAGAACAAACCACCTTTGGGCAGCACATGCTATTATCATGGTAAAGAAAAAAAATCTTTCATTTTCACATTCATATATTATTTGTAACTCTCCCACAACTTTGCCCCCAGACTTTCAATATGAGTGAACGTAAAATATATGAGAGGTTCTCAGATTTTAGAGTGGTACATGAAAACGGAGGCAGTCGAGAGCAGTGTCTTTTTCAGGTCTGTTAAATCACGTGTCATTGACCACCAGAACAATCTTCCCCTTCAGCTAACCTACAACAGTGGTTTTGCAACACTGCTGTTCCTTTAGGTAGTTTGTTTGTGGGTTTATTAAATTCTTACTGAACTTCACAACTGACGTGACATTAGAAAGCAGCCAGTTCTGCATAGCATCAAGCTTTGTTGGCGCAATTTCCCCACAGTAGCTCTGAGCCCAAGGTAAATACCTTTTTGCCCTCCTCCCCCCTAAAAAAACATTGATCATTTTTCTTTGATGACTTAAGCTTTATCACGGCTTGTAATCACAATCATTCTGATCTCAAGTTTATAACATATTATAGGAAAAACTAAGCAAAGCATAAATGATGTTTTATTACTTGCTATTAACCTTTCTAATGCAGCTTTTTGCAAGCATTAGTTTTTTTTTTTCCCTCAAGAATAAGCCCAATGCTGATAGAACCGTTCAATCATAGTTTAACTCCTCTGCGCAGTTTAGCTATACTTAAACCAGGAATCACTTTAAAAAATACCCATAATGAGAAGATTATCACAATTAACACTGCAAAGCCAGTTACATATCTAGTTAAACTAGTCACCCTAGTTTTCAGTTCAAACAGTAAATCTTGCTCTCAAGTAACAGAGTCAGAAAACCCGTTTACCTAGAGAGGATGGCTTTGTCATAAATTGAAATGCTACCGTACACTCACCACACAGATAGATGTGATTCTGAGCACCTGGAATGACATTTCCTAGAGTGCTGAATGGCAAGAAACAAGATTCCTCTTTCAGTACTAAAAGAACCCAAACCTGTCTAATACTTTGTTAGGTTGTATTTATTTTGCCAGGGCCTCCTGTGCATCCCGGTGTTTAACGTAGCATTAAATTACCAGCAAGCACAAGAAAAAAAAATTTGCACCTCTAGTTGCAACTACTTTTACTCATCAAAGAAACAGTACACACTTCTCAAAGAACAGGAGAGGACGGGCTAGTATCACAGATATGGGATATAAATAAAAGTACTTTATGAGGTTTTGAATTTTTCTTGTACAGTTTGATTTTTTACTGAGATACATCACACTTAAATCAGTTATTTCTTCAATGCTAAGAAATTTTGTTTTCCTTGTTGGGAGAAGTTGGTTTCCCATATGGCATGAGAGGCATGGAACACCATGAGTAAAACCAAAAATAACTCTTCTCAACTACATCACCAAAACTGTAAGAAAAATAGTAAATTACTGCTCAACAGCTTAATTTTCCAATAAAAATCACAGCATGTATTCGCTGTGAAGATTATGAAGAGACTTAACATAGTCTAAACTCAGACAATACTTGGAATATAGACATGAATTTCTTCACTACAGACCAATTTTTACACTTCAAAAGTTAACACAAATGGCAAGCCATGAACCTCACTTCCATTATAAGCAAAATAATATTGATCCAAGATAATTTATACTAAAATAATGTACAGCTATAAAAATTTGCCTTCCAAAAGAAAAGGAATCTTTACCTCAAACACCAGCTAATTTAAGAATTTTCACATATTGTTACTGAATTCAACTTTTCCCCAGTAGTTACGTGTTTGTACCAAACTTGAAATCTTGAATGCATCCTTGCATGAGTTCCAAAGCTATAATCTACCAGCAATTTTAAATCATCTCTTTAGTGTACTTTTCAATGAAAGATTCCTCCTAGACTAAATATTTTTCTTTTCAAGAATGAGTTAAATTATTTTTAAGATGAGATTCCTTTAATTATTATGTTAAACAACTGAAGAGCAAGTACACACTACCTAATGCATCAGCCCAATCTAGTATTCGTTAGATCGTATTTGTTTTCCAAAGGAAATAATAATAACAACAACTATAATAATAAAAAGGAAGAGACAACCTGAAAATGCAAATCTATGTCACAACTCACCTATCAGTTTCTTTATCTTCAGGCAGCGTGGGAGGCAAAGGCAAGGGTGGCAGTGTGGAGGTTGGTAGTGCAACAATACGATCCTTCTCCTTGGTTACTACACTTGGTGTACTCGGTTTGCTCTTCTCTTTTACAGTGACCGGCGGCTGTTTTACAACAGTTAATTTATTCTCTTTTACTGCTGTAGGTTTCTGTTTAGTAATTTTGTCTGCAATTAAATTATTTTCCCCTTTTGTTTCAGGAAGCGAGACCTTTGCTTTTGCCTTATCATTTTTCAAATTGGCGCTGCTTGTAGGAGAAGGTGTATGCTCAGTTTTTATTTTCTTCAGGTCCTTTACATTGTTCACTTGAGGTGCACTTACAGCAGTGTCAGTGGTTCCCTTAGTAGGTGTTGAAGTATTGGAAGCTTTTGCGCTGGCTTTGGCTGCCTCAGCAGCTCTAGCTTTTTTGTTTTTGTTCAGCTCAGCAGCCAGGCTACTCTTCAAAGTCAATGTACTAGGAGAAATACTTGAATGACGACTTCTGGATCTGGACAATCTGTGTCTGCTCCGAGACCTCGAGTGCCTTGATGAATACGGACTTCTGCTTCGAGATTTTGCTGATCTCCTGTTTCAAAAAAGTCAAGATTTACCCAGTGAAAATTTAGCCTAGCTGCTTTCTCAGACTATCTGTTTTTCTGGCAAACTACTTTTTTTAAACCAACCATTATCACCATGTTTATAGAATAAACAAAAGTCTATGAAATAGGAAAGATCAGGCACAAAAAAAAATAAATTATTAATCAATCAAGATTCTACACCCAAACAGGTTGTTAGAAAATATTAAAGCTTCCTTAGTTATAGTTTCTCCCGTTAAACAACCGCAAAATACAAGCATACCCATAGGACAGACACGTTCCTTTTTCCTCACTACTTATCAGAGAGATTTTTCTCCTTTAAAGCGAAGCTGATCCTACATAACTTGTGCAAACACCTTTAGTACATGCGGTATTTGAGAAACATTCAGCTGGTTACCTAATCAGAATTCAACAAAATGAAATTAATGTTACAAGATGACAAGAAAAAAATCTAATTACAACACTGAAGCAGTAATTGTAGCAACTTCAGTTTCACTTTGACAATTATCACTAAAATAAGTTATTTAAAAATACTGACTAAAGGCTACAATGTAACTAATTGAAAGATAACAATGAACCTTAGCTTTCCTTTTTCAACATTTAAAAACGAAAATTACTCAATACTTCTCATAGCTACGGATAAGTAAACATAATCCACAAGCAGGCCTATGCTATGACCGCATCAAAATAAAGAGGCTAATAAATAGTGGTGGGGGTGAAATATTTAAGCCATCTACAAAATCATAGCAGGAAAACAACCTAGAATGAGAGCAGAGGGTGGGGGAATCTTACTGTGGAAAACCACCATTTAATATTAATTATTTTTCATTCAATTTTTCAAAGGGATATCCTAATTTGCCTAGTAGTTTTCACTCAGTTCTTCATTAAAAAAAAAAAAAAAAGGAAAAAACCATAATTGAGATGAAGGGCATGAGAACAAGTAGCCTAATCCACTGCTACCACACAGAAACGTTATGAAACAAATGAAATTAACTGTGGGAGTTTTAATCCATTTTACCATACTAAGAATAGCAAGGGTATTCATCAGATTTACAAGTATTCTCTTGATTAAAGTTTGATGGAAATCTATCTTTCCTGAGTATATCACTTCAAGGGAAAGAAAAACTATAATCAGGATAAAAGCAACGTATTCATCAGCCGGACAAAGAAAAAAGTATCAAGCAACAGCAAAAATAAGACTTCTCGGAGATACAAGAACTTCAGAGTTCAAAATACAGCACCAGTGTATTGAGGCTGGCAAAATTTAAAGAAAAAAAAAAGAAAAAAAAAGCCAACCACAATCATTACGGTCAGTATTTAATTTTAGTAACAATTAAATTAAGTTTTAATTATCAGCATGAGAAATTACATTGCGTTGTTTCAACCGAACAAATATTTAACATTGTACAATGATGTTTTTATTTCATGTGCGATATTGACTAATTTCCAAATTTACACTGTTTTTCTGCATTATAAAACGTCTTCTGGCTAAAGCAATGTAAAAATTCATTGAGCTGAGTCAAGATTATGTAGGTGTGATTCAAAACAATGTGTAGGCACAGGCATTGTACATTATAGCACAAACTTCAAAATTCTGTAGTTAAAACTGAAATTTATCCAACTGGCCAGAGACCTTTCAACAAAAAAAGAAAGAAATAAAGGAAAATAAAATAAAACTTAAAAAAAAAAAAATCAAACCCCACATGAGGACAAGTCTTGGAAACAAACACAGTTCAATTCTATGCCAGGAAGCAGGTTTTATAGGATTTCTGGCACGGCAGGATAAATAATAATAACAATAATAATAATAATTATAATTTTTATATTTTAATTTTAAAAAGTGGTACAATTCTGTTCTCTGAATTTTCAAGCAAAATCTGAGGTTTTGGTTCACTTTGGTAAAGATATATTAATGTCTATTAAAAACAAGTAAAAACACAATATTGATCTGAAAAATTCCCTTGAAAACCCACTTGTGCTCCATTATGCAACACGTTGCTGAAGTTATTTTTCTCATAAATCTACTCTGGAAATCTAAGTACTAAATCCCATAGAAAATTTTCAGAGGCTTGGTCAAACTGGAGTAAAAAGTACAAAGTTCCATAATATAGAGGTCTGATGGAGTAGCAGGAAGCAAGAGGAGAGCTGAGATTATCCACATTATATATATATATATATATACACATTTCAAATTCTAGGCCAGAGCTCTCCTCGCACTGTCATCTCAATTTTTGAGAGGAATTATTATCTCAAGTCGAGGCATATACTGCTACAGATCCGCACCGGCTATAGAATCAGTATAATTATATTTCTCCAGCATCAAGCACCAGCTAATTAGCCCCATTAGTCCTAAAATGACTTCCACAAAGGATGCATCATTTGTGAGGACGTCACTGACTTGGTCTTGGAAAACATTTGCTCCCACGTCTTGTTCCTACATCAGCTGTTTTAAGCTTATTTACCTATGGAACACAGCCTCCATCCCAAGGACCTCATTGCAATCTGCCTTACCTGTATTATTTTTTTAACACTGAAAATAAGTGTTAAACAGACTTTTCTTTAAAAAAAACCCTAAAGGTCTCCAAATCAGTTATGTTTCTTTCATAAGTACAATTTCTGGATTTTCAGAGGGGGGTTGGGTTAAGTTTTGGTGGGTTTTTTTGAAAGGTGCCTAATATAAAGAAATCTATGTCACAAAAAGAAACCTGGACATAATTCCACAAGCATTAGAAAAGAGCCTAAAACACTGTAGCTGCTGAGACACCATGCCTGTTTCCATTCCACTTTGATTCAAAACAGAACAGGTTCATTTAAATCACTAATAAGGATGAAATGAGAAATTCTGTTTAAATTAGTGATTACAAATTCTCACCTCATGAGCTACTGTAACCTGGTGGGGAAGAGACAGCTTTGAAAAGCTGGGGCAAAAATAACCATAACCTAAATCTTTATGCCTTCCTCAAAACCAAACATATAAGGAAGCCAATCACTGACAGTGGTTTGATGTGTGTAGTTTACCAATGTGAGTCAAAAGAACCTGGGACATGAATATGGATTTATGCAAGCTCAGCAAAAATCCATCATTCTCTGCCCTAGGTTTCACACCCAAATGAAAATAGCATAATTTTCTCATGTCAGAACTGCAACCACATAGGAGCCAGCAAATACACATACACACAGAGTCCAGTTTCAGTTCCAGTACACACTACAGCCCCGAACAAAAGATCAAAATGACAGTAACCTAGTTATGAAATATGTTGACCTAAGTATAATCCCTGCACTGGTTTGATTTTTTCCAAAAGTTTTTCATTATTTAATTTTATGTCAGGAAAAAAATGAAAAGTATATTATTAGCACAGACATAACGCAACGAAGTAGAACTTCCTTTGGTATCCCAAAGGCTTTTGCAAGAATCGCTTGCTGTACCTTGTCTACTGAGCTAGACCCAAGAGAGTCACAGCCACAAAAATTAACACTTTCAACTAAAGAAACAAATGCTGAATCTTAAGAAAAAGGCAAATTTGTCAAAGCGCTAGTTATTCAAGTTACAATGATAAAATTTGGTATTTTCATAAGTTTAATTAATGATATTTTCAAATATTCAACTATCACTTTCTTTCATCAGCATCTGCTCAAAAGTTCCAAGAGAACCTTCCAGACTAGCCAAGACTTATGCACAAGTTTCCATCTATAAAAATGGCACAAAACCAAAACTACGGACATTTACAAGCCTTCCCTCAGAAGGGTATTCAGGACTCTGAGAGCGGATTGTGTTATACGTAATAAAAGCAGCCAATTCACTCTTCAGAGCTAACGCTCATTTGACATAAAAGACGAAGTCTCAGCAGCGCAGAAATGGGCTCACACAATAGCCGGTGTCTGCCATTTAACAGGACACTGACATTGTACAGGGACCCTGAAAAAATACCAGGAGAGCCATCTGAAATCCACAGTTACTCTCTAAACCTTCCAACAGATTCCTATTCCACGCGTGTGAGCACCCGTGTACGCGCATCCATAAAATGCCTTATGTGACATCCCTTTGCCACTAACTACCTAATCTTTAATGAGGAGCTTGTTTTTAACACGGTAAACAGGAACGAGAGAAGAGTGGCTCCAACTGCACAGAACCGCGTTGCAAACGGCAAACAAATCCAACAAAACAAGCCAAATCCTTTTCCCCATGCCCGCAGAGATCGGCAAGCGTACTAAACCTTAGGGCCACATCCAAAGGTCTCAAACCAAAAGCACCAGCATCTGCTGGGAGCACACACGGGGAGAGACCACAAAGAAGCCCCCATTTCAGGTAAGTTTCTTGCGATGCTTTTTCCTATTTGCACCCAGAATTTCTGCCTCGTTTATCTTTGCCACATTTAGCCATTAACAGTCTTCTACCAGCATCTTGAATTCACTTCACACAGGTCTACATCCCTAGAGAGAGTATAATTGCCAGACTTAATGACATTCATAAAATCACTTCTGAACCATATACAGAATTCAGTAAGTTTTTATATATGGAGGGAAAAAAAAAAAAAAAAGAGAGAGAGAAAACTCATTTTCCTAAAAAACGTATCAGTAGGACTACCCTGCATCAAAACTAAAAAGTTCTTTATATAAAGCTGGTTTATTTCTCCCCCGCCCCCCCAGAGACAGCAACAAAGGAGACGAGGAGCACAAGTAGATTAGCTGCAAAGGGAACTAATTACATGATATTATGTGCAGCTATAAAATAAAACCAGAAAAAAACAGCTCAAGACATTATCTACAAAACACATATGAGAAGAGGCGGATTTAAAGAAAATGATAAGAGGAAGAAAGCACTAGTAAGGAAGTCACCCTGAAACCAAAACTCAGCACTGCTTTCCTCCTTTTTTTTTTCCAAATGAACAAAAAGAATGCTTTCCCCTCCCCAAGAAATAATAATTTAAAAAAAATGTTGGTTTAGCTATCACAGTTTTTTCTTTTTAATATTTTTTTGCCTAGATTTTACAAAATACGCTGGTATTCATTTTTTTTCTCTTCTTAATTAATACAATGTATTTATTCACTATAAAAACCTACTTAAGATACCGAAGTGTTGTAAATTAGTTACGAGTCTCAAAAGCATTACAGTGTTCCTCCTTCTTGCAAGGCAACATTCTATTGTACTTCAGTGGCTAACTTTGCAATTCCTAAACAGTAGATTTATTAATGAATTTAACAGGAAAAAAAAAAAAAGTCTAGTGATGTAATAGGACTTACATTCTCAAGCACAGAATGCAAGAATTCCAAACAGCAATTTAAAACCTAAAGCGCGAAATTTTAGCACTTTAAATTTTAACCCAAATTTTACTACATCGATAGCATAGAGGAAAGAAAAATAAACATTACACGTCAGATTCCCAGGAAACAGTTCTTGCTCAGCTTACGTGTTTTTCCTGACGTGCTATTTTTTTTAAAGTGCTTCTGTCTTTCCCATTCCAATCCTCCCTTTATTTGAATAATAATAAAAAAAAGTATTGCATTTTATTGACAAATCAGAACAGTCACGTGTTATCTTCTCATGTTTATAAACTTGAAAACCTCTTTACTTCTTAACCGCTTTAAGAGCAAGCTAAATCCAACATGCTAGTTGCTAGCTATGCGTGTCACCTAAGTGCAAACAGTAGCACACTGGGAATACATCAGGGTCTATGCAGTTGAACCAGGGAACTGATTTTGTCCGTAACTTTTTGACAGGACACAACACAAAGGGATTCGTGAAAATAAGGGTGGGAAAACAAGAAACCAAACAGACGGAAGGAGGTTAAAACACGCACTTGTGGCCCAGCTCTTTCATTAACTACCAGCGAATGCTGTGCTACTGAGTAAGCGCTGTCATCTTCCCCTGCATGGTAAGGTCAGAGTCTAATTGAAATGGGATACCTAAATTTAATCAATTGGCTTCACTGTAGATCTTCCAAGACATTTGTAATCACTCAGTAATCACCTTGACAAAACATTCTGGTTAGTTCATAGTATAGCCCTTCCATGTTGCCATAGCTGGCAAAAATATAATTCATTTTTTTAAGCTGTAACAGTAATAGCATTCTTACTTGATACCTTATTAATTAATATTTTCTCTAGGCTCTAGTTCAAGGTTATATTCTAAGCACCTCTGCAACCAACCACCTACTCAGCTGCTTCGTGTATGAAGACTGCATAACTTGCCTTATCGATTCAAACCATAAACCTTTAAAAGGGTCTCCAATACATACAGCACAGGAACACGGAAAAAAATCTGAACATGAGGTTTACTTGTTTCTGAAATCTGCTTTACAACCCTGTGTTCTCAGAGGAGAACTCTGCCTACAAAGAAATCAACCAGCAGAAAGTCAAGTCAATTCAAACGCTGTGTTCTAAACACAGGCAATTTTTTTTTTTTTTTCAAATGAAGTCCCTTCCCACAATAAGGAAAGCAGCAGCGTAACGAGGAAAAGGAAAGGTACGTCGGCATGGCTGGGCAAAAGGCAAAGTCCACTGCCAAGCAGCAAAACAAATCTTAATAAATTCAGAATACGTACTAGAGTGAGAGCCTTCATATGCGCTGGAAAAATCAGCTATTCCCAACAGTGAAAACCTAGCTTCACATTTTAAATTGTGCAAAGTACAGTTTTACTAAACAAGATCAGAGAGCTTTAGGTGAAACAATCTATTTTCACCAAACAAGAGGAAAAAACACCTGAACATCTCTCCTGCTCCTCTAAGTCCAAAAGTAGCAGAATTACCGGATCCAAAGTTATTTTTCTATCACTGTACGTATGAAACCACGTCTTCTCCATGAAGCAGGCATTTAGTAGCCGAGTGTGCACGTTACCATTTTCACTATACTTGTTTCGGGTTTTGCGCGTCATCGATCCATACTTTGCAGAGCCTCACTACTACAGACTAGCTACAGCTAGAGAATGAGAGGGCTCTGTAGTACCAATAAGAAAAGAAATCTTGTGCTTTTCCTGTAGGTACCGTCCCCGCAGACAGTAGTACTATGCTAGTAGTGTCCCACCCACTTACTTTTACATAGGCAGCTGGGTAGGTGTATCCAAATGTGGAAAAATGCGATTACTCATCTACACAGCTAACTGCATTCAACGTGTGATCACATAGCATATGACCTGACTGAAGTTATAAAGAAATAGTTCTTCTCTTCCTACAACTTCATCCTGAACTAGTTGCCGCAGAGAGACCGTCTCCGCTTATTTTGTCAACTACAGAGTTTTCTTCTCTTCCTCCTGCCCCCAATCTTTTTCTTTCTGATTTTTTTTTTTTTAATCCAGTCAGTTTACCAGTAGAGAAATAAATAACCTCATAGTTTTAGTATTACGGAAGAATTTCCACTTTGAAAATGTGCACATGCTACTTTAGAACTACTATCCACAAGAAAATACAGTAATACAAACCCACCAGCAGCAAGTAAAGAAGTTTTGTCCAACAAGTGGAAACAGCTCAAAGAATCAGTTTGCTCAAAACACGGGCATTTACCACTGTTATAACGGAAAAGGCAATTAATCTACCATTCACAGAGAACTCTCCAAGCATGGAATGTGTATCTAGAGTCTTTGCTTCTCTTCAGAATCCACCTCCAGGCAACATGACTGAAATAGAGTAGTCGGAGTCACCACTGCAACTCACAGCAATTGTGCTGCTGCTGCAGCTTGAGAGAACCAGCGACTCAAACGAGCGAAGCTGACTTCACTTGTTTCTCTTCAACTGTTTACTAGAAGTTTCTCCCTAAGCAGCTCGGAGACCTGCTGAAGATGAAAAAAATAATCCGCACTCTAGACAGATGAGCTTTCCAAAATGTGCTAGAACCACTTCGTTCTCATTTTCTACATACCGAAATAACTAGAAAATTTATATAATGTTACGGTAGACACATATACGAGCTATAGAATGAAAAGAACAACAACAACAACAACAAAAAAGCTTGCAGCCTGGAATGCTCAGTCACATACAAAGTTCTTACTGTCTCAACACCATTATAGCTGGATACAAGCCCAGAATTAAGTCTTCAAATCATCCAGATGAAGACAACAGGTGCTATAAGAAACTCTTCCCTTCGTGATACCCTAATATTCTGTCAAGTTTAAGGCCACTATATCACTATCTAAACAGTGCAGAAAAAAAATTGTGAACATTGTGAGCGCAATACCACAGAGTCAGGCAAAAAAAAAACAAAAACCAAAACAATTATGACACAGTTTTGACTGGCTAAAACAGCCGTGTAAATCCCTTCCATCTTCACTTTCCCCCTCTGCTACCACAATACACATATTGGGTAAGAGCTGTATGGGAGCAAAGAAACACCAGCTTGCATTTCTCCACACCAGGCTAACACTATCAACCACTGAGCTTATCTTCACACTTCTGGTTTCTTTCCTGTGAAAATGACATTTTTTACAATGAATGCCACATGAGGACAGACCGACCTGGCCTTCTACATATAACAACCTCTTCTTTTCACTTGGCCATTCCAAACCCTCTCCAGTCAGTAAATCTGACTGCATTTGTTAACAAAGTTATTTTATCTGTATGCAGTTAGAGATGGGATTCAAATTACAGTTTAAACTGGAGCAAGGGAGGCGTGAAGTCACAAAGCTAACTCCTGGAGACAGATCTGCAGCTCAAGGAAGATTCACACTCCACGGAGACAATACAAAAATCAGGAGATTTAAACTCTCACGCTTCAAATTACAGGCCCGCTACCAACAGGAAAAAAAGAAACACACCACTCTTACAAAACTTTGTTCTGTAACTGTTCCCTATAAAGAGCTCCTGTGCCTTCTACTAGAGCTCTATTATCAGCCACTGCACAAGAGGATCCTAAACTGGACCGTCAATGTGACTAATACAGCTATTCTTAAGTGCAAACCCAGCGTACAGGATTTCGCTTGTCATTATTAGCTTGCTTATTCCAGGATATAAGCATCTACGGAAAAGAATCTGATTCCTAGAGTGCTGAAGTCAAAGTACGTACATAGTATTCCCACTATTCTATTACTCAAATCATCTCAAAAGAGTATCCTTAACAACTTGCAACAGGCTCTCATGGAACAATAACGACGACGTGCTGTTTCTCAGAGCACGCACAGTGTTTTCTGCTTGAAACATCCTATTGTTTACAAAACTATTCCATACAACTGCACCTTAAAACAATCCCTATTTTTCCCCCCAAAGTCATCTTTGTTCTATCGCTCTGAACAAAACAGGATGCAGTTCTGTTACTCTGCTCCTTAAACAGCATTCGACGCACCCCCAGGACAGCAGACCTTCCAACCAGCCACTGAAACCCAGGAAGGGCTTCAGCATCCTCACTGGATGCACAGCAGGGCACCCCCAAACGGTAACGGATGCAAAGGGCTCATTAAAAACATCAGAGAACAGTTCTCAGACAACCCACCAGGTAACGCCTTGCCAACAAAATTCTTGCCAGTAACAACTGGCCAACCACCCGACATGTTTAAAGTTGAAGTCCAGATGTAAATTGAAGTAAGTCTATAAACAACGAGGCAACGGTAAGAGTCCAATATGGGAAATAAAAATCTTCAGTTATAAATACACACTAAGCAAATACTTTAAATTCCCGGTGGTTTTGCTGCAAGTTTAAGTACTCTGAAGAGGTTTAATTCTGCAACCCTCTTTGTATCTGATCAGAGAGATACAGCTCCCGCTTCCTCTCCATATAGAATCCAAAAAGTCACAGCAACGCTGACCTTTACATTCTGAGTTCCCACCAACCAACAGTAAGAAAATTATTTGCAAACACACATCAAATATATACATGTATACAACCTTACTTGGAAAAGAGCTTACATACGTTTTTGTAGGCTGGGTAAAGCCTGCAAGACAATTTAACAAAACTTGACATTGGCTCCTTTTCCTAGCAAAACAGAAATGCTAAGTCTTTCTGTGGACCTCTAAAAAGAACAAGAAATGCTTGTAACACGAATTGCCTGTCAGCTTGTTTGCTCTTTAGATTAGGGGGAATTAAACCCAAAACAAACATATTTAACACACGTCTTTTTATAAAGGGGAACAGGGTACATAAAAATGTACCTCTGCACTCTGTAAGCAAAGACTTAAAACTCAAAACTGATCTTTCAGAAAACCTGTCCTCTGAGAAGCATCTTCATTCAATCGAATCTCATCTGAAAACGTTCTCATGCCCTTTAATATTTTAAAACCCTTTTTTTCCCAGCTAGGTGGTCTCCCACGGAGCGAAACTAGCCACAGAAGGGCTACACGCACCCGCGTCTCCCTTTCTCCCGGAGACAGGACAGGAAGATCTTTGTGTGTCCCACTCCCCTTCCCCCCACCCCAGCTTTCTGCCAGCAAGAGGGAGAACTTTTGTTGCTGAATGCAAGACCCTCCGGCCTGCCCTCCAGCCCAGACCCAGCCATGACTCCCCCCCCCACCTTCCTCCACACA